>VXAZ01000029.1:0-60340 GCA_013399875.1 Gymnorhina tibicen
ATAAGGTGCATTTTTCTATATGTACAGAAGAATTCTAATCCATGTTTTAATTATCTGTCAGGCACCTTATTTTCATTCTGATCTATGCATTCCTTTGGTCTCCTGGTCCTTAATTCATAGGTGATTTCAATCATTATATCCTACCTTATGTCCAGGTGGTACTAACTGTGTAATTATTTCCCCCTGCACAAAATACAAAGACATAAGGCCTTTTGTCTTCATGTGAATCTAGTTCTATCACTAAACTTCTGGATCCTGTAAAATAAACATAATCTGAAATCAGTCTTGTCTACATCTCATGTTAAGTTTTATTTTTAAACAGGCAACTTATGAAAAATATTGGGGAAAAATTTTTTTACAACATATCCTTATTTCAGTTGAAATCATCAGATTTTAGTTCTTGACTTTGGCATAATTCTGCATGAATTATCTGAGATAACTCCAGCAACCTCATTTTTACTGAATATCATAATATCATCAAAGTTTTAGCATCTCCACAATCCTTAAAGCCATTAAAAAGTAAAAGAAAAAAACAAAGCAAAACAAAAAAGCAACCACCACACTGAAAGGTAGACTTCTGGTAGATGTGCTGGGTGAATTAATCTGGTTACCTGGAAATTGCAATACTCAAGAGGTTAATTAACACACATTAGAATTTCTCAGTATACTGCAAGCTGAATAGACGGAATAGTAGATTAACACTGATAAAGCCTCATGAGCTGAGTTAGGAATTACCTTACAACCACTAATGAATAAAGTTATGAGTGACTGAGCTTTGGTTGCTTAGAGACTTCTGGTTTCATCTAATTAACAGCACAAGCCAATAAACAAGACACTTGTGCTCTGAAGGCTTGTTTTAAATCAGTATTGGGACAATGTTAAAAAATCTGACCTCTCTCACTGTAGATAATTTCATATGAAAAATCAGTATATTTAGGGCTTATTTTATGAACTAGACTTATATATTCTCATAAACACAGAAGAAACTCATACAGATTTACCATGGAAAATATTTAGAAGAAATGCTGTTCTGTAAGTGTTTGAATATTTTATCCCATATTTAACAACTATCTCATCAGGACTATACAGTCCTGAATTGAAAGAAATACCAGTGGGAAGGAAGTAAAATTTTAAATATCTCAAATTAAATTTCTGTTGTTCTTCACTTTTCCGTCTCTCCAACTTGTGTTGATTTCAATGGGATTTTTAGACAGCCAAGGTGCCTCAAAATTAGGGAATGTACATTGAAGTGCTTAAAAATATACTTTAAAGCCTACTGCTCTATTTCCATTTATGCCTAAACTGGAACTACAGAGTACCTAATGCCTGAAAAAGTTCAGAACAAATCTTTCAAAATAATTAAAGAGATATATTAGCTTGACTTTGACCTTCAAACCCATTAAGTATGTTTATTTTTCATACTTCTAAATCTGTTTTATATACATCCAACAAGGTTACCTACAGTTCAGTTTGTATTAATTCCAGGATAATAATAAAGGGGTGAAACTTAATTTACATCTACAGTGACAGAAATATCGTTCTTAATCTTACAATAATCCAACTAATGATTGTCTTGAGAACAAGCAAATTTTATGTTATATCAGACAAAATTGATCTAAATATGTAAAGACACATGACGGACCAAAATTTAAGTCAAGGAAAAAGAAAAGAAGTTAGAACACAAACTGACTGGACTTTAAGGGAGTGAATACAAGAGCTTCAATTTTTCAATTTATTTACCTGGGAGACGTACAAAAGATGAGAATGGTTGGCTTTGTAGCACACTTCCGTACATTTAAAGTATAGAAAATACCCCTAAGCATGACAAGAAAGGGAAAAAAGGGTTTGCTACAGAACTTTAAATCTGTGGTTTTTTCTATGAAAAGCCTACTAAAAATGTTGTGAATTTTTCTGGATACTGAAGGAATATATGCCTACCTCTAAATTTTGAAAGTTTTCCATTTAAATTACCGTTGATTCTGGCATTATTACACCATCTGGTAAGAAAAAAGATAATAGAAATCAGATTACTAAACCCCTCCTCAGAGGTTTAAGCTTAAATCAGTGATACCATATCACATCTGGATGCAGCAGTGTGAGATTTTTTAACTTTTGAGTAGTTGAAAAAAACATGTACTTGTCAGTATCTCTGGAGGAATACATCAGTGTCATACAGCTTTTGTAAACTTAGCAAGCACAAATATGACAAGAAAGAAAAGGTGCTTGATAATGGCATGAATCCATAGTGAAAAGCACCATGACCTGTGCCCAATCACAATGTTAAAACTATTTCTCCCCTTTTTTGTATGTTCTTTCCTTTTTACAGGCTGTGAATTATATATTCAGACCAAATAACAAAGTATAGGTGTGCTATACAAATATATATAATTATCATTCAATAAGCAACTTATTCACTAAATAAATATTAAGAGATTCTTGCATGATATAAAATATTATCTTATTTCACTTTGTCTTATTCAAGTGAACTGAAACCAAGAGAAGCAGTGTCATGAACAACAGAGATCCACCTTTCAAGAGGAGGAAAACATCATAAGAATATCAAACATGATGCAATGGAGAAGAAAGAAGACAAGTCTGTTTCAGCTCCAGTCATTCTAGCAAAGGAGCTGTCAAATCTGATCACCTTGACCTCCATACTGAACATTATCAAGGACTACAGACATCAATACTAACCATATGTCAACAGTAGCTCACAGCTAAATTACTATTTTCAAAGTTTTTTTGAAGACTGACAGCTTTGTATTTGTAGTGATAGTGATTCATAATACATAAAAATCAAACATTATCATGAAGTGTGTAGGTAATGAATGGAATTAGTAAAGCATCACTTTAAAGCAAAGACTGGCCTGTGTTACCAGTCTTCTAAACACTCTCATCACACTGATATCAAAATCACTGACATAGATAAATATCAATATAGATCTAGATGATATAAAGAGATATAGACTTAACTGCAACACAATTACTTGTGCCACTCAAGTGCTGAAATAGATTAGAAATTTGATCCATGAACCTAAATATTGACTCATCAAGGCAAAAAGACAACTTTTCATAAGAGATGATATTTTTACATAGTTTTCTGATTAATGTTTAGAAGACTCTTCTGTCAAATATACAAACACATTGAATTTTACAACAAAATAATTAGTATACAGCCAGTTTCACTGCAACATTCTCCATGAAAAATAATCAGAAGAGCATTTCCCAGGCTGACCAAAATATAAATTCCCCATAAACATGCACATGAAAGGACAATAATCAGGTACAATCTTCACTTCTATTCTTACTAAGAGTAAGAGTAAGCTTTTTCCTCTGAATGACAAAGAGCATTAGCTGAGAATGTAAAACATTCACTTTCTTTGAGTTTGCAGATGGCATCAAGTGACACAGAACAGTTGATACTTTCTGCTACAGCTGCAAACCAGAGGGACCTGGACAAGATGGAGGAGGAATGGGCTGCCAGGAACCTCATGAAATTCATCAAGAACAAATTCCAGCTCTTGCTCTGGGCATGACATGCTCTGGGACCACACCAGCTGGGGGGCAGCTTGGCAGAGAGGGCTCTAAGGGGATTCTGCTTGATAGCAGGTTTGGCATGAGGCAGCAGTGTGCCCTGAAAGCAAACCGTCCAAGAGCAACCTGGGCTGCGCTAGCATGGTCAGGCGGTGCAGAGGAATGGTTATTCCCCTCTCCTCACTGGTTATTTGGCTGTCAGTTTTGTGACCCTCTACTCAGTAAAGCTACTGATTAAATGGATTTTGTTCATCATGGAGCCAGTAAGCTGGTGGTGGGGTGGAGCTGGTTTAACCTGGAGAAGAGCTGAATTTGAGGGAACCTAACAGAAACACACCTTGCTGAAGGAAAAATGGAGTCATCACAGTGATTCAGGGCAGGAGGATAAGACATAACGAAGGCAAGTTTAAACAATAGACATCTTCCCTGCATATAAGAGAAGAATTTTTCCTCATGAACACAGTCAGGATCTCTAACAGGTGGCTTCAGAAAGGTGGTTCAGTCTTCATCCTTCGAGTTTTTGTGACCTGGTTGAACAAAACCCTAGGCAACCTCGTCTGATCTCACAACTGATCTGTTTTGAGCAAGAGGTAGGAGTAGAGTCCTCCTGAGGTTCCTTCTAAGTTGAATGATCCTGGAATGTCATGTTTCTGTATGTCACATCAGATAACTACAGAGAGGCTGAAGACTGATTCTGTGATAAAAGAAAAAGAAAAATCCAGAGAAACGGAAACCCAAATGACTTATAGGTCTTTGATGAAATTTATTTTAATTCCATTCTATGAGAAGTGAGATTAGATCAATGCCAATTATTATAGGAATAATGAGACCTCATTATTCTAAAATTATTCTATCTAAAAAATGTCACTATGAATTTATAATAGGAAGAGTTCTTTCTATCAATTATGCAATTCTCTTCAGCAAAAAAATGCAGACAAGTGCTCTCTTAATTTTAAGTCCTTTATTTTGTATACTTCTGGAGTGGCTCTTGCTGACACGACAACAGCAAATGAAATGTTACGAGTTTTCTAACAATTCTGTTTGAAAGGGCATGTTGTGAGATGTTATCTTTTATTGTTCCACAGTCTTTCCTTGGTGTAAGGAGAAGTAAAAGTGAGACGCCTTTCTCATTTTTTAAATAATTCTCAGCATAAAAGCTTATTAAAACTCTAAAAAGAAACTGCAGTTATATGTGTATGTGAATGCACATTTGTGTACAATGTATATATCCAAAAATGCATTCCCATGAAAAATCACAGCAGTCAGGTGTTATTAATATTTTGCATGGTTCTGTCTGTCTCAGAAGGTCCTTGCTCTTTGCAAAATGTGTGTGTGTAAATAAAAACATACACATGCAGACATGAACAGTCTCATATCTCCACTTATTCAATATAATGATGGAAAACAATAGCACCAAGTTGATGCAAATTGACTAACATTTCACCCTATATTCCACACCCTGTATTTAACAGTAGCAATGTGAACAATTTTTGTTTCCTATCTCACAAAGTAAATTTTTTTCCTGGATTCATGCCCCCATTATGCAATGATTATGAAAAAAATATTAATATTTCATAAAAATCTAATAGGATTAGTTTTCATTATTTCATCAGTTGTGAGTTTAAATTAATTATAGAGAATTTATAGAAGAATCTACTTCTTCTATAAGTATGTATACTGATCTATTTTGATAAAATTCAATCATTTTGAAATCCAGATTAAAGTTTAGTAAAAAAAGTGTTGTTTGGTTTGTTTTTATTAATCCCTATTAATATTAATTATATAGTATTAATATGCAATTACTGGTAATTATTACAGCAGAATTGCAATGTCTCTTTAATTTGTTAATTATATGCCTTTTAAGATAGTTCATCATTATTAAAATTAAATATTTCATTATTATTTCCCCATTATCAATTGAAATCCTCATTTCACTTGAACAGCTGAAATCATCACAGGTGACTTTCCATTTATTGAATCCTTCCAGTACATGAACACTCCACTACTAATTTCCTTTCGTTCTGATAACAGTCGCTGGTTTCTCTGAAGTTCCAGTTTGAGATACAATTCACAGCAAAGGAAAAATCCCAGACGCTTGCAGCTACTTGACTTTAATTATATCCATACTTGTAACCAACTGAATTAACATTCAATCTGGCTGTGCTTCACTTACATTCTGATGTTACTGATATTTAAGAAATATAAGGATCAACAGGATAATTTATAGTGGATTGAATTACGGATAAAGTTTCCAAGTAATTCTGACACTGAGTTTGAAAAGAACAAAATAAATAGTCTTTTCTCTTTTTTTTAATTGATCTAATTGTTTTAAATGAAATCTTTAGAGAATTTTTTTAGTAATATTCTCAGTATTTGCATTGGCATTAAGAAATGCAATTGGTATCTGCACTGAATCTTTAAAAAATGTTTATAAATAGATTTCAGAGAACTCTACCTGGCCATAATTTTTGGACTCAGAATTGTGCAGCTTTGCAGTAGCTGTGAATGTCAAATATGACAGCTGTCATAGAACTTTGAGACCATACAGGTGCAAAATATGCCATAATCAGGTTTGAAAGCCCAGTATAAGTGTTGAGAGACTAGAATATTGCTTATGCCTTTCTGGCATAGTTTAGAAAGCTTGTCAGATTTACTGTTAACTAAATTGGGCTGAAGTTCAGGTCAGTTCAACAAATAAAGCCTTTCCTAACCCCTGTTTTCAAATTTTATAAATATAAATAATTTCAACCTATGAATGTATTAGGATTATTTTGAACAAATCATAATTAGCCAGGCATTTTACCCCATGGTAAGCTATAATTAGTTTAGAGTTCTGGGCAAAAAAACTCTTGCAATATGGCAAAGGTAATTGAGCTTGCCCCCTTCCAAAAAAAAAGAATTCTAGAAAATGTTTTTTGAAAGGTTAACAGTTCTATAGTTTTCATACAATCTGAAAACTTTTAGGTAAAAGAAGATATTTTCATCTATAAAAATTGGTTCCATATAATTCAAAGCATTATTTCATTGCTCACCAGAAGTAAAAAAAGAGATGTTGTCTTGTGGTAGTATTTTCTAAAAAAGTCGATATGATGATGAGGTGAAGATCCTATCATCAGTGAAAGAAGATGTGTGTCACCTTTGAAGTAGATACTATGTGCATATCTATACTATTATATTGTCTTGAACAAGGTCATGTAATAAAATCTAAGAAATAGCTAGGAATGGTATCAACATCTGTTCATTCTTATCCCATTGTTTTAATCAAAGAATAAATCTTCCTGTGGTAGTCAGTTGTTTAAAAACAGTGTTTTGCTGAATTGAGAGCATACCTACATAATCAATATTGAAAATAAGAAAGACATAAGGAACAATGCACTGCTATTTTGGCTATTCCTTACTTTCAGACCTTAGCATTACTGAATTGTGCTTCCTAAAATTTTTTATTGATGGTTTTCAGGCTGAATGTCATGAAATATTTCAAAGGAGATGCAGAGGGCTGTTCTCTTTAACAGCTGTTCAAATGGTTTTTCAAACAAGACATTTCTAGAATTGACCAAATACACTGAAATCCTTTGAGATGAAGCCAAACCATCTTATTTTTAGTCAATCTTTGGAATTTAAAAGATGTTAAAAAACCAAAATTTAGATAATTACAACTGACTCTAGTTGCATCTATGTCTTTTTTACCTTTGAAAATAAAAGTGGGTAGAAAAAAATAAAAAGCTCAATTAACTGAAATTGGGCAGAATAAAATCAAAACAAATATCCAAATTTAAAAGAAAAATATATTTGTTTGATAATACTTGCCTTCTGATGCATTTCAGGGAGAATGTGAGAATTACTGAAAAATAAAATGCTTGCTAACACACTTGTGTACTTAAATTTAAGTTTTAAATATTATTTTTCTCATTTTGAATACATACAGGACTCCCTCAGTATGATACACACATTTGTTAACAAAAAATCCAAACCAAAACAAAACCCCCAATTGTTTACTATGTGCTTTCAGAGAATGACCTTCAATTTTAGAAATTTAGTAGAAATTTCACATTGTGAGAAATAATTGACAGCTTTCTGGAAACCTCAATAGTTATAAAAACTGTAACACCAGAACATCACATCAGCAAGGCAGATCCTACCATCAAATGCATTTTGCATGTGTAAATTAGCTGTTTCCATATGTCATAATTTTTAATAGCAGTACAACTTGTGTGGACCATTTTGGAAGCCAAATACATTGTCAATATTATGTACTACTTTTAAGAATTACACCTAGAACCTTTCTGTTCTTCCTCTGTCCCTTATTTCCTTTCTGAGCCAACATCACCACAGTTACTAAATTTGCTTTGGAGTAATAGCCCACAGAAAATTAATTCATACAAAGAGTCTGATGCTTTCTATCTTAAAATGCTTTTAAAAATACCTACACATAAAAAGAATCTCTGTTCAGCATTCAGTGTCTTAGCACTAACTATTAATCACAGCTTTTAACATAAGGGTTACTGTTATAATTTCTATCTTTCTTCTTTTGGCAAGATTTTTAATAAAAGACTACCAGTAATCCTCACCTCAGTCTGTCCACAGAATGGCATGATTGGAAAGGGGGCTAATTGATCTATCCTGTATGTGAGGCATCCTTTTGCAATGTGTGAATCAGAAATAAGAAAAATCCAGAGGTGCCTAAAAGGGAGCCTTCATATTTTCTGATATTTCAAGATAATATAATCACATAGAAAACACTGCAATAAACTAGAATAGTGTATAGGATTTCTTTGTCATTTCAGAGAAACCTCAAGCACTTCATGAACACACTGTTGTACCTGGAGTTGCTTCCACTTCAAAGGGAACATCAGAAACCTGTAATTAGCTGGGAAATTATTTTCAGGAAAAAGAATTTTAAATGGCCCTACTCATTTTTTTAAGAATTAAAGGAAAGTGTGTGACTGAATTGTTATTTTTCAAATGTAATTTTATCAGTTCTTTTGGGATTGAATTCTATCCATATATGACACTAAATTGTCAGAGTTAGAAACGGGATATTTGCAAAAGACACAGAAGGGTAGTGAAAATATCCTTATAACTATTCATACAAAAGTTTATTTTTATCCATTCATGTTACAACACTGTACAGTGCTCCCTCTTGGAAGCTGCATTTTAGGTTATCCATTTTACATTTAATATATATAATGTTGCAAATAATGAGTATGTTGATTTTGTTATGTTTTGCCATTTTATACAGAAAACACATGTCCATTATAGAAGAGGTCAATATTTTAAAAACAACACCATTTCCATCCTTTAACTTTTTTCTTTAGGTCCTCTTATGCCATAATACATGTCCACAGCCCAAACCGATTCAACATATTATTTGAAAAGCACTACTAAAGTCTGTGTCTGTCCCCAGTATAACTCAAATTACCTGAAGGTAAGACACACAGAAGATATTTCTCTATGGAAATGAGTATTTTGAATAACATCACCACTCTTTGCTTTCCTCACTGGTATTAACAATTACCAGTCACTTAGACCTACTTGTAAATATACATAAGCCTAATTCTTGAACTATCACTGACGATTATTGATAAACATTTGAAAAGTTTGCAATCACCTTTTTAGTCTCCAAGAAATTTTATTTCCACAAGAACAAGACAATTTGCCCTAAAAACTCACTTCAGTAAAGAATGTATTATTCCTTTTTCTAGCTTAGTTCATATGGTGGTACTTTAGTTCACAGTACCTTGGATGACTTGTAGTCAGCCATGCTATTGTGGGGAGGGTTTTATTCTTAATTTGCCTTTTGAGCAAAATACCTTAGCAGCAGCTTAGAAATGAACCCAACAGATATCTACTTGTTATTTATGCAAAGTGGAGCCAAAGAAGATGCTGGGAGAACTGTTTTCCATCAGAGCTGATAGCTCCCTAATGAGACCAGACAAGAAATAAAGCTCATTAACTGAATCAGGAATAATCAGGGTTTGCATTTCTGGATAGTGTACTAGCATTACAAGAAGAAATGCTCTGTCTCTTGCATTAGCCAGGTACTCCATTTTACAAGCTGAGAACAGCAATTTTCTTGAGTCTGTTACAAGCAGACTTGTTTTTCCGAAACTTATCTTTTTCAACTAACTTAAATCTTCAGCTTTAACCTGCCATGTGACATTATTTTTAGCTCAAAACTAGCACTGAAAATTTGCTGAGTGCCTAATAAAGTCCTAAAATGCACTGCAGATGGGCTAAAACTCACATTTTTTAATAATGCCAGACAATCATTCAGGCATAACAGCAACTATTCTCAGTGTTGAGCCCTTTCTCTCAGCTCAGCTTAATAGATAGTGTGAAAAAGTAGAAAGGTAATCCATGGAATGGTCTATCCTTAAGATTAGTTTTGCTCAATATCAAATAGGATAAGCTCATGCCAGGTTCATTAATTCCTTACAGGAATTAATTAATACTGCATAATTGTTACCATAACCTTATTTTCTCCTATTGACTGTCTTCTTGTGTCCAATAATCTGTCTAGAAATGCAATGCTGCAATACTTTATCACAGGGTAAATAACTTAGTCACCCTATAAGATGTCTAGGAACCTGGCATAGTGAGAGTAATGTATGATTAACAAACTGTTATACCAATGCAGGTTACTGCAATTATTTTTCCCCCAAGAGGACTTCAAAGCAAAATAATTATTCTTATTATCTTTTACTAGTTTTAGCTAGAACTTTGACCTTTCTGATTTTGTTACTCAGTGCTTGAGCAGTTTCCATACTACATTTTCTTGCCTATTCAGCCCATTTCTTGAAGAAGTCCTTCATTTTTTGCATGTCAAATCATCAGGAAGCTACTTGCTTAGGCTTCCTTCATCTTCATCAATACTTGGCAGGGTATTCTGCCTAGCAATTCCCTGAATAAGCTAAAGTCTGTTCTCCACAAGTCCAGAGGCCTTGTTCTCCAAATTACCTTCTCAGTCTTTGTGTGTATCTTGAGCTCTGTCATATTGCAATTGTTGTAGCTCAGCCATTCGTGGCCACACTTACAGTCAGTTCATCCCTATTTGTGAGCAGAGTCAAATAGAACACTTTCCCTGGTCCACCTCTGTAGCATTTACATTAAGGAGTCATCACCAGTGGTATCTAGAGCACTGTAGCTTCATTGCAGCTAACCTCACAGGAAAAGTACGCGCCAGCAAGATATCCCATGAAAATTAATTCCGTTGAGTGGAAGCCTTTTGCTACTTATTTCTAGAAAACCTCATGTACTACCTCCTCCTAGCTTCTCCTGCTCAGATGATCAGCTATGACCTCCCAAGTGTTTTTGCCCCTTCTGATTATGATTTGGAGAGGTTCAAGAGACCATATCTCTGACTTCATATTTAATTCTGCATAGTGAAGGAGTGCTGAGATCCATTCTCTTTGTCTTTCCTACTGTGCTGCTTTTGGCTGTGATAGAGTTAATTTTCTTCACAGTAGCTAGTATGGGGCTGTGTTCTGGGTTTGTGTAGAAAACAGTGCTGATAACACAGGGATGTTTTTGTTATTGCTGATCAGTACTAACACGGAGTCAAGGATTTTGTGCTCCACACTCCACTCAATACACCAGGGAGGAGGCTGGGGGTGCACAAGGATTTGGAAGGGGACACAGCCAGGACAGATGACTGCAGCTGACCCAAGGGATATCCCACAGAGTATGGGTTTGTGCTCAGCCTATAAAGCTGGGGAGAGAAGGAAGAAATGAAGTACATTTGCAGGGTTGGTGTTTGTCTTCCAAAGTACCCTTTCACACGACAGAGCATTGTTTTCCTGAAAGTGGCTGAGCATCTTCCTGACAATGCGAAGTAGTGAATGAATTCCTTGTTTTGCTTTGCTTGCACAAATGGCTTTTACCTATTTACCTATTAAACTGACTTTATCACAAACCACAAGTTTACTCCTTTTTCCTCTTTTTATTCTCTCCCCAGTCCTACCAGAGGAGTGTGAGCGAGTGGCCATATGGGACTCAGTTCTTGGGTGGGTTGAACCACAACACCTATTTAAATATCCCCGCTCCAAATACTTGTGTTGTCCCTCCAAGTCTTCATGACATCAATCATATCATACCCTGCAATCATGATTAGGCTCTTCATTCTAAAAAAGGTACCTTCATGGAAAAAATAAAAAAAATTTAGTTGTGACATTAGATGCATAGTCAAGCACTTGGATACATCTGCCTTTTGTTTTATCTTGATCAGGAGGGCTGATGAAAACATTACCAGGGCCTCTGTACCCCTACTTGCACCCACAAAGTCCCTGACACAACTATGGTCACGTCAGGATTTTCTCTGGCTGTATCGTTTGTGCCATGGTTGAGAAGCAAGGTAGAGTAGTCAGAACCACATGAAACTCAGTGTCTTATGCAATGCTACATGTCCTGATGGAGATGCCTTGCAGCTTCAAGTGGTGCTAGGCGTATCTGGCAAATGAATGCTTTCGTCCCAGGCAAGAGGTAGTCAGCAATCACCTTTCACTTCCTTTTCTATGGACTGATCCTAACTTGAAGTCTGGCCCAGAATCCTCACATCTGAATTTATTTTTGTGCCTTCTTGTCAAGAGCATGCGTTTAAACACTTGTAGGAGGAGATGAAGCCTTGCTTCTACTGCCACAAATCCCAAGCTTCTAGCTTCCATGCATTGGAAGTCCATCTCCTCTCCTTTCCAGTTCAACAGTGACCATACCAAACTTCATCTGTGGTCCTAGACTCTTGCCACTGCAGAGCCTTTGTGAATATTCCTTTTTTTTCTTTTTTATCATTCCTGATGCAAAGAAGACTGTTCCCTTTCTCATACATCTCCTTCACCTTCCACTATGCCATATCTACCAGATCATACCTTCCTGAGGATGAAACACCCTCATCATATCAATATTCAACAAGAAGTAGGAAGCTCTTCCTGCATTCTAATACCTAGATGGTGGAATCCATCCTCGGGAGTTAGATCTAGACAGAGAATACTACAGCACTAAAACAGGTAATTGCAACAGCTGAGGCAGAAAAGTTAATCCTGGGGTGTGTTATCGTGATTCATGATTAGTATTTTCTTGCAAACAGCACTTCTGGGCCTCCAAGCTTTTGAAAACTGCCATGCACTTTGCTCCTATTTTACAGCGCATTCAGAATGCTTCTCATTCTCTCCAGGCACCAGACAATTTTGGAAGTCAAATACAAGTCTACTCCTTCAAGCAAGTCAGGACCTCAGGCTATCTATGAGATTCTGGTCATGGCTCACTTATCCTATGAATTTGGGTCTTCTGTACATGATTTCCTCCCATGCCATGCCTTTTCCCCACCAATTCTCTCAAATTCATATAAACACAGTCCTGTAGCTTTATTTTCAGTACCTTACAGAAAAAAAAATGGTTAATATTCAACCTTCCCTTCAGATCTGAACTCCTGCAGTATTTAAAAAACTGTGTAAATACTATATATAAAATGTAAAATTACATGTATAATTACTATTATTACTATTACTATTAATATTACATGTATAATTACTAATTTTCAAGATGTAATATTGCATGCTTTTATTGGCTGTGAGAATAGGCTGCAGACATGAGCAGAGTAAAAACTGTTGAAAATTAAAAGGACAATCACTGTTAAAAAATACAGGAGAGAATATATTCTGCATATAGCTACTGAAACTCTTGCAGAACTACAGAATATTTTAAACATATTTTGAAGATGTGAACCATTATATTAAAAGGTGAGATTCCCTGCTCCACTGCAGCTGCAAAAATGTGTTACCTCACACCAGAGGATTGGTTTTGGTCCCAGCACATTATATAATAAAAATCCCCAAAGAGCTGTTTCCTGGAGCAATGTTTCTCTGGTACATCTAGGAACATTGCTTCATACTTTTGTCCTGAAAAGAATATACATATTAAAAAAAAATGGATAAAAATATGAAAGTTTACATTTTCATCAGGTAAATTCAGATAAGGTTAGCATGCCTCATCATGTATCCAAATATCAGCTGAGAGTCCCTCAACAGCCTGAATTATTTTCTAGATCTACATGTATTCTTTAGAATTTATCTTTTTTGGTTTTGTGTGATTCCTAGAACCATTGGTTATATTTGCTATTCATACCAGAAGCTCATTAGTGAAGGACAATTTTTTTCAAATTTAAGAATGAACAGCTATAAAGAAAGTAAGTATTAATTAACATGTTCAGTCATGAATTTTCACATTTTATTTGTGCTAGGAGTACATACTAATGTGTACTTTAAGTGTTACTCATTAGATTTAGGATTGCAGGATTTTTTTCTCAAATTTCCCAGAAAAGAGAACTCTAGATAAAAAACATAGTTTGGTTTTTGCTGGTTTTTTTTCGTTTGTTTTGGGTTTTTTATGTGTTTGTTTGCTTGTTTATTTGGGGTGGTTTTTTGATGGTTAGGTTTGGGTTTTGTCTGTTTGTTTATTTTTTAATATGATGGCAATGAATGCTTTGTTTTTTAGCCAGTGAACCATTCTTCCCCAATTACTTTTTGGATGTGTACATTTTTTTTTTTTTTTAAATCTCCTCCATTTTTTTTTAAAGCTCCTCTATTTTTTTCTCTTTTCTGTATCTTCCTTTTCAGGTAATTCTTTAAGTATTTTTTCTCATCCCAGTTTTGATGAACTAGGTGATTTCTTTTTTCTAATTTAGTCTCCCTTAGCATCCTTGTTTTTTACTTGAGACTGTCAAGTGACCTTTCAGCACCTCTTAGAGTGCATTTCAATCAGGCTGTTTGGAATAACCTTTCCGGCCTTATTTGACCTTTTTTTTTTCCGAATTCCAAGTTCGGAGTGAAAATTTACTGTCTTTAAGCTACAAACACTCTGCCTTGTCCTCTCAGGCCATTTTTATTGGTTCAGCCAGTGTAGCAATAGCATAGGTCAACTGTTCTTTGCCAGGAAACTCTCCTTTATGGGTGGATCATTTGGTTCATCTACTCTGAAGAAGTATTAGAATGATATGTCAATTATCTGGAAGTAAATACATGCTAGAAATGGATTCAAACAAAAAGTTGAAAAAACCCAGCTTTTTATCTACTAATTCAATTACAAATTTAAATACTATAAATTATTTCAATATTATTTCTATCTTCTGAATATATACCTTATTAAAATTCTAGTATTAGCTGAGTCCTAATTATGAAAGTATAAACTGAAGAAATGCACATAAGAAAAATAATAAAATGAGTGTTGGGGTATGAGTATGTCTGTGTGTGTATTTTAGGATAGGATCTGCATAAGGAAGGTGATTTGTCTGCTGAGGATTAGACGTTACATTATTAATTTCCCTGTGGCTTTTGCAGGGTTTTGTTTTTATAATGCTAAAAATGTTTTCTTTCTGATTCAATAATTGTAATTATTTAATTTTTTACCTTATTAATTCAAGTTTTATCTCTCCTACATAAACCTAGTGAGGACTGGGGACTCATTACATCTGCATGTAAAACACAAAGAAACAAAACAGATGAAACCTTATGTTGAAAATGGCTTGAAGAATTGTAAGATCTCAAGTTTCATTTGCAACTGTTTCTTAATATTATTTTAACTCAAAAACTAATAAAATCATTTAAGAAAATAAACAAACAAACGAGCAAATAAAAGACTTGAAGTCTCTTGAAGGCTGTTTTATTGTAAGAGAATCAGCTCTCACACTTCTTCATCTATTCGACACACCAAACACACAAAAAATGAAAATCAAAATAAACAAGAACTCTTATTATAAGTTAACTCTAAATTTAAGTCAAACTTTAAACTCAATCATGTTGTAGGTAAAGTTATCACTCTGGCTTTTGGAGAGAACTTCTACACTAAATTTAAAGAGTGCAGAATTATTTTTTTGCACAAAACACAACATTCTGTCACTGAGATTCTTTATAAATAATACAGATGACCACAGCATCTGCTAGTGAGAGAAAGCATTTCTTGGATATGTTCAAATAAGAGCCAAGTTGTTGAATATGGAATTTAGAAATTTTTTGTATGCACACATGTTCAATTAGCACGAAATATTAAAGCATGACTGTACTGGTTTTATCATTCAAGGACAATAGACAATATTTCATTGCCTAAGTAAAACAGATTTAATTGCTAAACAAGATTTCAAGGAACCAAACTTCATTTTAATCACAAACAAGCTGCAAGGCAATTTTCAATTACAGCAAGCTTTTTATTTTTATCCAGCTGTGTATCCCTGCTGATTCTTGAAATTACATGTAAATTGTCCCAGATTTTGAAGTGCTATACCTACTGAGGTTTTTATTTTGTCAGCTGATGAAGTATCTGTGATTAGAAACTCACTAAATTGGCATTTTTAAGACTCATTACCCCACCCTGTATATTTTTGGACTGGATGATTGAATATGAAGAAGGTTTTCTTGTCCCAAGGGGTATCATTCTTCCTAATTAGGCTGTTGGTAGTGCAAATCGCTCACCTATCCTTCAACAACTTCAAAAGGTAATATAGAAACTAAGCTTAGAGAAGAGTCTATGGGGTATTGAAAAATCAGGTCAATAACTCTTGTCTTAAAAAAGTTTTAGATTAAATTCGCCCTGGACCAGCTTGCCTAATGATGCTGCCTTTAAACTTTTACCATTATTCTATTAACTGTTCAGACCTTAGATTTAGAGATACACACCTGTCTGTATTGTATTTAACTCAATGCTCAAAGCTCATATTATTGAGCTATGTATTTTAGTGTGAAGAGTCTCTGAACTCACAAGGTTGCCTCCTTTCCTACTATCATCATGCATGACATTAACAGAAAAACAGAAGGTTCCTTTTTATTCACAGCTAATGTATATATTCAAATACAAGTGAAATGTTTTCAAATGGCAGATTTTCTAAATATATTGTGATAGAATAAGAGTCTTGTGTAGCAAAATATTAAGGAGTATTTATATGGGCTTGTAGGTTTATCTGTTCAGCAGGAGTTCTGCACCTTTGACAGGTACAGCACAGCAGTCTCTGATACCGACAGTGTATCTCGCTGACAACTCCAGAGAAGGGCAGTGAAGCTGGTGAAGGCTCTAGAGAGCAAGTTCTATGAGGAACGGCTGAGGGGGCTGGGGTTGTTTGGTCTGGAAAAGAAAAGGGTCAGGGGAGACCTTATCACTCTCTACAACCACCTGGAAGGAGGTTGTAGCAAGGGGGGTCAGCCTCTTGTCCCAGGTAACAAGTAACAGGACAGGGACATAACCTCAAACTGTGCCAGGGGAGGTTCAGGTTGGACATCAGGAAGAATTTCTTCACTAAAAGAGCTGTTAAGCATTGGAATGGGCTGTCCAATAGCAGTGGCATAGTTAACATCCCTGGAGGTGTTCAAGAAATGAGTGGATGTGGCACTTGATACTATAGTCAACTTGACAAGATGGTGATTAGTCAAAGGTTGAACTCTGTCTTGGAGATCTTTTCCAACCTTAATGATTCCATGATTCTGTGATTAATAAATGAAATAATTGTTTGCAGTATTTTGTAAATTAGGTAGAGATTGGCAAAGTAATGAGTTAAAGATACTTGTATTTGCCTTTTCAGATATAACAACATCGGTAAATTAAAACTGCAAACTTGTAAAAAATTAACTGAAGGTTTAAATTCTTCCTTCATTTCCATTGCACTAAGGTGCAGCCAAGGAAAGGGTTTATTGTTAAGAGATGGTCTTTTCCAGGTTGACAAAGGATGAGTAAATGCAAACACGTGGTCTCTCATCAGGTATCAAATAACTCAAGAATGCCAAAGTTGTGAATTATTGGCTGATCATTTTCTGAAATACAGATCATAGATTAAAATTATTATGAGATTTTTGTATTTTACTAATAGCTTCAGACTTAATTTTTCTTAACACAGCTCATTTACTTGACCAAAATATTACCAAGTGGTAAAATTATGCTAACACTGAACAAAGAAATAAATGAGAAAAGTAACATAATCTATGAATACATTGTTTGTTGCTAACTTCATTAAACTGATAGTCAGTGTAATTACAGACATTTCCCTAGATGTGTAGGAATGCTTTTTTTTCCTCATCTCTACACAAAAACCACTTCTGAAATCCTAAATTTCATGAAATGCAGACCTCTCTTGTATGGTAAAATCTAACTGTCAAGAAAGAAAATGGTTTATGGAACTGCATAAAACCCACAAGAAGTCCTGTTTATCACAGCTATTTCCATCAGAGCTTATTCCCAAAGCTACCACAACTGCTGGAATACACCAGACACAAGCTAGCTCCTTGCGAGAGAGGTGGGGGTGTGGGCATATGCCTGCTAGGCAAACACGAAGGAAAGAAATGTAGACATGAAGTCTGAAAATACAACAAGTGAGTCAACAAAGTTGTTAGACAGTGAGAGACTGAATGCTCAAGTGTTTTTAAAAACATAAAGATTTTTTCTTGGTGTGAATGACACTGGAAAGAACACAGGTTTAAGCAAGGATTTTTTGCTGTTGCTCTTTTTTCTCTGGTGTAGTTAGACAAAATGTAAGACTGCATAAGAACCTGTAAGAAATTTAGATCTTAATCAAGTTGCCTTTCAGTAAGACTTACTGAAAGGTTATTTCCATATCTATAAGACTGTAAGGGTATATACCCTATTTCCATTTGAAAATGTGAACTCTACACTTTCCTGTAGCATTGTCTATACGGATTAAGTATTATGCAGAAATGTGGAGATTGGAATTAAGAAAGGGATCATGAAATAACTTTGTACTAATTTTGTAAAGCAGCATATTGTTAAGCAGTGTTCAATGTGTGCAAATAAAATGAGAAATTCTCTACTAATTTTTAAGCAATGTAAGAGATCCTCATTGGGCCAGAAACATTAATTTAGGTAGTAATCAAGAAACTAAATTAGTTTAAACTAAGATTAGAAAAGTGTTATACTGAAACAAATCTTTGATGGATTTCTAATCATAAATACAAGTGTGACTTAGCACCTGAAAAGTGGTAACACCTCCCCTTTGGCTTGCACTGAACTTTATTGTCAGTGAAACAAAAAAAAGAGCTCTTATGAATCTAAAGGGCAAAGTTCTGAAGTGGGATATGTTATCCTTTGCTTCTTATCCTGAAATGCCAAACCTGTGGCCTGGCCTTTTGTTGCTTAAGAAGTTCTTTTCCTGCTTTGTCACAATAGATTAAATGGCTTTATGCCCCAAAGCTTGTCCCTTATATTTAGCTCAGCACTTCTTAAAAGAATTTACTTTTTTTGCAGCAAACTCTTTGCATAGTAAATCCTGCTCTATTTTAGCCCTATTCTGAACTTTCCTACTTTTAGGATTAAAAAAATCTTTGTTTAAGCTACATATTCATATATATATTTGTTGTAGTATGTTTTATATTCACTTTTTAGTGGTATAATTTATTAATCAGGTAAGTGCCAGAGCGGTCAGAAATACCATCATCCAACCACTGAAAATGCTGGAAGTTCTGGCAATAGTTTTCCAGCTTGGACACACTGTATCTGCTGCATGAATGCTAAGAGAATAACAAATCTGATTAATACTGTATCTGAACCAAAATAATGAGATGGTAGACTCTAGACTTTGTGAGCCACAGATACAATATACACATAATATAATGGACATATAATCCATCTGTAGGAAAACATAATGAACTACTCAGCAGCTTATTTGCATCAACAAATAGAACCAACAAATTAGAACTGTCTCAGAGAAATGGATTTGGAAACTTGATAGAAAGAATATTTTCTGTTTAAAGGCTGGGAGTTAAATACAGCTCATGAACTAAAATGTAGAATAAATCTTAGTAAAGCCCTTGCTTACTTCAGTAAAAAAAAGCCAAAACAGTAAATGGAAAGTCATTATATAAATTCGGGGGAAAAAAATTAGGTATTTTGATTAGTTGTTTAAAAGCAGCATTTGTTCAATGGGGTCTGCCAGAAATGTCAAAAACATTGTTACTCAACAGTTTTCATTAGCAATGTCCAATGCAGCTCAAATAGTATCTGTAATAGCTACTTACAATAGTTGGCCTTTTACAAATGGCAAAAAAAAAGGATAAGGGGAATGTACACTCAGTATATTACCCTAGTGTCAAAAAATAAACAAAAACCAAGCACAAATAGAAGCAATACATTAACTGTTTTCCAAAATGGAAAACAATGGAGCGTGAGAGGTCTTTTCCACTGCCAAGGCACTTTGCTAAATGCCCTCTGGAAAGAAATTTTCTTCTGAATTGTATTAGGTCAAAAATGGATTTAGAAGAAAATGAAAGAGGTTTCAAAGTGTTTCTGATATTTATTTATTTATTTATCCGTTTATTTATTTATTTCCTGGGTTTTAAGCTGGTGAAAGTATATAGCTGTATGTGCTTGCCTCAGGCTTGATGATCTGACAGGACAGTCAAGATATTGAGACACATAAGCTGCTAAAAGCCTTGATAAAAAAATATGTCTGGTTTAAATTCCAGAAGTCCCAAATCAGTTAACAGCTTTTATATGTATGCATGCAAATATTAGAACAATTAAAATGCAGATAAAGCATCATACTCTGCTACCCCCTGCTTCCTAATGTATTAGCAGTTTACACAGTCTTTTTCTGTGCTTGAGATTTTTATTAAGCAATTAAGTAATTTTATTAAGCTACTCACAGGCTTCAGATCAGATTCTACTTTCTGGCTTTGGGGTTTTTTTCTTCCTTTTTCATACCTCAGTGCTGCTCTCCCTGTTATTCTTGAAAAGGTCCCCCTTTGTGTCCACTTTTTATCTGCTGAATTTTTAGCTTGATAACAATAGGAAGCATCCTTGGTACAGAGGGTCAAAACAAGGATATGAGCAAATTTCACATGATATTAACCCTCAACTTGGACTCTTTTTGCACACATGTCCAAAATTAATTTCATCCATCTGTAAAAGTGATACCACAAGTATATTGTAATAAACTTGTAATTATATTTTCTCAATTTAGAATATATCACAGTGGAAGATTATTCAGCTTAATGATGATATGAAATAACAACAAAACATAAGGGCCACTTAGAGGGCTAAGAGTAGTATGTCTAACTTGTTCACACTTGAAAGCCAGATATTTAATTTGTGTCCATTTTGACCACTAGCAATCAATCTTCCAGTCATTCACACCCACCTAATCTTAACTATAGATCAAATAGATCTCTTCCCTTCTTCCCTTCTTCTCCATTCTTACAACCTAAAAGAAGAAAAAAAAAGGAAAAAAATTGGAAATAGAAAGCAATCCAGTAGATTTTTGAGACCAGTAAATCTAAATAAACATGTACCTTGAAATGTGGAAACAGTTAAACATTAGCCAATTTATTCCTTTCATGTGATAACAATCATCCCTCCTGTTTACTTTTGAGTGTTTTCTACAGCACTCAGCCATGAAACAAATTTTAACAGGTCTTCAAGTTACAGTACATAAGTTATTCAGCTCATATCCTGTTAAAATGACAGCATGGTACTGCTGCTGACATTATGGCTCAAGATGCCTTTAACTTTGAATGCTACTAGAGAGCATAACACATCTGGTTATTTCATACAGTCTAGGAATATAGATTCTATTAACTATGTTTTCTGAATCCCAAAAGAACTTACTGTCCAGAAAAAAAAGCTGAAGAAATTTCTCAAAAAGAGGTACCAGAAATAAGCAGATATAAAGCAATACTGGTGTTTTGAATTTATACAATAAAAGTTTGCATATATAGACGTTATTTGCCTCTTATGCTTTGTGGGGTTTTTTTATATAGGAGGAATGTGTTTTAATTTTATTGTTATTTCACTTGTGTGTGTTTTGTAGGTATGGAGAAGGTTATTAACTTAAAAAAAAAAAGACTAGCAATAGGATAGCTGAAAAAAGTAAACAAACTACATAATATACTTAAAAATTGTAAGATTTTTAGGACGTTTTTTCAGCTAAATTGGGTCATTTTCCTACTACCTTCTGCAAAAAACATTTAGACTCAATGGGCTAATAGGCTGAGCAATTAAATACCACATCTGGTGGGTTTCTTGCACATTCTTTCAACCACATGGGATTGTGTTGTGTACACTCCCAGCTCTATGCAGACTTCATAAAATTAGAACAAAGTACAGGATTTCAATACCTATAAAAGGTCATCTACAACAACTACTTGATGCACTTACAGATCCTTTTGATCTTCAGTAAAGATCTAGCTGAGTCACAAACGGGATGAAAATAGATATACCTTACTTCAGTAATAGAAGAAGTGCTTTTCACTCTAGTGTTGGAAAAACTGTAAAGCGGTGTTTGGTCTGTTATGGATATCATATAATAAGTGTAACCAAATTTAAATTTAAAATATTAAGTTTTTGTACTAAATTAATCATAATTGTAATTTCCTTACCCTGTATATCTTGACAACTTTTCTAAAAAACTTCTACAATTTCTTCCCTAAGAAAATCCAAGTAACGGAAGAGTAGCTGTCACAGTTAATCTAATATGGTAGATATCCCATAATACTTGATGAAGTTTTCCTGACTAGGTTACAATTTTTTTTTTCAGAGTAACACATTAGAGTAAATAGTGTTTATTTTAACAGTGGGCTTCTGTCTTTGCTGACATTCTTAGGCATCTTCTAAGTCCTAAGGAGTTAAAGGATATCCCATTATACACAATTGTCCTGGTTACCTATTTGTCTAAAAGCTAGCTTATGCCTCATATCTGTGAATTTTAGATACACACTGCAGATAGCTATTATTGTAGTGAAGTACTGTCATAAGACCTACAATAGAATTTGAGGATTATAATAAATTATACAACTAAGAAATAAAGATGTCTTTTCCTAAAAACCTCATAAAAAGACCAGCATCAGAGATTTAGATATGCAACTGTTGCAATTGTTTACCATTTTTGAGTAACATCAATACAAAATTGGATGGATTGACAATATGTGGGAATTACAGCAATTCTGAAATGAAACCAGGTTTTATTTTTTTAAAATTTCCCCATGGATTGGGCATGAAATACAATGTGACATAGGATACATATGCAATGATATGTAGGAGGGACAACAACTGAACTGTTGGTGGCCGTGGTAGTCCAAAATGGGAAAAGACTGAGAACAGCTTTACATATGGTGAGAAACTACTGGAAAAATTATATTCAGATCTGACACATTTATCACTTGCATGGTTTTCTTTGCATTTCTTCTGAAAAGGAAAGTAATATATGAGGTCCATTATGTTAAGTCTCAACACTGTGTGCAGACTGCAAAGACTTTTGTGACACAGAACAGCAACCTGCAGCATATATAATGTGGTGTGAGTCTGCACAAGAACTACAGCTCTCAACTGTTATCTGCTCATGATAAATGATGTAATCCATTACGTGTAGGAAAATAATTCTGATTTGTAAAAGAATCCAAAATGTACTTTTTTGCCTTAGGTATGCATAACTTATGGGCATGCTTGGGAAGCTACCACCTCTCTCTGACTCCCTGAAGAAAAAACCCCAAACCCCACAAAGTTACATATAGGTTTCCTCTATAATGCAAGTTTTAAAAAGATCTTGAAAATATTCTTCTATTCCCCACCCCCTCAAAGAAAAAATCCCCAAACAAATAAGCTTCTTATTCATTTAAGCTGAATTTTTCACACTACAAGTTGAAGGAGCTTGGCATTAACCGGAAAAGTGCAGAAGGGGGTTGTATATGGAAATTAGTAAATTGGATAACTACCACTTTGAGTTCAGTTTTCCAGATTAGACAGATAACATTTTTGTCTTTGTGTTGTGGTTTGATGCTGGCTGGATGCCAGATGCCCAACAAAGCTACTTTACAATTCCTCAGCTAGACAGGAGAGAGAAAATATAATGAACATCTCATGGGTTGAGATCAGGAAAGGAAGAGACACTCAAAAATTATCATCATGGGTAAAAAATTTTGGGAAAATACTTGAGTTTGTTGCCAACCATAATGATAACTAGAAGTAAACCCAAATCTTAATAATACCTTTCTCCCACTCCTCTCTGCTTTGCAGCTTAAATTTATTTCTGATTCTCTACCTCCTTCCCCTCACTGGTGCCGGTAGATGGGAATGGGGGTTACAATCAGATTGTCACACATTGTTTCTACCACTTCTTCCTCCTCAGGGGGCGGAATCCTTCCCACGCTCCAGCCCAAGGTCCCTCCCACAGGAGACAGTCCTCCATGAATTTCTTCAGTCTGAATCCTTCCCATGGGCTGCAGTTCTTCATGAACTGCTGCAACGTGGGTTTCTTCCATGGGGTACAGTTCTTCAGGCACAGCCTGCTCCAGAGTGGGTCCCCCACGGGGTCACAGGTCCTGCCAGCAAACCTGCTCCAGCGTGGGCTTCTCTTTCCATAAGGCCACAGGTCCGGCCAGGAGCTTGCCCCAACATGGGCTTCCACTGCAAGCCGCCACCTCTACTGAAGTCTCCTTCCTAAGCGGTTGCATCTGGGTGGAAGCAACAACACTTCTCAGGGGCTGCGTCAGGAGTCACACTGCTTTGGGGTCTGAGGCAAGTGCCCACCATTAGGGCAGAGACCTAGAGTCCTCAGCATTCACCAGAGCCGTGGACCTACGTGCAGGTTGCACACCCTCCCCACATGAACTGCTGAGCAAGGTGCCTTGCCATGCACAGTGTTCCTGCCCCGTTCACCACGATCCCTTGAGCCGTTTAGATCTCCCACGCTGATCCCAGCTGCACCCACTCGTCGCCCGATCAGCTCTCATACTTCCAGGTCCAGGCAGGGCTCGGGGTTGCTGCTCAGGTGTCCCTAAGCTCAGGGACCCCCCTGCACAGCTCGATCTCACCCTCACCCCTGGACTTACCTCAGTTGCCACCTCACTAAGAGACTGTTGTGGTCTTAGTACATTTAAACCTCCTCTAGTGCTCCTGCTTTGGTTTTTTTTTGGTGCGTTTGTTTTGTTTTTTAATTTATTTCTCTTTTAATTTCCTAAATTCTACTTGTGTTTGACTGCACCTGGACATTGAGGTGTGGATTTCAATGATCTATCTGCAATGATTTAGTAATATTATGCTTGAGAAGAAATACCTAATTTCATGCCAGCTGCTGTATGCACACAGCAAGGACTGGCTTTTTTTCCCCCACTTTACTTCAGAACATTGAATTTCATCTACTGCTTCACTGAGCAATTACTCCTATGTGAGATCTTGCTCTAATTCTCCTCTGTTTTATTTTTGTAGAGCCCAAAATACTTTATATTGGTAGCAAAGTTCACTATTCACACCCCTTAGAGATAATTTATGAATTTCTACAGCAATTCTAATTCCATGACTGATTTGTAAGAGGTTCTGTTGGTGACCATCAGCCACTGCGAGACCTATCCGTATGGTTACCCTTCACTTACTACGTTTCACTGACATTAGTAATTTATAAGGCTATCTTTCTTTTCACCCTATACAACTTAAAGAAATTAACCAAAGTCTTTGAAGAAGGATGGGATACCTGGATACCTGTATCAACTCATTGACTCCTTTGAAAAACTTCAAGAGATCTTTGACGCACGATATACATATCTCTCACTTGCTTACATGTTCCTTTTTAATCTGTTATCACTGTTGGCACTTTTCTTGTTTCTGGTGAGGAGGCTGATTCAGACAATACAAAAACCACACAAAACACACAAAAGCTCATTCAGAAGTTCTATGTCTGAATTCAAGCATCTTATTTTTTCTCACTGTTTCAAACTGTTCTAAAGCTTTATCATGTCACTTCAGATCGATGTCTTATGAAGGTTTTTATGCAGGAATATACCTTAGCTTTTCCACATTATACATCCATACGAAGATTAAATTAATATATCTGGTATCATCTTGTCTTTTTTTCAGTATGACTTTGACATGAAAAAAGACTGCAACTGTATTTCTCTCCATTGATGGTTCTCTGAAAGACACTCATTTCATGATGGTTTTAAAAGTCCTATTATTTGTTGATATTTATCATTATTTAATACCTCTAACAAGTTCCTCAATATATTCATCAATGTTCCCCAATATTTTTATCATCTTGCCTTATTATGGATATGTACATAATTTCTGAGTCACATTAAAAAAAAGCTGAATTTTTAACATTTGTTTTCCTTACATTGCTAGACTGATGTTAAATTGGAATATATCATGCAAACTACAGAGCAGACTATTCAGCCTACCATACAAATATCAATCAGAATCACTAGATACTCACTGATTTTTTATTTATTCCCTAGTAAACATGTTGAGATGAAAAGTAAAACACATTGGTTTTTCTTTCACCAAAAGTACTTCTGCTATGCTAAGCTAATGCAAACACTATTAGGAATTAGGATATTTATTGAGATAAAAATTAGTGACTCTAGTCAAAGACATAAAAGGACAATTTCCTTTAAGCTTTTGCTGAGATTTCTTTTAATAATGAACTAAACTATGGAGATCTAGAAGTAAAATAAATAAAGTACATCCCATTGATAGGCGTATGTTTGTATTGATAATTACAAACCCTTCCAAACTGGGACAAATTTTAGTTGCCTGTTTATTGCAGTTTTAAGTGCACTTTGTGAGACAAAAGTACATAGGAGACAATCCTCAATGTTAGTGTCTTTAGCTCTATAAAAGTTAATGGAGTAAAACATTAAGGCTATAATTCTTAAAGTCCACAGTAGCTGCACAATTAAGGAAGGAGCTTAAGAAAAAAGATGCTGTTTAAACATATAAGCAAGTCTCTGAAAAAACCAATTTCTATTAATCGAAAGTGTATAATTGCTGAGATGTCTTTCTTATGAATGGACTACCATTAGTGTAAAAACTCCTTGTTCTGTTTAGTATAATTACTCAGTTAAAACTGGGATTCTCTTCTCTACTAACTAGAGATTTGCTTAGGAAAAATATTTTTTTGT
This sequence comes from Gymnorhina tibicen, assembly GCA_013399875.1. Taxonomy (NCBI): domain Eukaryota; kingdom Metazoa; phylum Chordata; class Aves; order Passeriformes; family Artamidae; genus Gymnorhina; species Gymnorhina tibicen. The sequence continues at coordinate 26,403 of VXAZ01000029.1, forward strand.
AGAGCAATAAAAATAACTGTTTTCAGCTAAAGAGGCTGAAGAGAGAAATGTATCAAATACATTAAAAATGTTTATGATCTAAACGTACCAACCTGCTTCCTGATACACATTGTTTTGCAAATAATAATGATCTTGTGATGGCAGAGAGAAAAATAATGGGCTTAATAGTTACAATTCCTGTTAGTTCTTTCATTATATTTTCTGTTTGGTAGCTAATTGTGTGTGAAAAATCAGAGGTCACCCTGAAACAATCTTTCTAAGGCCAGTTTATTGAACTATGAATCATTAGTATATATATTTTCTTTTTGTTATTGTTCAAAACAAATCAATTTGAAGTGCCTGTCTGAACTGAAGGTTCAGAATGAGGAAAACAGAAATATAAAACATCATTTTCAAAGGCAAACAGTATTTGTTGCCAAGGTTTAACCAAATAAATCTTACCACAGAGTATTTGTATGACATTACTTGAAACTCATTAGTAGAAACAAAGAGATGCAGTCTTAATGAAGGCATTAATCTCTATCAATATCTAAGAAAGATGCAGGTAGGTCTGACAGTCAGGTAGCATGACAAATACAGAGAGAAGAAGAAGAAAAAAAAGGAAAGAAATGTTTGGAGAAGACAAAGCATATGAGGTAGTATGCTGGACAGGTGCACAGGAAAAGGAAAATAAGATGGGAAAGGAAAAAGGAATAGAAAATGAACTGCAAGAGACTGACCAACAACCATATTAATTAAAGTAACAGACAGCTTGTTTATACTTTGTCTAGCAAACCAGTAATGTTGATATTCTAATAAGCACAGAGATGTCTGCATATTTAGACATTTGTAGTATTTCCACATATGTGAGCATACACAATGTGTATGAATAAACACAGGCACACACGGTCATACACGTGGTTCCACAGGTAGTTAGTTACATGCAACAAAAGTGCATTGGAAAAGAAACATAACCCAGAAGGGTAGTCAAGGTAGAGGTATTATTATGAGAAGATAGAAACAAAGGTAAATGCAGGTCTAAAATACAGGTTACAAAAGATATTATACAAAAGAAATAAGGCTGGTTTTCAATCAAAGGTTGGACTTGATGATCTTGGAAGTCTTTTCCAACCTTAGCAATATTATGATTCTATAATCATGAAAATAATGAATCTCTTTTATATTACGTCAGGTCAACCTGATATCTCATGATGCCTATTCATCCATATTTTGTCATACTTGTCAATCTTAACTCCATCCAGTGTTCACACGATGTAAATTATTTAGGTGCTGTTCAATCCTGCGAACAGAAGCTGAGAAATATTCTCTTACAGAATGTAAATTACTGGGATTGAAGTAATTTTCTTTTCATAACTGGAATAGATTTTTTACAACTTCTACCCATCACTTTCTCAGAAGAAACTTTGTAATGGTCAAATGGATGCAACAACCGAATTTCTGCTCTTAGTCTGCAGTTTCACAGAGCTATGGGATGACCTGTAATAGAGCTGAACTTTCTCTCCATCAGGACATTGATATCATGTAAAGTGTTTGTCCAAACTGTGAGATTAGGATTCCCAAGGTGTGAAACGTAAGAGTTCATACGGAAATGAAAGGAATGCCTGATGCTTTGTGCTATTTCTGGGCTTCAAGGTCACTTAGGAAAGGGAAGAGCTGGCATCCATTTAGCTTCTTTCAATTTCTTCTATTCCCATTTTTGTTATTTCAGACAGAAAATTTGTACACCCATTTTTCCAAAGGAAAAGAAAACATGAAAAGGAGTACCACACAGTTTTTGTCCCAAAATGCTGTCAAGATATAGATATGAAACATCAGAATATTTAAGCATTTCCTTAGGAGAGAGAGAAAATATTCACCCTTCTGTATTTTTTATAGGTTAATCTAAATCTACTTCCACTATTTATTTTCATTTGGCACTTCTGTCTTCAAAAAACCTGTTCTTCCTGTCAGTTGCTAATGCTAACAACATAGTAACAAAAGCTTTCTTTTAATGTGCTGGCCTTCTTGAGAGTTGTATTGAATCAAAGAATTTTGATTTGTCCTCTTAACAGTTCAGCTCTTGTTTCTTTTTCTGGGCTTTTTCTTGCATAGGCAACCTTTAAAATTTGAGATGGGCTACAGAGGGGGCCAGATAAAAAGCTGTGAGTTAACTATATTCATTGAGCTAAGTGTTAGACATTTCTCCTGATCATAACTGCAGATGGCTTATGTAGACTGAAGAGATGTCTGAGCCATTAAACAGTTTTTTTAGCCAGCTGTGACAGTACAACTTTTACTGCAGCAAACATGTAGGGTTAAATTCAAAGCAAGTTTCAGCATTATTAGTTTTTATACTAGAGTAATTTAGGTCAAAGTAGGGAAGATTATTATCACAAGATTAAACAAAAGTATCCACCTTGCAGTCTGATGAGGAACAGCTACAGAAGTGACATGATAGTCCTTGACCATGGCATCTAGTCTTTGCACCATCTTTGTTTTTACATCTTTTTTTTAACTCAGATAAAAGGTGAAAAAGGTCTGAGAATTTCAGAAATATGAAAATATTGAATTTACATAGAATTTTGTGGCTGTTGCATAAACTTCATGTGTTCCACAATCTGCCCACATCAGTCATCAAGTAGGACATAATTTTCAGTTACAAGCAAGGCTTCCAAGTTCACTGGCTACAAGGACGGCTCATGAGATTCAGGGCACACTGACAACTTCTTTACAGACATTCTTTAAAGGAATATAAAAACTGTGTGAAGCAGAAAAAGTAAAATTCAAGCATTGTGAGTGTTTGTGGGTAGAAAAGCTTTGTAAAGTAGATGACAAAAAAAAGTTTTACTTCTCTTAATCAAATATAAAACAACCACTATCAAATGAGCTGTGAATTGTTAAACATTTATTTCTTATATCTGATGCAAATTGACTATGGAAGTTTAATCTGTATTACTGCATGCTGTAGGGATTAAAATTAGTCTCTTTTAAAGAAAAAAACCACAGATGAACTACTGAAATCCTCATAAACATAAAATACTTTTTCTCTCTGAGAAGGTCATCCCTGTTTCCTTGACAACATGACTTAACTAAATAAAAGTGACAATTCAGATGTTTTCCTTATGAATTAAAGTAGTTTCACTTACATTACTGCAGGCACAACAAACACTGAAAAGCCTGTTTAATAACATTATATACCTATTTATTGTTATTTATCAAGAGCATATAAATTAAATGGCAAAGCCATGGAACAGAAGGTTTTTCTGAAAGAAGTAGGACTTACACAACCTAATGCGTAAACAATTCCCAGATGTGAACTGGGATGGGACTAATAGAGCTGGACAGAGTAAAGCAAGAATTATGGGAGACCATATAGGGATGCATTGGAAGGTTGAATATGGGTCTTTGTTATGAATGACTCATGCATGAAGTTAAGTTGAAAAGAAGAAGAATTTCCATGCCTAAAGAAAGATTTTTCATAAATTCATCACAGAGCACTGAGTAGCACTCCAAAAAAGATAATGCTTTCTACAGGATTTTTCAGTATTTACTGGCTTCCAAATATTACATCATGCACGTCTCAAAAATACCTCCTAAATATATAGTAATAGACAGAAAAAATAAGTTACAATAGTGATAAACACCCCTTGGACCCTACCCTGCATCATCAAAATCATACAAGACCAAGAAACATCTCTTTGAGTCTTCTTACTTACCTTGACACTGCTAAAGGATGACTGTGCTGTACATTTTATGGCATCAATAGAACTACATAGTACCTGAAAACTGCCATTTATTATATATTAGATATGTATTTCATTAATTTTTAAAATTTTTTTTTCTCCCATTACATGGTCAAACATGTTTGTTATTTCTGGAAGGTTATAGCCGCCAAAACTTGGGGGTTTTTTTTCTTATTCCTGGGATGCACAATATGAATTAAAGAAAGTACCGGTATTCCTGGATATGCAAATAAATTAATTTTCTAAGTTTAAAAATTGGCTTCCAAAAATGCTTCCATCTTTCAATACTGATCATAGGAAGTGATTTCAATCTGTCCTAAGTTATTTTGTAACAGAGTTTCAAGACAATATTAAAATCACATTCTACACAAATTCTATACAACAGAATGTCTGCTGAAATAAAATTGTAAAAACACATTTTCAATTTTAATTTTATCATATTTCCCTCTATCCTTATTTTTCTTGCTATTATATATAACTCATTAGTGTTCATTGTTATCATATCTCAAAAATATAAAAATCAACTGAATATGTTCATATCATTCATATATCTAAATCAGTGTTAAACTAATATAGACAATTGTCTTAGAATTTTTCTTTTTCTGAAAGCTGACATCTTTTCAACAGCAGATTAAAACATATTCAGTTGTGAGTCTTAATAAGAATCTTATGCACCTTTATTTATTAAACACAGGAAAAACTCTAAATTATTAAGTTTGCAAAGCTGAATAACCAAAAGAAATAATATTGTGGGATTAATTTCACTGTGTTATGCAGATACATTCTTCAGTATTACATTAGAATCACATTGTAAATACTTTTCTACTATGTGGAATGCGTGGTGCCCATAGAGTTTACAATTGTTTCCTCTATCACTGTGTTTCTACAATGTTCTAAACCTTCTCTGAGTACAAAACTTTTGTTCACCGACTTCTGTATGGTATTCTTTTCAACAACATTTGCTAATATGTGATGTAGCAACACTGCTACACACAGACATTCGTCTGTGACAGGCCATACACCCGAACAGCTTTAGGGACAAGGTCAGGGTATTGTAGGGAGGAATACAAGTTCCTGAGATCTTTTAGAAAAGGGAATCCCTAAAATGAGGTAACATAAGTAATACCTGTTGTGTTAGAAAATGAAGGATAAGAAATGATATGTGAAGAATGCTCCTACAGTATTTTATTCCATCACAAAAAGTTTTGTTTTCATATCAGTAACACAGGAGACTTAATAGTAACACTAACAGGCAGCTTCCCCAACACAAACTGATTTTTGTAGCACCATTATATGAAGAAGGATATTGTTATTATTTATGTCCTATTTCATTAATAAAACATAGGTTGAGAACAAAGACATTGGGATAATAAGGTCAAAAAGAGTCACTAATTTTATGTGCCCAATTTCACATAACCTGGACCTGATTTTTAGAGAACATAATTGTATCTTACAATTTTTGTATTCAAAGCACAACTGTAACTAGCTTATGCTGCAGTTATGAGTACCCAGTTGTTTTGCAAATCAGACCATAGGGAATAAAGTCGCTCACCCAGAAAATGAAGAATACATAATCATTGTCCACCTGTGAAAATGTGCTTTAAGTGACTGATCCAGATTTACATGGGAAATCTGAGCAGAGACCTGAAACCAGATCATTTCTGTGGGCATTTCTCAGCTGCCTTCTCCATGACTCCTGCAGGCCTCTGCCTCATTTACTTAATGCCTTTCAGTCTTTAGAACAATTGAAGCAGGAGTCCTGCAGAGAGCAGTCTCCCTTATATGTCCAGGTTTAGGATATGTGGTTAAAGGGAGCACAGAGAGAAAATGGCAGGCTGTGGGTTAGACCAGGAAAATCATACTGTGCCTAGCAGCTCCCATCACATCACCAAAAGAGTCATTAGCCCACCAAAGGTCCATCTCTGCAACACTAGAGGAGCACAGGGGGAGATACCAGCAGCTGGGGATACTGGGATCCAGGCACAGCCTCTGGATGTCTGAACCCAGCAGGATAAACATATTTCATAGGTGTATTTATTTCCACTAAGGAACTCTGCTCTGGTTCAACCAGAAAGGGCAGCAGGATGAGCCTGTTGATGCTGTCTGTGTTCATGTGAATGCTGTACGTGTGTATCTCTGGGATCTGTGTGGACAGCCCTGCATATAAGTGTGTATATATGTGGCATATAAATGTTCTCTGTCTCTGTGTCCACTGGAAACACATTTTCAGCCTCACTTCAAGTTGGACATGGGAGCAAGGAGCTCTAGCAGTTTTGCCTCTCTCAGGCTGTCAAATCCAGCATGAAATGTTTTCCTCTAACTACTGGGATTTATTCTCAGAATTATGTGTTTTGTAAACTTAATGGATCAGGGAATCCATAGTATAAAAGGCTGGTCACAAGAAAAACTGTAACAGAAGGTGCGCATATAAACAGGTCTTATTAATGTTATGAATAATTATATTAGTCATAGCTTTTCCTAACATTTTAAGGTTTTGGCTCTGTAACTCCTTAATATCCTTCTGCTAGGGCTCTGCAATGTTTTGTAAGCAATTAAAGCAAAACTGCTGTTTGTCTGTGTAGGTGCTGTTCTTATTAATGTCCTATTTTTATTATTTTGAAATAATTCTAATGTTAACTTCCATAGCCTCATAGAATCTCTGGTGTCACGTGACCATTACATGCTGTTAGGATAATAATGTATGTGAACCCAGCACAACAGTTCATGCTATGACTCTGAAGATCCAACGACAGAAAAAGTTTCTGAACTATAATTACAATGTTTCCTGGCAAATTTCATGTTTAACTTTTCTTTATGCACTAAACAGATTGCCACACAACTTTTATCATACACATTTTTAAATACTACAAATATCCTTTAAAGGAAAAAGAAATTAACTACTTAATATTCATTGACTATTTTTTAAGCATTATTAAAGCATATAAGTTAATGCAGGTCATGAATCGCATGTTTCTACCCACATTTTCTTCTCTGTCAGATACCCAGCAATTCTAATATGCTCAAAATAAGTTTGTTTACTGATAATGCACCATACAGAGGTACTCTGCACGCAGAATAGGCTGACAATGTTAATGTAGAATTATGTAGTCCAGTGTATCAAAGACAGACGAAACTACTTCCTGCTTATTTTGCAAAATCTTAAACAGTTCTCATGAGCACAGAATTTCCCAGGATTTACTATTAATTTGGAGCAACCAACCCACTGAGATAGCTAAACAATAAAAAACACCGGCAGGATCACCAAATATAAAGGCTAATTTAGAGAACTTTCTGTGCCAATAAAATTTCTACTGTATTGCACATTGTTCTACATACTTTAACTTCCGTTATACTGAGCACCTTCCTCTTTCAGTTCTGTAGCCTGCTGCTCATTTATACTCTTCCAACTTTTCATTACATGTCTTGAAGCTGCTCTGACAGTGTCTTTACCCAGTACCTCAGGTGCTGCTATGCTCTTAGTCTCAGACTCTGAAGCATAGTTATGTCTGTTAGATAAGAAAGTGAATGTCATTATTGTTAAAAACACTCTTTTCTTCTTCTGTCTACTCACTCTTGCCTTATAGATATTATTGTCTAACTCCATGTGTTTCAGTTTGTAACTTGAAGACCTAGTAGATAACATAACAGACAACTGTTATTAATATATCAAAAAAGTATACATGAATTTGGGAGAGAGACCCCTGCCATCTTTTAAAATTTTTTCTAACATAACTTTGAAGTCAGAGCATCAGCCATCAGCTATAGACCCCACTAATAAAGCTTTGTGCATGTAAATTTGCCTCAATTTTATTTGTACTTTCTAGAATAAGAGGGTAATTATGTTGGTTTGTCATTTTTTCCACTATGTTCGTAACTGTCTTTATGGTGCATACAGCATTGAATGAGATTCTGTTCTTAAAATTTCTTTCTGACTCTTCTTATTTATTCGAGAAGTAAGGCAGTATATATTGAAAAATAACAGTCCAGGACCAACTACATAAGAATTCTTTACATGCCCTTATCAAGGCACACAAATAAATTGTGATATATCTCAGGAAGCGCACTAGGAGAAAAGGTGCACTTCACATGTTCTACTGCAGCACATGCTTTAGCTTCCTCTACTTTACGATTTAATCCTATGTTAATTATTTGGTGATTATTTTGCCTTGGCTCTGATCCTCATATTTTTAATCATCATTTATTTCTATCATAGGTATGCATTGTTTCTAGAGGCAGGTCACTGCATCCAAATTTGAATTTTACTCCTTTTTTTTTCAGTATCTGGTCTTGGAGTTTTTCTGCATCTAAAATATATTATCCTACTTTTACCACTATTGGAGAATGATGTAGAACGCTAATTCCTGTTAAATAATTTATGCAATTGAGTTCAGCTAAGTAACGTCAAAAATCTAATTTTCAGGTAAAGAAAGGCCAGTCCACTCTTAAACTTTTAAATATAATTGGAAGCAGTGCTTTCAAATCTAAATCCAAACTCAGTAGGAGTTTTTATTTATCCAGTTATCTTGTTTAGCAGAGTGTAATGTTTAACAGGGTTACTTGCATAGCTTTCTTTTTATTTTTCCTATTAGTAACTACACCTTTGTTTTGAGTAGATATTAGGTTTGTGCAAAATCCTTCTTTCATAGTACTGCACGTTCAAATATATTTAGGCCTGCTTTTTGACTTCTTTTGTAATAATCTTGATTATTCCATTGAAAATATAGCTGTTTAGTTAACATTATTTACCAGCATTCTCTAGCTGTACATTATAAAACATAGGTAATTCACTCAATTTCTTATTTCTTTTCCTACATATGCAAGCCTGACTGTTACTCTTTTTTTTTTTTTCTCTACTATAGACTAAAAGTTTTTTCTTTTCTCCATTTTTATTCAGATGGCTGTCTAGCATACGCAATTTTAATCTGATGTGGTGGGATTTTAACTTCATAAATGTCAAATATTTTATGAATTATTATTTTTGGGGTTTTGGTGGGGGCTTGGGGTTTTTTTTTAAGTTTTTTTTGTTTGTTTGTTTTGGTTTATTTTAATTCTGAGGAGGGTTTTTTTTGTTTTTTCATTTCAAAACAATGAGTAAATTTTTTTTATACTTAAAAAAGATCTGCTGCCGGGCCTACTGGTTGTTCTTCAAGACTTAAGTAAAAAGAGCAATCATCAAAATAGGGAATAAATAATTTTTTCTTTAAATAATTATGTCAGCTAGACCATCTGAAAGAGACAGTATCTGAGTTTAGGCAGAAAAATATGGTATTATATATGGGAAAGAGAAAAAACAGAATATAATCTATTATCTTGTTGAATAAGAATGATGTAAGGCAGTGCATCATATTTTCACAGTTATTCTACTGTATTAACTAAAAAATTGTTGAGAAATGTTTTAGAATCTGCTATTACAGAAATGGTATCTACTCTGTGAGTCCTATTTCTATGGCACTTTCAAATGCAGTGAACAATGTGAACTGTAATTTATTATCCTTTACATGTCTTTTGTGTTTATAGAGAGAGCTGCCTCTTTTTTCCTCTCTTTTTCAGCCAGGTTATTTTTTACAAAATTTCTGCTGATGAGAAATTCTTGGCAGTCGTGATACTTTTCAAATGTAACAAGAAACCTCTTTTAAGATACCAGAATACTGAAATATAGATTATTAACTCTAGTCTTCTGGCCAAATTCATGTTGGGACATCTACCTTTTAAACTCTTAAAGATTTCTTGATTTTTCTGTTGGAGAAGTTATTTATCTTTATTACTGGCCTAAGGCAGAGCTGATGTGATTTGTTGAACAACTGTTGCATTTCAGTAACAGTAAATTGATTAGGCTTCCTTAGAAGCCTTGGAATATATGGCTATATATTTGAGTCATAACTATCTGACTTTTCTTTATGGTGCATACAAAGGGTTTGTTAGGTTCCAAATATGATTTCCATACTTAAGACCAAATGTAGTAGAGTTTATATTCCTTTTAACGCTAATAAAAACTATAAATTTTGTTTACAGTTTCCAAATAATTTCAGTCTCATTTTAAAATATTTTATGATCTTCTGTAAAGATACTTTGCTATAAGCTCTATTAGAATTTTCAAAGTTATAGATTCCTTGTCTTAGCGACATGATTCTGAATAATATGAAAAAGAAAAGAATGTAACCTTTCAATTACTTCAGAAAAAGCTGGTAGGACATACAAATAGTTATCACATGTTTTTCTTTACAGGTAAATCTAGCTCTCCCTGCCAGAAATAAATATTTACTACCATAACTCCAGGTATTCCTGCCAAATGCAATATTTTAATATTCATATGGCTTACATGCTTCTATCTACTTGCAGTGTAAAACTCTCAAAAGAACTCTAAAGCAACAGCAGACATAATTAAAGGACACTCAGATAATTGACGGCATAATAGATTTTTGTTTCAACAACAAATTAACTAGTGGTCTAGACAAAAATGTACCACAAGCTATGTTTTTTTCTCATGTCAGAGGGACCCAACACAGAGGGTCACTGTATCCACTGAATGACTTACCTACAGTTTTGTAGATACAACTCCTGACTGAAAATTCCTTCTGGCATTATGCCAATCTTTAGAACTTTAGCTAAGAACTGAAAAAGGGACTGTGCATCACAGTATTATGTTGAGGATAAAGAAATGGATTTGAATGTCTTCTGTAGAGTGTAACCTGAAACATCTCCAAATCTGTCCCAGTGGAATAGAACAGGCAACATGACAAGACTGAGTTCTATATTTAAAAACCCTGGAGCATAGAGCTCTAAGACAGAGAAAAAAAAATTCTAAGAAGTTAGCTCACTGTTTATCAGTAAAATCACTTTTACTTCTACATAGATTTAATAGATTGTTGTAATCTTTTCTACTCGGGTTCATTAGAGCTTTGCTAACAATGTCAAATCATTGTCTTCCCTCTCCTGTTATAAATTATGTCTGAAAGGAAACTTGAAGATCAAGTAATGGTTGGTGTTGGAAGAGACATGTGGTAGTCACCTAATCTAGTCCCCCTACTCAGGCAGGGTCAGTTGCAATATTTTGCCCAGGACCATGTCCAAATGACTTTTGAGTATCTTCCAGTGATCTCCATGCTCTACAACCTCTACTTCTCTACCATCTAATATTCTGCAACCTCTTTGGGCAATGTGCCAGTGCTTTAAAAAACTATTTCCTGATGTTCAGATGGAACCTCCTGTATTTCAGTATCTATATCTTTTTCAAGTTTGTATATTTATTTCATACTGTAGCTTCTGCATGCTTTGCTTTTGCTATTCTATTTTTATATGCAATTGTTAGTTACCCTTTTTGGTTGGAATATTTTAGTCATTATTTAGACAAAGAATGCTAAATGTAGCTGTCAGTTTACCATGAAAAAGTGAACCTAAGGACTACTCTTAACAGCCCACAGGATAAAGTATCCACAAAATAGGATAACAAAAAAGTCAGGGTTTTTCTGTTTTTTTTTTTCTCTCTGTTTGTTTATGCAATTATGAGCCAAGCACATAAATGAAATGGGAAATTATGCCACACACTGTATGTTACAGGCATTTAAATAGAAATTCAAATTACTGAAAATGTAAACAACACAGGGATAACAGAGTACACAGTGGATGTTAGCTAGATAGTTAGAAAAGGAAAGCAGAGTGAAATATTTCAAAGACAACTTACTTGTGCAGTAGAGAAATATGCAACAAATTCTGTCAGTCCCAAGCATCTGAACGTCTTCTAAATATTTTCAAGATGGAAACATTCATAATATCTCTAGCTAGGAAAAATGCATTTATAGCCAATTTTCTGGAAATATTTATAATTTCACATCTCAGAAATTTACTTGTGGCCTGTATAGTCTCATGAAAAACATAGTTCACTAATACTGCATGTATCTTGCTTCTCACAAGAATAGATTTTAATATGTAAAAATTCTCTTTACCTGTAATGGCTTGAATTGGTTTGGGTGTGAAAGCAACACTTGACATTATATCCTGCCAACAGTGCTGGCACTGATAATGCTGGCCATGGAAGAGGCACTCTTCAGTTGAAACTAATACAGACATATCAAAACAGTTTAAGAGTATTAAATTCAAGGTGCATTTGATATTACAGAGAGATTGAAATATCAAACAAAAATATAAGTACTATTTATAGTATTCAAAATATAAATACTAATAAAAATGAGTTGCCAGTAATAACTGTACTAAGCAGTTTTACATTTTTCCTTATCTTTCATGCTGAGCTAACTTCAAATCTCATCACTTTTTCCTTCAAGTACAAAAAAAATTTATTTAACCTTGACCTCTTAGCAAAAATTTCAGTTCCTGACATCAAAATATTTTGAGAAGGAAGATGTGACTGACCAATAAATCCCTACAATGAAAGAATGCTCAGAGGAGAATGGTGAGGGAGATGAGCCTATAAAGCCCTGGGAGCAATGCAGGCTGTGACTGCCCACAGCTGTTGCAGAGGCTGATTGTATCTCAGGGCACAGGGCTCTGGAGTGGATCAACAATTAGTGTAAATGTTTACCCTGAGTTCATTAAAACAGTGCAAGTGTACCCCTAATTTAGCTAGACAAGCCTGGGGGCAGGGAGGGGGAAGAAGTGAGTATGTGGCTCAGCCCTACATAGACTATGGAAACTAGTGAAAATCAAAAGTGTTTTGAAGGGAGTAACAGACTTCAGCTGGCTTCAACCCGTGTATTTCTTTCTGGGGGCTGGGGATGCTCAGCCTTGTGGTGGTGAGCACATTATAGACACTGATTTTGAGAATGACAATGGCATTGAACTGTGTGTTGCAATTGCTATGTATTCTGTCAGATGTAACTTACATTCTTATTGTGCTATAAAATATAGTTTGCATCACTCTGCTAATTTTTAAATCTCATGCAACACCAAGTATCTTTCATAAGTAAATTTGTTATTAAACATTACACACTCCATGTGGACTATCTAAAAGAACCTGTTTGGGGTAGTATAATAGAAGAGTCATACAGAGTTGGGGACTCTGGTAGAAGAGTAACAGAAAGTGTTCATATGGACATAATAAAAATCATGTGATTTAAAATCTTGCTGGAAATGCCTTAATAGCATCAACAACCTAGTCTAACAACTTAGACTGTTTTCTTGTTTATTTCAACAACAGCAACACAAACAAGTGACAAAATAGCAATCATAAATGAAAACAAATGCTATGCAGTATTTACTTTTAATTTACCTTTGTACTGTTTCAGAGGATTATTTTTTGTATTTTATGCATGATTATTAAAAGTATTTTCAAAACTCTGTAAATGAAAACGTCTTTTAATATATGTAAATCATAAAACTAAAACTTACATATATGACTATTCATACTGTTAACATAGCTAATAGGTGAGATAACCAAAATATTCCTTAAAATGGAACATACAGAAACTTATACTAACAGTCACATTCTTAGCTATTAAAAATGGATAGAATTTTTCTAGAGTAGTGGCAGTTACAAAAGGATAGTGGTGAATTTTGAAAGATCTTTTATAGGATATACATAATATAATACATATTATGTATTTTATATAACATGTATATTATATACTTAAATATACATAGTGTTTGTATATTGTGTATATTATTTTAATATACTATGTATATTATACATGGTATAATATAGCTTTTATACTTCCTGATTACCACAGTAATGTAGTAGTGTCATGTGTACCCTGTGTTTTTGAAGTTATGTATTTACTGATGAGGCATGTAGGAGACAGGTACACCTTTTTCCCCCCAATACAGCATCTAATGTCCCTGTTAATTGTTTTTGCTTGGTTGTTGTTTTTTTTCTTCTAAGTTGTCAAAGTTTTTTCAGAAGCATTTTGGATACAACAATATTGTCAGTCTTTGGCAAACTTCTGTTTGGAAGCTACTAAATTCTCCTATTTTGTCTGTGTCTTCTAAAGATTAACCATGAATGGAAAGATTTGCATAAAAATACAAACAGCAGATCAATCCCGATCAGTGTTGTTGATGTTTACAACTAATGCATATGGCATTTACTATTTTCTTCCACTTTCTTTTACCTGTAAAACTATAAAGATAATATTACTATTCTAATTATTTCCATCTAGATTTTCCAGTTTCTTGTTTTTGTGAAATATCATTGATTTAAGAGATGATCTTAAATAATTTAAACAAAAAGGAATCAAACTTGCTGATGTTCTGGTATTGTACTCTAAGGAATAAACCACATCATACAGCATAACAAATTTCAAGCATAGTGCTAAATAACATTATTCATATTGAGTTATTCATATTGAATTAAAGTCTGAACTATAAATCTAGTTTGTCCATTTGGCCTTTACTAGATTTACTTTGGCCTGAAAACAGAGTATGACACATTGAATTACTTGAGAGTTCTCTATGTCCCTTGTTTCCTTGGAGCATTTTGTGCTGCTATGATTCAGTCTTTTCCTCCTGTCGACAAGACAGTGCAATTGTGCAGTGAGGTTCATGGATCAGTGGCATACAAGCACCAGTGGTTATGTGTCAGCAACAGGGATTTACTCAATCAGGAGGATGCTTTTGTGGTGGAAGAGGGAATCTGCAGCCTGGAGAGCACTTTCGGTGACCGCTGGGTGATTTACTTCCTCTCAGGCTGTTAACCAACTGTCAATTGTCTAAAGAAAGTATGAATTAACAACTCTTATGTCTCCCAAAGGAATAAATGAAGTAATCTTATTTTCAATCCTTCCTTGGTTAATTAGCTTCTTGATCTTTGTATTGCCACTGCTCCTCAAGCTGCTTTTCTTTCCCCTCCTCTTTCTGCTCACTTCTTTATCATTCCAAATATTTTCCCTTATATATCACTTTATCTTCACTTCTTTCTACATACCAAACACATCCACCAAGTTTGAAGTATCAAGCAAAAAGCTAAATTGCTTTCAGAAGAACCAGTGTATTATTTTTAGTATTATACTCAATTATTTTCATCTGAAGTTATGATACATTCTATTCTGTTTTGAAGTAAAAAAGGATAAAAAAGGCAAAAAAATTTAAAATCAAACTGGCAGATTGCATCTCATAACAATCCATTATAATATGATTCTTATTCACAGTCAAGCCAAGACGTTGAGATCTGTGAGCCTAAATTAGGAACCGAAATAGTTGTTTATATAATGTACTTTAGAAATTGCTGGGTATTTTAAAAAGTAATGAGATTAATTTAGTTTTGGGTTTTATTCCAGATCAGTCTTTCTGGCTTCAACAGCAACAGTCAAACAAACAAATAAGTCTTTCCAAACCTCTGTTATTGGTCTGTGATTTAGCTTACTCCATTCTGATGTCCTCAGAGATAACCACCCTGACTTTGGTTCACAAAATGAGTATCACTATTTCTCAAAAATCCATCCGAAGTCACTTGCACTTCTTTGTGATGTTCACTGGTTTTCCCACTTTTGTCAAATTGAACTAACTTTTTCGAGTATTTGACTATAGTAATAGCAACCCTATCTTAATTACATGCAATAAAACTCTGACCATAACTTGCTGAAGGTTTTGTTGGGTAGGCATGTATTTATCTGCATGCAAATAGAATTATTTTCACCACTGCCTGAATAAGCTGCAGTTAAAAGCAGCTATATATTCAGATGAAATAAATTCTCCTTGAATATTTTTGAATACTTGCTATGAATACAGTTCTATATAAAGAAATAACCCATGAATACTGGAACCTAGCTTGCAGTAAGAAATGGAAGCAGGCACTTGCCACTCTGCATTCATGTACTTGACACTAATCCTGAAACATTTCACTTCTACTGAAAAGCGGAATTTACCAATATCATTCTTTGCCTCTCACTGTAAGTTCATAATTTTATTTTAGAAATATTAACTCTGATTTTCTTTCTCTTTGTGCTAATTTTAACATGTAGCCCTATATTACCAATAATGGGTTGTGAGCCTTGTACTGAAGTCAAAGGTGTCGCAACTGATGTTTGTCAGATTTGCTCTGTGGGAACTTTTCTCAACTTTCCTGTAGCTTTGTTTTCACTTGGTTTATCTCTATCAGCATTTTTTCTATGAGATCAGCCATCCATGACTATTTTATTTGACTTTTATTTATCTGTGTATGATATAACACAAGTTTTAAATAGACGTTAGTAAAAAAGTAGTTACTATTCTATTCAGAATGAGATATTTATAACCCTAATATGACAATGTAGAGTAGAGAATTACTAGTTTAATTGAATAGCAGGTACTTTCAGAAGTGCAGACAAAGGAGACACTGTAGAAGAGCACAGCTATGGGGTAAGGGACAGGATTTAGGTCTGGCACAAAAGACCTCAGGGCTATAATCAGCTCATCCACAGTCAATTAAAGAAATACAGATCTGGGCAAAACTATCTAAAAGACATTAAGGGCACATTTATCATAAATTTGGAGTAATGTGGAACTTCAAACTAATGAAGAAAGATCAAAGTTGTAAAATTGTGTTACCAAACATGTAAATGTTGTTCCTGGAGCAGAAAAAAGAAACCATTAACATGAGCATGGTATTTCTCCAACAGGTGACTGCAGATGCTGACAACTTGCTATAATACACACCTGTCCCCACCATCTTCCCACAGCCATCAGCCTTTGAACACAGAAGAGTACAGTAAGTGGGAGCACAGCACCAGAAAAAGGGGTGCAAAAAAGGGGCTATTACCAAATTTTATTGCATTTATACTTCCATTTCATGTATATGATGTGTTGGCCCCAGGTGGCAGGTAAGACCCCACCCAGGGTGGATGAGGGAGAGAATTTGAAATGCAAAAGCAAGGGGAAACAAGCCAAACTTCTGGGCTGAGATAAAGCCAGTCTAATACATTATGGGGAAAAAACCCAAACCAAACCAAAACCCCCAAACAAGTGAACAAAAAGAAACCCACAAACCCAAGTGGTGCAAAAGCAGTTACTGCCACCTGCAGAACAATGGCCAGCCAGTCCTTGGGCAGCGGCTACTTTGGAAATACCCCAGCCCCAGTTTTATTGCTTACCATGACATCACAGAGTATGAAATGTCCCTTTGGTCAGCTAGCTTCAGGTGCCCTGGCTGGTGCCCATACCACTCTATGAAATCATAGAGTGGTATGGCTTTAAAGGGACCTTAGGGATCACCTAGTATCAACCCCACCGCCATGGGCCAGACACTGTTCACTAGAACTTGATGTTTCTTGTCCACCCCTAGCACACTTGCTGGCAGAGGCTGAGAAAGTCACAGATAACGTGCAAGCACTACTCAAGAATGGGTAAAACTGGTGTGCTATCAACAGTTTTGTTCACCAATCTAAAATACTAAATTTCCTATCTAAATACAGACTGCTATGAAGAAAATTAACTTCCTCCCAGCAAAATTCATTACAGCCTCTATGTTTTTTTCCACATCACTTACATCATGCTTAGGCCCTGCATTATTCAATATATTTTTATCAGCCACATCAAACCCCTTTTCTGTCCTTCGACATATACACAGTGTACTAGTTTAAAAACAAACCAGTGGGAGATCACAAGTCAGAATTATAATTCAGTAGGAAAATTAAAATAAATGCAATAGTACAAGAACACTGAGAGAGTCAGGATACAACCTGACACCCTGTTAGTCAGGGTGGTGGCAGCAGTCCAGATGAAGTGGTCCTGTTGAACTGGTGATCCTGAAGAAATAGTCTGGTCTTCACCTGAAGGTCCAGTGGTAGCTCTTGTCCTCTGGAAATCCAGCCAGTAAAGGCTGCTTATGCTGTTCCAAACCCCAGATTATATCAAGGTGGGAATGCTTGGCTCCTCCCTCTGGGCAGAGCATCTCACAATGGGGTGATGTAATCCTATGAGTCATGCAGTGGATCCTTGATGGGACTTTAACAGAGATAGTCCCGCCCCCCCCAACCCGAGGGACTTATCAAGGATGAGTCATGGTGGGAGATAACAAACACTGCCCCACCTGCTTTAACAGCTTGTGAAGATGATAATAGAATACATACTATTGATTGCATTTTACATGCACACACAGGTAGTATTGTTAGTCCACTGCCTATCCCCATTCAAATGTCCATTCAGTTCATTTAGTTCCTGACTTAAACTTTTTCTGTTGTGATGGTCGTTCAGGATAGATTAATGAATTAAATTCCATTATATCTGAACCTGTCACTAATATACCTTCACTCTCCTGTAATCAGTATATAATAAAAATCCAAACGATTTATCGCGAGTGCAGGTTATCTGAGGACTTGTTTCCATGTACCAGTATTTTAAATAAACTGTGCCTTATATACATGTGTCGCGTTCCACTATGGGAAACTGCGAGTTCTTTCGAAAACGGATGGTCGGGAACTGAATGAAGCCAAAGGAGGCAAACCTTGTATCTAGGAACTGTTTATTGGTAACAAAAGGAGAGGGAAAAGGGGTTGCACGAGTGAAAGAGGGCCAGAAGAGACAGGAAAAAAGAAAAGGGAAAAGGACTGGAGGAGGAGAGAGAGGGGACAGAGACAAAAAGAGGGTGTTACCACCAGCAGAATCAGGGCAGTGCTGTTGGTGTCCGGGCAGCAGGGTGTGCACGCTGCCTGTCTGTCTGTGGCCGGGCTGGGTCTTAGCCACGGGCGCGGCTCCCACGGCGACGGCACCGGACACGCGGTGAGTGGGATGCTCGGGCAGGAGGACCAGGACCCTGGATAGGGTTGCGGTGGCCGGCTGGATCGGGGCAACAGGGCGGGCAGTGACGGCTGGATCGGCGCAGCAGCAGAGTTGGATGCAGACTAGGATGCGAGGTGAAGTGGCAGGAAGGCGGTCAGGAGCACAGGAGGGCAGGGCAGGTGCGAGGGTGAGGGTGAGCCAGCAGGCAGGCAGGCAGAAGGCAGGCAGGCTGGGCCCAGGGTAAAAGAGGGAGTGAGCGGGAACAGGAAACAGTAGCGAGCCCCTGCGAGCTGCAGTGGGTCCCTGGCAAGCAGCAGTGAGCCATGACAGAGTTGGTATTTATACCCCCGGCCCCTCCCAAAGTCTGCCTGCCAGCAGGGACCCATNTGAGGGTGAGCCAGCAGGCAGGCAGGCAGAAGGCAGGCAGGCTGGGCCCAGGGTAAAAGAGGGAGTGAGCGGGAACAGGAAACAGTAGCGAGCCCCTGCGAGCTGCAGTGGGTCCCTGGCAAGCAGCAGTGAGCCATGACAGAGTTGGTATTTATACCCCCGGCCCCTCCCAAAGTCTGCCTGCCAGCAGGGACCCATTGGTCCAGTCCAACCATCCTGTGCCATCCATTGGTGGCGGGCTCCTCGCAGCTAGGTTGGAGAAGCCCCTTCACAGTGTCTCCTACTGCCTGCCCCGTGTGGGTGTTGCCAGGTGAAGTCCCCCCAGAGACGGGGCTTCCCCCACTCCTGGCTGCCTACTGCAAGTGGCACATGTGCACCCCTCCTCCACATGCCTCTGACAGCCCTGACAACCAGAGTTGAGGCAAACTAAAATGGCTCCTCACAACATGAAACCATTACAATGGTAGAATGCGTGTTTCCTGACCAGTGCGTGACTCCTAAGCACGTGACTAAGTAGCAACCAGAGATTTGCAATAGGCCTGAGATAAAACATGTTCTGATAGAATTTGCTGCTTAAGGACATATAGAGTTAGTAGAAAGAATCACAAACAGGGTTAGACAAAGCAAAGAGAAAGGAGATATTATTATAAATAATAAGACCAATTGTCAGGCTGCCTTTCTGTTTATTGACTTGAGTATTTGGTTGATTGACTACTTTAATATAAACAAATTAATAAATAAAACATTACTCAATCTTATATTTGTATTTGGATACAGACAAACAAATGAAATTACATAGCAGGGAATTTATATTTCACTTTCTCAACATATGAGTAGAACCAGAGAGAAAGGCATTGTCTCTTTCCAAGGAATCCATTTAGCAACTGAAAAAAAGAATAAGGACCCTCAAATATCATCACTGCGTTTTTGCACTTGCTTTGTTAATGCATTCACATCTTATTATTGAGTACTCTGTGCTTTTTACACTGATGTAGAGTTACTGATACCAAAGAAACAGTATCCTGAGATCCTGGATTTTTCACCTCAGAGTGTCAGAGAACTTAAATTTTTTCATGTTATTTATTCTTTTACATTTGAGAGCATAATATTTAACTGAAAGTATTATTTAATATTAAACAGTTCAGTGATGCCTGACTCTTACTGGGAAAAAGTATTTGCACTTAATTAGAGAGCGTTTATTGGATTGCATTTTGTCCTTTTTATCACAGGTAAAAATAAAAAGAGAACATGCAAGAGCAAATGAGAAGGAATGCTTTTGATCACATTCTGAAGGTTATACTGCCTGATGAGCAATTGCTTAATATTTCTTTACTGCATGATTACCTACCTTCCCCTTCTAAAAATCCCAGAAGTATTTAGAAAAAATGCCTGAGGTACCACAATAATGTGCAGACACAGCCTGTCAGACACACATGAATTAAACTTGACCAGAAGACTTCCATATAAATTGAATTTCCCTGAGTTTGCTAGTCCTTCAAAATGAAAATTTTTCATGGTGCTGAACCAGTATCTGTCATCAGTCACTACTGTAAGTGCAGCTCAAAAGAAAGGATCCCAGTGAGTTCAGTACTTTCCCAGCACATTTTTCAGTTCACAGCAGTTGATACAATAAGGAATGGTACTCAGCTAGGAAACTTGAGTGACAAGATCCTGAATGTTCTCTTCTCATTAATACATAAATTTGACTGTATTTCTTTCAGTTCCAAGTTCCTTTCTAAGAGGGTGGGTTTTTGTTTGCTTTTTTGCTTCTGAGTTCCCCTTTATATAAGCCTAAGATCTAGCATGTATCTGAAGATTTTTTTCTTCCTTTTATCTAGTTTACTCAAAAGAAGGTTAGAATGACTACAGTTTGTGTGACTCACTCTTCTGAACTGCATGATGTCCTCAGTGAACATTAAATTCAATGTGCCCTGTTACAGCAATAAAATCTTCTTTGTGTAATGAGCAGTATATGTGGCACTTCCCCAGCAGCTGAGCAAAGAACAAATTGTCATTTAGAAGGATAGACTTCCTTCAGGCCTTTAGCTTACCATGGAATGCTCAACACATGGTAGAGCTTGGTTTGCCTGCCCTTTCCTGGCTAGCTAGCATTAAACAAATATTTTTCTACACTAACGCAAATGGAAACCCCAGTCTGAAAAAGGTAGAGAATTTTTGTTCGGAATTACAGAAAAAACAAAACCCAAACAGTCCAACATTTTTAATACTTATCCTTCAGTATTAAAACTTCTGTAGGTTTTGTGCATTTTTTCTACCATGTTGGTTTTTAATTTAGAATTTATCAGATAATATATTTGATCTGTAATCTAATATGTAACTCTGAACTCTCGAGTATATACAGGTCCTTCATAATTTCATAAATTGCCCAGTTAATGTGTTTTGAAAGAACGTTAAGGTACACATAATAATGATTATGCTTACTCCTAAATAAAAAAAATATTTCAAAAGAAACTGTTTTGTAATGCTTAAATGAAAGTTTGGTAGTAAAGTACTTTATCTAATGCATATATATACAGTTTTGAGTCTCCATAGCATAAATTTATTAAGAAATTTGTTAATTATCTGGCGATGGGATGAGAAGAACCTTATTATTTCAAAAATATCAGCAGCAACATCAAGTAAAAGGATAATAAAAAATAATTTCAAACTCAATCCAGACTCAAATATATGAATAAATAAATGATTGAAGTATCATGCGATTGAAAACTTTCTCATGTTCATTGACCAAAGAGATTTCTGTCTTGTGATTTTCCATGGTATTCTTGTCATTATAGAAGATTTAACTCTTTACCTTTGACCTGCCATGCTCATTCACTTCAACTTCTACTACGCAACTGGGGTTGTTAGAGTACTCACATTAGATTTGTGTATAAGCTGCAAAAATATTTCAGAGGGGAATTTTCTTGCAAGATCAGCATTCCCATCTCCATATTGTACAGCTGCATTCAGAAGAAGTGTAAAGCAGAGATGTCAGAATATACTGCATCCTTCAGTTTTCATCAACTGATCTGTTAGTCTTTTTTACGTTAGTTGATTCATTCAGATTCAAGATGAAGCATTTTAATGAATATAGGAATGCTGGAAATTAGTGCTTTGAAATAAATTGAAATAAGAGAAACATGTCCCTCTCAAAACAGAAAAAAAATTAATTCCATTAAAACAGAACAAAGTTGATAAATCTTGTACATATTTCCACTGTTACATTGATAAACATGGAAGGGATTAGAAATTACATTATCTCCACTCAGTCTTCCCTTCAATTACTCTATATAAGCCCAGAAAAGAAACAAATAGACAAAGAGAAACTGTAGAGTAAAGGGATGTATGATTAAGTTTCAAGTCTCAGGTTTCACATTTACACTGCCAGATGAAATATATTTAACAGTTGACACTCAAGAAGTAACTGAAGCATAACAAAAGCTTACCTCATAATACATTTCCATCCCTGTAAGCATATGTATAACAAAATGTTTCTTTCCTAGACATCCTATTATTGTCATCCTTATGTGATTTGATTCTACAGATTATGTTAGAAATAAAGCTTAGTGTTACCATTTGAATCTCAAAAATGGAAAAAAAATCATGACCCTAAGGAATCTTTCTGAAAATATATTCTGAAATACATTACAAATAAACCTTGCAGACTGGATCATAAACATGTATGATAAGTGTTTTTTACAACAAATCATGGTATATAAAAATAAGTTGTTCTATTCCACGGAATATCTGTAAATGTATGAGGATACTCTGAGTCAATCATCCAGACAATAAGATGGAAAAAAATAAAAACTTGACAAGACATAAATATAAGGTTCGATTCAAAGTCCAAGGAGGAAGAAAGGTTTCTTCTCAATTTTTTCACTGGGCCTGTGTGCTGAGTGACACACTATTACCTGTGACTAAGGAACAAAAATATGTGACAAACAAATACCTTTGCTATACTACGGATGTCGTTCTGAGATACGTATTGCACTAGATTTTATTTACATAATATTTTAAAATGAAACAGGCTTATTGATAATCAAAAATTCTATTTATTTGCTATTACTACTTTCTTTGGCTTTCACAGATGAAAAATTCTGAACTACACAGCTGAATTACTGTGAAAATAATGCAAAACACTATGTATTTGCTGTTTATTAAATTTTAAAAATAGCTCAATATACTTTCAGTACTTTTTTCTGGATTTGTAGAAATATAATATTTTAGGGAAAACTTAATAATATAGAGATTAATAATGTTTTTTCCAGTAGCTAAATGTGGTATTCTATGCCCAAACAAAATTAATACAGTATATGTAATCCAAACTATTTAATTTAAAGTTGAAGTATTGTCTTGGGGTGACTTTATGCTGTTGTATCCCCTGTGACCGCTCTATGCCCAGATATGACCCTGAGCCTTTCTGTGCCTTTAAAACTGGGTGCAAGAGAGAGAAAAAAACTGAGCGAACTTTTCAAAACAGTTTGTTTTGAAAAGAGATTAGCTGTGTCTCTGAGACACAGAGATTAGCTGCTGCTGAGGAGCAAAGCTTCTGCTTCTCTCAGCTTTTCGGCTCTGTTTCTCCAGAGAGAGACTGAGAGTTAAGATTCTTTCTGGGACTTTGGCTTTTCCCTTCTTCTCTTCTGGAGTGTTTCAACATCAGAACACCAGAACACACTGGGAAAATTTCCACCTTAGGCCCAGAGGGGGTCCAGGCCGACCCAGCTCCAAGGAGGAGGAGAGAGACCACACCCACAGAAGGACTTTAAAATCTTCCCAGGTTTCTCTCCACAGCGAGAGGTTTTATTATTTAGCATTATTATTCTTTTCCTGTGTGTTTGTTAAATAATTTTTTTTCTTTCCTTCATTTTCCTCCGAGGAAAATCTTTTTTTTTCCCGAACCTGGTGGGGGAGGGGTGGCTGTAGCCTACCTCCTAAGAGAGGACATTCAAATTCAGACGTTCCTCTGAAATTTGTTCCAAACCATCACAAGTATCCACAATTAGAAGTTCATTTACTATGTGGCTTGTTTCTATATACACTAGAATTCAGAATAGGGTAAGTTTAATGGATACTCAGATTATAAGAGTTTGCCTGGCATTATAGACAATATGTCTGATAACACAATTAATTCTTTTACTTTTAGAGTGTATATGTAATACTGATTTTTTAAAATCTGACTAGAGTCAGTGGCAAAACACAACATAAAGCACTCATCTGCAGTATCTCATTTCCAAAATACCATTAATTGTGACAAACTATTTTATAGTTCATCAAGTATTCAGACCTATCATAACAAATAAATTCCCTACTAGAGAGATATTTATTATTTCATTCTTGCATTTCTCCAAATTTATTTTAATATGTGGCTATTTTATATGTGGCTATTTTATATGTGGCTATTGTGTACAATAATTCTATTGAAATCATTAAATGTTGTGACATCTTAAACATCTTAATTTTTTACTACAACACAAGCCCCTGATCTATGGGATGGTTACTTTTTGGTTTGGGTTACATTAACTTTTGTGAAAATATGTTAGACCTGAATCTCTCTGCTCCCTCAGCCTAACATTCATGTCTTAGAACGTGAGTGGGAAATATATCTTCAACAGTTTTACATCTCATTAAACAACGAAAATTGCTTAAATTTGATTATGTAGTAAAATGCATTTGTCATGAGGTATAATCATGTAATCAGACCTTTCAAACTCAGGACATTTGATCATGCAACAAATTTAGACCCTATAATAACAGAAAAACCAGAAAACACTTAGAAAAATAAGTACAAGGACTGTAAAATCAAAGAAAGCCACAACAAGCATGATCTATTTGTCTTCGGTCTGACCCTTTGATCTTTGTTTTAGAGCAGTAGCTCTATTCTATGAGGACCTAACCTTGTTATAAATAAACAAAAATAGTACAAAGCCTGAGAAATCTTGAGTGAATTAAATAAATTTTATTTATTTGAAGACTTATAAAAAAATCAGATTAGAAAGAGATATTGAAAGAACAACATACAATATAATCATTGCAATGAACTATGTGTAGAGGAGAACATAGTTTCTCTACGGATATGCTGCATTGTGTCCTGGCCCTTTGCTAGTGAGGAATTACCGTGTTTCATTATGTGTATCTACCTTCTTCAAGGTTATTTTTATCAGGGCAGGACTTTGTGGACACCCATAGGTTTTGGCCAACCCCTCACTGTGGCTCAGGCCAGGGCCCAGGACCCCATTTCAGCCGCTGTCCAGGACCACCAGCCCCTGAGGCTGCAGCAGGGCTGGTCTCCACCTCCACACAGCCCTGACCTGCCCGGCCATGGACCCTGCGGAGCCAGGCCTACCCACGAGCACACATGGAAGCCTATTCCCATCCCCAGGGATGTGCCCGGTGGGTGGTTTGAGGCTGCCCACCGGCAGCTCCTGGCTGTGGAGGTTGGACAGACCCTGGCCCCCATCCTGCCACTTTGCTGGGGTGTCCCTGCAGCTCCCATGCTGGGCCAAGGCAGCCCTGGCACCTAGAGACACAGTCATACAAGAGGCAGCTGTCAACACTTTTCAGTCACATCGATCCCGTTGAAAGGATGATAGAGAGCTCATGAATACACATACAGCTGTGCACTATCAGCTTTCAGGCTCTTCACACCATGGCCTTTGCTGTAGTGTGGCCTTTTTTCCTCGAGTTCCACATGTGAAATAACTATGCAAAGCATTTTTTCTCTTAAAAACTACAGAACTTTTCCTAATCATACTGAATGTGACAGCACATGTCTAGAAAACAAACCTGCAGTGAACTCAGAAGACAGCCACCATTTATCTCTACTCACCTAAATACTTTTTGTGTTCATATTGACAGGCTGCAGAATTTACAGTGGTCTGACCCTGAAAAAAGAAATAAAACCAAACCAAAAATTTATATACCCTGTTTCCTACTTATGTTGTTTTTGATCTAGGCATGTAAGTTTGGAATAAAATTACTTGGTAATTAAAACAACCTTTGAAAAGCCCAAGGGTAGTAATAACAACTGATGAACATTCAGAGAATGATAAACCATGCTGTAGTGTTATACTATATTTTAAGGTTACATAGAGATACCAACAATAGATTGGTTTAGATATATCAGGATATAGTGTCCTACTGACAGCATTGTTTCTATGTTATAGTACATTAAAAAAGCTTACTAGCTCTACTAGATCTGTGACTCAATGAGAAATATCAAATGTAATCCAAGCTTATTTTATAAATTGCTTATAGTATGAAGAAACAGAATTGAATTCTTCCATCTTTGTTACATGGACAAGCTTTATACTAATTTTCTATCATTTTGATGTGTGAGGTAGGACAGATTTATCTGTGTTTATCAGTCATTTTTATCCTAATATTTGTTGGTTTTATTTTATCTCTTAAAATTCAGAGTAATTTCTTTTATTAATTTTACAGTTTTTCACAGATAATATTGGCAGAAAAAAACCCCCCAAAGACTAATCTGTTTCAGACCCTTTCTAAAATCAACATCGATTTTCAAACCCATACAGAAAAACGTAAAGCTATATCGGTTTCAACTGATTTTTGTTAATGAGAACCACATTTTTGTTGTTATATTAATTTTCGGTTACATCTTGAGTGCTGAAACTTGAAAACTGATTTACAATAAACTATCACACAACAACTTTTTCACATAATTGGGTTTGATCCTCTGAATGTCAAGAGATAACTGCCTCTAGCAGAAGATTGCAGGATCATTAATATTTCTATTATTCCAGCAGCCACTATATTAATGTTCCTCTTTGGACTGAGGCCATCTATTTCTTCTATGAATTCCATGATGTATAATTCACCTCCATAGTGTTTGCATGTTAGAGAATAGTTTGATGTATTTTGAGAAGGATACATGTAAAAAGAATAAAGTTAAATATAATAACAACACAAATGTAAGACTGAAACCTTTAAAGTGCCTTCTCAGCTGATTCTTAAACCTGGAAATGCCCAAATGTTGCAAGTTCCTCATGTTTTAATCTAAAAGTACTCTAGCTAACTGAAATGCTCATTGCATGTGTTGCAGGCTTTAGTCTTAGCAAGGCTAAAGTATATCCCATGCTCACTAGCTATTTTTACTCCTAAGTACGGATGGCTACAAGTAAGTACAGGCATGTCTGATGCTTCCGAGAGCCTGAAGTGATAGATCAAAACAAAACAGAGCAGCACCTATTGCTTCTTTCAAACTATACATAATGATGAAATTGGTGCCTCTGCCTCAAACTCTTTCTCTTTTTGAGACAGCTCTGCCTCAAACTTTTTCTCATAAATATTCATTTATTCATGTGTGTGATACTTACTAATGCACTTGAAGCATCCCAAAAAAATTAAAAGAAAGGACTTTACTAACACTAAGGAATAACAATTATTTCTGATCATAATTATCTCTATATATTTTTATTTTATTTCACTCTCCTGCAATATACTTCAAAATACATGTTCTGATTCAATTTTTGTTTCATTCATTATATCTCTTTAAGATACCTGTCTTAATGCTCTGAATATGGTCTGGGAGATTTTTTTCTTTTATTTCTTTACGTGTGTGATCTTGGGCTTTACTGATTGCATGTCATCAAAATCTTGAGCTTGAGCTTTTTGGAGGACTGTTAATTTCATTCTGGATTTCCTATGGTATTCTTCCAATACCTTAGTGTTTTGCAAACATCACTTGATTTATCTTTATGACACTACTGTGAAGTAAGCTCTTATCTCCCAGCAAGAGGAAATTGTAAGAACTCAATGATTCTACAAATCAAGTCACACATTCTACAAAACCAGTTCAATGTTTAGGAAAAAAGGGATCTACATTTACTGGCAAGCTATGAAATTATTGTCATATGTGATAGGCTAAGCATTGCAAAAGAATTTTGTCATAAGTGCTAATACAACATCCAGTTCAGTGGATTATTTTGCATCCATGAGATCATTTCACAGCCTTATTTCCCATATATTAACATCTTCTCTTGGAATTTTCTACAAATTTGGTTTTGTCTATGTAGAAAGAATATTTTTGATCATGTGATTTAAAAACGATATCAAGGTGTTAATTTAAAGATGACAAAATTAAAAATGGACAAGGATCATAAATGCTGTTCTTTACAAGAATTTAATTATATGTCTTTATAAACTCCATTTTCTTTTAATTTAATCTTAAATTTTAAAACTTTTGTGTTTGTGTCCAAATGCTGCTTAATTAACTATAAGATAGGATTGCAAAATAAAAACCAAGATTTATCTCATGACAGAAGCAGCCAGTATGGAACACAGGGTAAAAGACATTTTTATATGTATTAATGGAGTTTGTCAAAACACAAAAAATAAGTTTTATTATCTATGAGAATGTATCAAAATATACAGACAATGCTAATGTAGCTATTATAATTTTAAGTAGTCATTAGCATTGTAAGCATTTTTGATCAATTCCCACAGCTGATTAAAAAGCATCACTTTTTGCAAAACTCTTAACTGTTGACATGAGCCTCCTCAATTTAGGTGTGTAATAAATACTTCATCTAGGTACACCACCCCTCAGTTTATACTTCTTTATTTTTGTCATTCAAAGTGAAAAGCAGTCATCTCTGCTCCCCAAAGGTGTGTTTCAAAGGACTGAACTAGTAGAGGCAGGGGGAAGAGCTAGATGGAAACCAAAGTCATAGCAGACACAACAGCACTGAGTGGTAGGTGCTGTTCCCAGAACCACCGGAACCACAGTACTCTTCTAATAATACTGCTGCAAAATAATATTGGCATCACAAGTATTTAAAGTCATGGTGTCAATATTGTCATAGTAACAGTCCATTTTTTTCTATTGTGTAAGGCACTATGACACACACGGAAAAATTGAATGGCTGGGGTTGGAAAATACTTTAAAGATCACCTAGTTTCAACCCCGCTGCCATGGGCAGGGAACCTCCCACTAGGACAAGCTGCTCAAAGACTATCCAGCCTGGCCTTGAACACCTCCAGGAATAGAGCATCCACAACTTCTATGGGCAACCTGTTCCAGCGCATCACCACCCTCAGAGCAGAATTTTTCCTAATATCTAAACTAAACCCCCTTGTCCTATCACTACATGCCCTTTTGAAAAGTCCCTCTCAAGCTTTCTTGTAGTCCCCCATTAGGTACGGAAAGGTTGCTGTTAGATCTCCCTTGAGCTTTCTCTTCTGCAGGCTGAACAACCCCAACTCTTTTAGCCTGCCTTCACAGGAGAGGTGCTCTGATCATATTTCTGTCCCTCCTCTGGACTCACTTCAACAGTTCCATCTTGGGTGCCCCAGAGCTGGACACAGTACTCCAAGTCAGGTCCCAGGAGAGTGGAGAGGAGGGGAGGAACCCCCTCACTCAACCTGCTGGCCATGCTTCTCTTGGTGCAGCTCAAGACGCACTGGCTTTCTGGGCTGCAAGCATACATCACCAGGTCATGTCAAGGTTCTCATGCAAAACCCTCAAATCTTTCTCCAGAAGGCAGCTCTCAATCCATTCTCCACCCACCCTGTATTTGTGCCTGGGATCGCCCTGACCCAAGAACATGTCTTTACACTTGGCCTTGTTAAAATTGATGAGACTTACACAGGCCCACCTGTAAAGCCTGTCAAGGTCCCTCTGGATAGCACTCCTTCCTTCCAGTTCACCAAACAGCTTGGTGTTGTCAGCAAACTTGCTAAGGGTGCACTCATCATCCAGGGAACTGACAAAGATGTTAAAGAGCTCCAGACCCAATACTGATCCCTGAGGAATGCCACTTGTCATGTCTCTGCCTCTCCAATTTAGGGACAAGGACATCATGCAGGGCAATGTCAAATGCTTCACACAAGTCCAGGTAGATGATATCAGTTGCTCTTCCCATATCTACCAATGCTGTAACCCCATTGTAGGCCACAATTTGATGAGGCATGATTTACCCTTAGTGAATCCTTGTTGACTGTCACCAGTCCTTATTTTTCATGTGCATTACCACAGTTTCCAGGAGGATCTGCTCTGTGATCTTTTTGGGTACAGAGGTGAGACTGATTGGCCTACAGATCCCTAGGTCTTCCTTTTTTCCCCTTTTTAAAACTGGGGGTTATCTTTCCCCTTTCCAGTCAGAAAGAAATTCACTGGACTGCGACGACTACTCAGATATGATGGATAGTAGCTTACCCACCACTGGGGTAGGTGGTGTGGACTCTCCAGTCAGAGCTGCAGTCTTTGCTCTGAGATGAGTGCCTGCCATTCTGTCTTGAGGGCCATGTCAGACTAGTGCCCTGGGCCTGTGCAGATGGTCACAGGTGCCTGGTTGCTGCATTATGCGTGCTTCATGTATCATGTATGCCAAGGTCTTCTATTTATAAAATGTAACAAACACAGTTTCAGGTAGTACAAATCAACAGACTGATGGCTTGTTACTGTTAAAAGGGCAACACATATGAGAATTTCTTCCCCTTTCATATATGCAGAAGAAAGAGACGTAAATTGAAAACCCACAATTTCTTTTTCACCATTATTTATGATTTACCTGCATCAAAAACTGTGTCAGGTCCATGCCAAGTTAATGTTCACTGGGATATTTCAGAAGTCTCTGACCTGACATTGCTGCTCTAAAGTAAATGAAGCTTTCACTACCAACATAAGCAGATCTAGGGCAATGGTGAGTGCTTTACAAGTTCCTGCATGAGAAGATGCCCAGGAAACCAGCCTGAAGGTTTTACAACCTACTGTTACAAATGATGAAACACCTGGGACTGAGCAGTAGGATGAATTTGATGATGGTCATGAAAGAGAAGTAGAAAGAGGGAAGACATAATTTAGTATCTCAGCAAGTGTTTTCCTGCAATATAAATTATTATTGTTATTATTAATTCTTTTTAGAAATCAAAGATGTAGACCTACTAGTGAAACATAGTGTCTTTGTTAACACATCTCTCAAAAGGGTCGGGGCACCTTGTATTGACATTTTAACTCAAGGAAAGGTTTAGAATGGTTAAAAACATACTTCCTTAAGAAATTGGCACATTCTGGAAAGATAAGACACAGCTTTACAAAACAGAACATTTTGATCTGAATAGAAAATATAAAATAGATGTCTGTATTAGGAACTCTGGTGAATACTGTCAGTGTTAATTGTATACAGATAAAAATTATATAATGTTTAGATTGTGTTTTTATGGACTGCTATAAAATCAGAAAATATAATTCCTATGGTTGAAACTCTTGTTAACAACTATATTGAAATGTCTAGGTCATTAATGAATTGAATTATTAATGGACACTGGCAAACAAAACCTAGCTTAAAACCTTGGCCTAAATTCAGACAACAGAATACCCTCAGGCTTCTCCATGAGATATGTCATGATTAAAGAAAAAATGGTTCAGACATTGATTGCTTTGGTTAAAATTATTGAATGGAGCAGGTTCATTACTAATGGATCATGAGAATATGCATTTACAGATGGATTTTTCTGCTGGGTTCAGTCTCTCTCTTCCCTAGGGTAACAACTGCAGCAGCATGTATTTGTAAAACAAGAATCCATCTCTTGCATGAACAGACAACAGTACAGCAAAGTGCACAGTGTTTGTGAACAGCTGCTGAAAATCATTAAGCGTTCTTGAGTGCTTAATTATTAGAAGGTTCTAAATTTCTTACCATGTTTTCTTTCTTCAATCACAAGTTCCTCTGTTTGCTCACTTTATCAACTACTACAAACTATTTCCTAACCAGTATTTCTCCTCCCATGCCATTACCCCCTTCTGCTTTTTTTCACTATTTTTCTTGTAATCACTTTCCTTTTCTATCATTAAGGCTTAGTTTATTACTCTTGCTAGTATTCATTTCCTAAAAAGGATTTGGCAATTAATGTTCATATGAATGACACTATATATATATAACCTTCATTAAAACTTATACTAGGGTCAAGGAAAGGAGTTATCTGAAGAACAGCAAACAGCAAAATTTCATGAAGCTGAATAAAGAGCTATGTCATAAAGGGTTGCTTTCTGAGTAGAGCTCTGGACTTGAATTCACATTCTATAAGTTTCCAGAAATTATGTTTGTCTATTTAAATCACTGGTAGAAGAAAATAAACGTAATATTTACCTTAGAAGTACACCAAAGTGTCCTAAGTATCAAGTACATTTCCATAATTTCGTATTCTGTCATACAGTGACAGATACTTAAACACGTCATCTAAATGTAACCTACACTTGATCTTCAGTCTTTTGGTTTACAAAAATATTAAAATTATACAAAAATACACTGAAAACACTCTTTTTATCAGAATCAGTATTTCAATAATGAAGAATATGATTTTCATTGATCAAAACCACTAAATCATTTGTGTATTTTTCCAAATTAATACAATTTAAGCATTTTAAATAGCTGTTTACTCCAATAATTATATTCACTTATTTTGGGGGGCTTTCCTGCATCGGTTTTCAGTACATCAATCATAATTTATAAAGTTTACAGTTTTTATAGTCGTGTTAAATCACACCTCACATTTAATTAATGCACAATGGTCCAAATTCATAGAAAAATATTTATGTTATTCTACATAAAAAGAGACATCAAAATGTAACAATCTGGTTTGAGACATATCATTCCCTATTCTACCTTATAACTTGCTTTCCACAAACCCTCTCTCCATAATGTTACAGCACAGGCTTGTGAGACCCTTTCAGCAGCCTACAGAGTTTTATCAGTGAGTTATGTTAGAAACCTCTGAACAGCATATCCGAACAGGAGCATGATAGTAATGAGGACAGAACTAGTAGATGTTCACATTATTTTGGTAAAAAAACCCAAAGAAGTATTTTTAAAATGTGAAAAGCTGAGGCTTTCATGCATTCATAATTCAGGAAAGTTAACATAAATGTTGTAAAAGATTAGCCTGTTCAGAAGCAACCGTAACTCAGACTTTTCAAGACAGAAGCCATGGTCTAATAACATTGGGTACTTCCAAAATGTTGCAAGTGTGCACAAGTATGACAGAAGTCCTACATTTAAAAAAATATAATCAATAATTGTATGGAAATTTTAACTAATAAGGTCAATAGCATGCCTATAATACACAAATAAATCCCAGACCGTACTTTTACTCTCCTTTCAAATTGATGAGTTTTGAAATCTACAAAAAGAATCCCCAAAATTTGAAGTCAGCATTTGAATATATTTGTCTGTAATTTTAAAACTGTCTTGAGAAATAACAGATTTTTCTATAATTGCAAAAAATGCTACCTGTAAATGGAGTAACAAAATAGGTCTTTGACACAAGAATTTAAACAAAAAAAATCTCAAAATTGTCAGGTATTAACAACTAATAGAAAGAAAAGTGCAAAGATTTTGCAATTCCAGCATCTGAATTAAAAACAGCACTAAGTTTAGATGGATATAACCTTGCTCATTTTTTTCAAGAATTTTCAGCACGTAAATTTTCATCCTATCGCCTTTTATAATGAGGCATTTCAGATTCATATACAGAGGGAGAGAGAGAGCAGAAAGAAGTAAAATTAACTGTAATTGCCCTTATTCATAAAAAGGAATAAAAGAATTGCTTTTTTCTAAAAACAATTTTATTTCTTCATTAAATATACATGTGAAGATCTTTCTAGTTTTGAACACAGTCTGAAAAGAATTATTGTAGTCCTTAAAAATTGTGGAGGATCAGTTTATTAGACTGGTGAAGAGTTTAGAAGTACATGAAATATGTGCCTTGAAGAAATTTTATTATATTAAGTGTCTTTGATAGATATAAAAGACCTGATTTGTATTTCAGTGAATAAGATTTGTCTTTTAATCGATGAATACAACTGCTGTACACATTCCCTGAGGCTGTAATTGCCACAGAGAAGCACTTTCCAGCTTTAAAAGAACTTTAGCAAGGGTGTATCATGTTGATGTTATGAATACTTGTATTCGATTTTATCAGTAATTTTGTCATATAACATAGTCATGATACCGCTTCCAATTTCTTAGATTAAAACTGCACATGCTTTAATTCATAGGAATAAAAAAAGACTCATTAATCTACAATTATGGACAAATCTATACTTAGTGTTTGAAAGGTACATCAGTCTACAAACAATTGCACCTCTGCTGAGCCTTCTTCACAGAGGCAATTTTCTCAAATCAAGTATTCCTGTCAGTCACAGTATTCTGAACAATTTTTGTA
>VXAZ01000030.1:0-103058 GCA_013399875.1 Gymnorhina tibicen
TATTAATTTACAGAACGGTTCATTTTTCCCTTAGTTCGCTCGAAGTTTACATGAATGTCAGGAGGCTATTGGACCTCTGGTTAGCCACCTGCCAAGTTCATTGATCAATTCTAACAACACCTATTCCAAAATATTTCCCTAAGCAGAATGATAACAAAGGCACAGCTGCACTATACTAATTAGTTTACAACAACTCCTAGAATTGTTTATAATAGTTTTGCCTGGGAAAAGAGAGAAAGAGAGAAATCTCACGAAAATGCTGGAAAAGTTAGGTGGTTTCTCTGCTGACAGCTTTTTCAGCAGTCACACTTAGAAGTGCTTATTTTTTGTACTTATTTCTCTGGAAGAAGAGGATTAAAACTAGGAGGGAAAAGGGGCTTGTGGATACCTCAGGCTCCCACGGTGGTCTCTGCAGTGGCAGTGCTCGCTGCTGGGTGGCAGGAGCTGAATCACAAAGCTGATCTGGGAAGCAGGAGCCATAGACCAACTGACAGCACCAAGATTTTAAGGGATGTAGAGGGAATTGACAGTAAATCAGATACTGCCTATGTGTTACTTTTGTGCAGAGTCAGGTGTAGCTCAAAGGAAGTGCATTGGGCTCATGACTGCCCTCCTGCTTGCTATAGAAATGAGCTGTGAGTGAGCAGCCCAAAGAGAACTTTAGTTTTATACGAAGCAGAAGAAAACGTTCATGAATTTCCCACTTGTGCCGCATGAGTTACTGCTACCAGATGGCCTGGGACACCAGAGACATGGAAGTGTTCAGGAGGCAAATAGAAAAAATTGGCAGGATGGTCCATGAGGAAGTGAAGCAGAAATGTGTGCAGACAACCTCTGGCTCGGGAAGTCCCCAAGCCTCAGAGTGCTGGCAGCTGGGAGGAGTGCAACAAGGGAAAGATCACCACAGTGGGGCGGCTCATCCTCGGGATGTGGGATGAGGTCTGGGCTTGTGGCTGCTCTGCTGGCCCTCTTCTGCCTCCCTGCACCAACAAAGGCAGATCCAGGACAAAATGGGCCCTTACTTTGGGGCAGCTTCAGAAGTCAGAACATGAAGATAAATGTTTCTTTCCTTACTTCTCTCCTGCCTGTGGAAGGAAAGGGGAAAAAACAGATGATGCTCCTGGTGTTTAACAGCATGGTCCACCACATAATCCGTATTCTTGCATTCATTCAACAAAACTAGGTTTAACTGTTATCTTGCCACTGGCAGTTGCTCAAATGAGGTTAGACTATTTTGAAGAGCAGTAGAATAAGGAGTAAATTGGAGACTTTCTGTGACCTCATTGCAACTGTGCTGCTGTCTGGAAATCATATCCCAATGGTACCTTTAGAAACTTCAGCTCTGGCATTTCCTACTGTAAAAATTCTTATTCTAAGTGGTTTCTAAAGTAACATCTGGGTGTGCGGTTGCATGTATGGTTTTCCTAACATTTCCTTGAGGCAAGTTCTCCCTGCTCTGTGCTACATTGCTAACTCTTTCTGGCCACCCTAGGTCCTTTTTTTCCCATACCCAGTTTTTTACCAGGTCAAGTATTTTTTCGCTTCACAGGAGCTTCAGTAAATTCAAGCAACCCTTCCAGTGTTTGTGGGGCTCTACCCTCACCCTGGGAGGTGCTCCAGAAGCTGCGGGTTGAGCCAAAAGGCAAGAGCACTGAAACCACAGGACATTGACTGTATTGCTTCCCAAATTTAAAACCACATCTCAGCCAGCTTTGTCCTTGTCAAGTGACAGCATCTTTGGGGATATCAGCAGTCCCCCTCACTGATTGATGCTTTTCAGGTGGCTATGGAACCAGCCTCCACACATTTTCCCAATGTCTGGCTCACATGTAAGGTGTTTGTGGATTCCAGTCAGATCATACAGGAGAGCCCAGAGCCTGATATTGATATCAGAGACGGGTCACCCACCAGCCACCCACTATGTTTATATGGGTACAACAAAACCCAACAAATTCCCAGATATGTACAATAAATGGAGATTTTAAAGCAGATTTTGCTTAAGGGGATGTAAAGGTGAGTTGCTTTAGAGGACGTTGCTCAATGCCATACCTGTGCAGATTTTCAGCGTCCTCTATGGTCTCAGGCAGAGCCTTTCCCTTCATTTCAGGCAGGAGCAAAACTAAGCCACTGTCGATTAGAACAATCACAGCTGCGAGCACAGAACAAGGATCACAAAGGCAATGCAATGTTCATGCCCATATTTAATTCCAAGTAACTAATTAATGCCCCAGTGCACAGACAATGTCTGCCCCAATGACGGAATGAGGGTGCCTCAAAGTAATAAAAACACTTGGATTTTTATCTACATGATTCGTATTTGTCAGAGTAAGTGCTGACATTTCTGAGGTGCATCTGAGCCCTGGAAAGCTGTCCTGGGGCACAGACCCAGAGGAAGACTGGCTTCCTTGCTTCAGGCACACAATGCAAAGGAAATAGGTTTTGCCTATGATTATCCAGCTGGCATGGGATTGAGGTGATACTGGCTAGCTGTCATCTCTACTTTTGGCTAGATTAGGACATGCATGAAAGGTTACTGCTAGTTCACCTAGCTAATTTCATCTTCTGATTAGTTTTAGACCCTCTGTGACCCTACTGAGGGTAGATGGTTCATGCAGGCACACAGGTTTGAATATGTGCAGTAGCTGACATTCAAGGCAGCTCTTTTTTAGGATAGCAATCTTAACATTAGGGCTGACATGCTCCTTTGCCATCCTAAATTGCCAGGGCATCCTTGACAGACTGGCCACCCTAAGGTGGAGTGTAACTTTTCTGCAGGAAGACAAGGCCATGCTGCTGGGACCTCAGCTCAGGTAACCGCACTGCCTGTGAGAGGGACAGAACAGAATCCAGAGTTTTTCCTCCCTTGGAAAGGGCTCAGCAGGAGAAAGTCAAAGCTTGAAAGGGCTGTCCCAAAAGCATGGGGTTCCTCTTCACTGCAGAAGGGGCTAAAGGGTGACTTTGCTACCACTTCCAAACATCCAGACAGAACAGACTCACCAAGCTGTATCTTGCACGCGTACACACATTTATGCATCTCTCCATGGTTTTTTTTAAAGACAGAAAAGAAATCACCAAACGAATTCATCTCAGCTTTGGCCAACCAACCCCTCTTGCAGCTCTTACCAAAGATGACCAGGGGCAGTTCATGCCAGAGGTCTGCCAGTCTGTACACAAGGAAGGGCGTTATGATCCCACCGAGGTCACACAGGGAGGAGCAGACGAGGACCCCCAGGTTCCTGCAGAGCACATGCAAACACACACACACATAAACACGTCACCAGCTCTGCCCGGGGCTGCCTTGTCCAGCTCTGCACCCCAGTGCCCCCACAGGACACACAAGGGTTCCCCCAGCCCTGCTGCCAGATGAGCATGCCAGCACCCTGTCCAGGACTTGCAGCTGATGGGAAAAGAGATGGGCCATGAGCACCGGAAGGAGAAGACAGGTAACAGCCTGGGGCTTGGGAAGAGACTTGGAAAGGCCTGGCCCCTGTTGTGGTGAATATAATCGGAAGAGAGCATAGGCGGAGCATTCTTATGGGGAGACGTACCACAAGACGAATCAGGTGAGGGGAGGAGAGTTAGACAAGGTAAGACATTAAGACTAGCCCTGTACTGGAGAAGTCAGTGAGCATTTGACTTCTGCTGGTTCACTGAGCTGCACTGCATAGGGAGCACGAAGGGTGTCTGGGAAGGTTTCTTACACATTCCCTCAGAAAACTGCTGCCTCAGTGCTGGGCTCAGAAGTAGGGAAGGGGGCTCTGGCCACAGAAGGAGGTGGGTTTCTGCTGCATCACTCAGCATCTCTCCTCCCCCATTTCAAGGTGTGTTTTATACAAGCAAATTCCTCTTCCATGGCAGTACATCCTTAGCTGTAAGCCAGTCTCTTGATCTGTCACAGAGAAACACCCAGTGCTTTTACCTGCTGACAGAAGGTGGTGCACTTACCTGAGAAATGTTGGATACAGCTCAGGATTTACCACGCATATAATTTCATAGCACATGGTAATTCCCATCCTGCCCAAGCAAGCTGCAGTCATTTTAAGCCAATAAAGAGCTGGAAAGACATTGTGCACACTGAGGTTTGAATACAAAACTATGGTTTTCTTCTGCTCTTGACATAAAACAGCATTAAAAATTTAATTTAAGAAAACAGTAAAGCATGATGCTGTTGTTTCACTCAACAAAGAATTTATAATGCAATTGTCTTTTGATTCAAGCAAATAACCAAGTCTTGAGGCTTTGCTGTCACAGAGAGGAGAAATCCATGACACAAAGTAGTTTGGGTTATCCAGTGCATTAACCAAAAGCTTACACAGGACACCACTTGTTGCTTGCAATAAAACTTAACAGAGGGCAGCTGCATTGTTTGGTAGTTGAAATCTGCTTATTGGGAAGGTACTCTGCACTTTTGCAGAGGCTTGTGATGGCTTTCAAGCTGGGACAAGTTTGTGTTTGCCTCCCCACCTCAGTGTGTGATCTATAATTGCTTTCACACCTGGAGCTACAGATGTCTGCTGCAAATAAATGAAAGTCCTGGCCATACACAGACAGTCAGCCCAGGACACCTCTGTCTGCCACGTGGGGTTTTAGGTCCCAAATCGTCCACACCTGTTCCCAGAGTGAGGTGGTCTCTCAGGCACTACTGTGCTCCATGCCCTGGCACAGGCAGCAGCTGTGCGGCCACAGGACTCCCACTCCTGCACTCCCCCAGCAGGGCCCAGTCTCACCTTGCACAGCCACTGCGCACCCCAGTCACTTCCTAAAATGATTTTCACTGTCTGGGCACTCTGGGGTTTTTGCATATAACGTTTTACTGTAACATTTTGTGTGTTTGTTCTTGTACCCCCAGTGAACTCATAGTTGTGTGGCACTGTGATGTCTGTAGTTTCAGTCTACTTACAGTCCATAAAACAAAAGGAAATGGTGGCCCTTAAGTGATGCACTGCTTTGAGACAATGACCTTGGAGCTGGTGCTCAGCTAAACTAAAGCCAAGCGTCTGTCACTGTGGTTGTTTGACACCCTACATTCACGGCAGCAGCACTGATGGCAGAAAGCATTTACTGTACCCATTGTGTGTGTGCATGTGCCAATACACTTTTCCTTTTTAGAAATAGAAAATGTGGGGATTTTTGGATGAAACCCCTGAATTGTGCATTGAAATACAAACTTCTAGCCAGATAAAAGTTGTGGACGTGTGGACATGGCATTCTTCAGGACCTAGCACCTGCAGACTTATGATGTGATTTGATGCCATTTTGGAAATGTGATTCACCCCATTTCTCCAGCCTCTTGTTAGCATGTATAAAGGCTGCTGCTGGGACATAAATTAGCTTTTATGGTATTTAACTGCACTGGATCACAGTACTGACATGTGTCAGGTTGTCAAGGAACCTTTTCTATTTTTCAGGGCAACAACCAAGAGATGGGGAGGGAATTCCTTTACAGAGGAGGTTTGCAGAACTCACAGTGAGGCAGGAATGCTGTAATGAGGCAAGCAGCCCCCGTCATCACACTGGCTGCAGCCCAGGTGTAGCGACGGCCGATCCGATCCAGCATCAGCATGAGGATGAAGGCGGCTGGGAACTCGACAAGAGCAGAATACAGGAAATCCAGATACATGTTCCCAGCAGCTATTCCCATGTGCATGATGAGCCCCTGGTAGAGGACAGAGCTCGTGAACCTGGGCAG
Source organism: Gymnorhina tibicen (assembly GCA_013399875.1). Lineage (NCBI taxonomy): Eukaryota > Metazoa > Chordata > Aves > Passeriformes > Artamidae > Gymnorhina > Gymnorhina tibicen. Next base: position 5,690 of record VXAZ01000030.1, read on the forward strand.
AGAAGAGGGTGCAAATGAAGCCAAACCCCTCCCCCCCCCGGGGAGACAGTTTATGTGAAGAACTGAGATTTGCAGCTGGTCAGGAGCAAAACAGGCTTAAATCAATGACAATGATTTAATGGCCCCAAATCACACACCTCCATTTGGGCTGCAAAAGCCTTCCCATCCTTACCAACTGTACATCAAAATGAATGTGTATTTTCTGATCTGAGGTGTCCTGACCAGGTCTAAGAATGAAGGTTTCAACTTTTCTCCATCGTCATCTTCGGAGCTGAGATTCTGGATCCACAAGTGACAGGACAAGAGGTTACATTGGGAGGGGGAGAAGGTGGTGAGCACTACAATTAGTATTTTCTTTCAGACTGATGGGAGGATGAGAGTTTTCATTTGCCAGTTAAGTAACTGAGGGCAAAATAACTTCTCTGGAGTACTTTGGATAAAGGAAATATGAAAATTTATACAGACAATCTTCATATCTGTTGTAGTTGCGTATGGCACGAAGCAACATTTTAAAAAAGTGATGAATAAGGATGTTCTGGAATTTAAAGTAATGAGATTTCCCAAATATGCTCTGTGAGGCTCCTAGGCAGTAAAAGGGAACTCACTTGCCTTTGCTTTAGGAAACTGCAGTGATTTCGACTGTTCCCTACTCTAAACCCAACACAATCCTAAACTCATAACATTACTTGTCTTGAAGCTGGCACATACGCAGCAAATGCAGTGCAGTCACCTGGAAAGAAAGGGGTGGCTTCTTCCTATTTCCCTTGGCGATGCGCTTAATAACTTCCATAGCTTTATCATTCTGCTTTTGAGCTATGAGCCACCTGGGAGACTCAGGCAGACACCTGCAACACACGGAAACATGACAGCTACACGGAAGGAAAACACACATTTTCTGGTACCTGGAAAATGAACGTGGAACTGAGTCGCTCAGGCTAGGATCCTGTGGTGCTTTGAGGATTCACAGGTGGAGTTGAACTCAGTGGTAGCTGTGGCTGCCAGAGATTGTGCTCTGATTTGTGCTTCGTTTGAGTGGCAAGGTAGCCTGAATTTATTTATTTTTTTTAAATCTAAACCCAGTTTATTACAGTTTTGAAACATTAGTCTGAGATAAATTCTCTTGACAAGCTTTAGAAATAGCTGATAGTCTGTGGATATAAAAAAGAGTACCTTGAAACCTGATCCCTAATTTCTACCATGTTAAAAATAACCTTTCAAAAAAAGATCACATCCCAATTCTTTTCCCTGATTTAGTTATATTTTAAGAAACATTTTTAATCAATTAAAAAAAACCCCAAACAACCCTGTGCTGATTGCATTAAAAAACCCAAAGAACCAAAACCAATTATAATTGATGATTAGAAAACTCCCTTCCCACAGTAGCTCGAGGACTGGTCAAGAAATAATGATATACTATTTTGTGATGTGTGGCAAGGACTCCAAACACAGAAGCATTACACCATATTGCAGGTAGCCCCTTGCTCTTAGGTGAGTCAGAGCAAACCTTTGGGCAGAGGGAACAGAAAAATGCCAAATCTCATCTGGTACCATCTTGGAAATCCTACATGTAGCACTACAGCTGATCTCTAAGGAGAACCCTCAGCTCTCAGCCACTGTCCCCTGATTTTGTCAGTGTGGTGTGGCATTACTGGGACCTGCAAGAGCAGGCACTTACCAGTAGTAGAGCAGGAGAAAAAAACTGGGCACTGTGACTGCAAGCTGGAGCCACCTCCAGTGTGGAAGTGCATAAGCCAGGGTGGTGAGGATGAGGAGTCCCAGGGTGAAGGCAAGCTGGTAAATGATGCCTGCTGCCCTCCGGTAGTCTGAGCCAACAAATTCTGCAACTGCAAAGACAAGTCATATGAGCAAACATACAGGTTTGGAGAGCCAGAGGAACATAACTCCTGCCAGCTGAGACCACGTGTAGCCCCTGAGCTTAGCTGTGTCCTTGGGTCGTGGCACACGGCTGTGGGTTTGGATGGGAGAGCAGAGCTGGTCTTGGTCACAGGGCAAGTCCCAGCCGCGGTCAGTTGCGCACTTTGCCCCTTCCTTTGAGTGTGTCAGGCCCTCACCCATCACCACAGGGCAAAGGCTGCTCTCTTCAACCCACTCCTTCAAGCTAAGAAATAAATGGCAAAATAAAATAGACAGATGTGACTTGTTTGCCTCCATCTCCCTCCTCCCATATGGCTTGGGAACAGAGCCTCCCTTCCCACCAAGCAGATGAAGCAGTACAGCAAAAGTCATTTTGGCACCAAGGCTATGAAACACAAGTGTTGTCTTTCACATCACTGCTTTCTGCCTTTCCCAAAAAGGTGCTACATCTCTTCACATATTTTCAATTTGTTTGTGCCTCTAGACCTTGCCCATCATTTTGGCATGTGCTCTCCAGGTATGAACGTTTCTTAGTTTTCAGAGCTGCCTCCTAATTATTCCATATATGTCTACGAGCTGGTGCAAGCTCGGGTCACAAGCACCTGCATTTAAGCAAAGAGGTGCAGTTTGGCAGTAAATAGCACAGTGTCACTGTCTGCCCTGGTTACACACAGTGCTCTGGAAATCAGATGGCGCCAGTGGGGGTCAGCCCTGCTGCTAAATGGGTCCCTGCCCAGAAGGTGCAATTGCCAGCTGCGTAACTGAGGACGTAGCCTGTGAGCCAGCCTCCCTTGCTGACCAGTCCCTGGATCAGGCGGAACGTCACCGTCCAGGTGTAGCTTGGTGCAAAGGCCATCAGAACCCCTGAAACCGCATTGATGAGGACTGTGACCAGAAGGCAGAGTTTGCGCCCAAACCTGCAGAAGGAAAAAAAGAAGAAAGAGGCTCAGTTCCTGGGAGGGTAGGGTGGCAAACCAAAGGGTTTGAAGAGGCTGGAGAGGCTCTCTGCTCGTTTTGAATAGGAGCCTATATCTGTTCTTCCCCTTGCAGTATTTTCCATCTCAGTGAAAGTTCAGGAAACTCCCCTGTTTTGTATTTTCATGTCATTGCTCACTGTTGGTTAATGACTAAGGCAGTTAATTCAAGATTGCTCTGATATGGCTCCCCAGCCCATCTTTTAAAGCTGCCATAGCTTTCTAATGGGGATTTGTTTGCTAACTGTGATCTTTAAATATTTTATCAACCTTGGCTGACTACTGAGCTCTTCTTGAATAGGGCTTTGTACATCCCTGTTATTTGTCATTCCCTCTATCACTGTGACTCACTGATAGTCAGAAATAGAGGGTTTCCAAAAGAAACAAGCTGGCTGGAACACTGGAAAGGCATTTGTTTTCCAGCTGACAAGAGATGCATATTCAGTTAGAAGTATGAACTATAAAAGCCATTGAATTAGTCAATATCCACTAACAAAAGTAGCACAAGCAGATTTGTCTGCACAACTTAACTGATGCTGTGTTTGCCTGCACTGAAACTAGGGAGCAGGGACCAATGAGACAAACACAGTCCCATCCTAATTTTGTGACCCTGCAGAAGTACTACAGGGGATGGCTGTGCCCCTTCCCACAGACCTTCCCCTTGGAGGAGTGGGACAGTGAAAAGAAGGGAACAATAGCAATATCTGTTCAACAGAGACAATCTTGGGGCCAGTCTTGGGAGGAAAAGGTTATTGAGAATACAAAGGGAAAAAAAAATAAATTCAAGACAGATTGGATCTCCAGAAGGATTGTTCACTCCCTGTTACCTCAATTTCTTCAAACTCCAGTCCCATCCTCTCTTGTTATTTTACTGACAAATTTGGTAAATATGCAGAGGAAGATCAGCTACAAAGCACTAAATTTGTTCAGAGTCTAACCTAAAAAACAAACAAAAAAATCCACTGGGCAGATATATGGCACAATGTTAATTGTGATGGAAAAGAGGAAACTAGGGACAATAAGGTCTAGAACTAGCTAAATACAGACTCAGCTGAGAAAAAGGAGGATCAAATAAAATTTAGGAAGAAATAACTACTTCTATTTCTGCATCTGAGAAAAAACTCTTCTATTCTGAAACTGATTTGTGGCCATCTGGACACTGTTAAAATTAATGTGAAACAAATTTATCGCAAAGATGAGCAAATAGTTCTCGGTACAAGAGTTAAAATTTCATCTTGGACTCTGAGCCTGCATTGCAGTTTGCATCTGTGAGAGAAAACAAAGTCTCTTCACTTGTGTGAATTCCTCAGGGCTGTAAAAGTGGAGGGATACCCTGGCATTTCTGTGGATTCTTAGGGCACAACAGCCTTTGAAAGCAGGACCTTAGAAACCACCACCCACCTCCCTTTTAAGTGGCACACAGACCCTCTCAATCAGGTTTTGGTTGCATTCATTTTCTTTCTGAATTGTGAACATTATTCAACAACATCAGAAAGCAGATAACCAGAGTAAAGAGTGCATCCCATACCTGTCTGCACGCCACCCACCTGTCTGCTATGTAGCCAATGCTCACGGAGCCAATAAAAAACCCAGCATTCACACACGACTGGAAGAGGTCCAGCTTCCAGGAGTCCTCGCACACCAGATTAAACTGTAAGGGCAAACACAGAAGCACAGGAACATTCCCTACAAACCATGGCTGTTTGAGAAGGAAGGAAACCAATAGCATCAACTAGAAAATAGACTCTGGGAAAGAAACCCTCTAGCCTCTTAAGCTGACATCTGCAATGCATCTTGTTTGGATTTTCCCAAACCTTGTGAAAAAGTTACACCCCGGAGAATTATTGCATAGTGACACATAAGGAGAGTGAGAAAGGGAGGAAAACTCTGAAAGAACAAATAAAAAAATTCAGAAAAATCTCATCTCTTGTCCCCACCCATCTGCTTGAAATTTGGAGGACACTCAGAGCATTGTCTCCTTCCCAGATGCCAAGACCTGTCTCAAACCATGTATTTCCTTGCTACATGAAAGCAGTGCCAGGGAAGAGAGATGGAGGTGCTGCCATAAGCCCTGCTGGGGTGGAGCCAGGAGCTGGGGTGTCCCTCACCTCATTAGCACTGGCAAAAGGCCCAGGATTTGGCTGGCTTTTCTCTGAAGTGAATGGGTGCTTGCTTTTGATTTACAATTAACAGGTTGTCAGGGCACACCCAACAAAGGGAGGAGGGCAAATTGGTAATAACTTCTCTACAGCTGGAAATATTCACTCAAGTGTAATTAGCCTTCAGCCCAGAAAGAAGCACGAATGTATTAGGCTGCTTATTTAATCTTTTTCTAATCCAGAGGGGTTTGTTGGGGCCACGCCAAACAGCTCAGTTTGGTTTCCCGGGTGTGGAGGACAGCTGGAGTCCTCTTCTCTGCCCCAGCCCATCTGTCCCAAGGGAAAATGGGATGGACGTGCTTTGCAACAGTGACGATAGTGAAGCAAGGAAATATGAATGCCCTGCCCATGGAAGCTGTGAAGCATCCAGCAATGCACTTTTTAAAGATCGAGTTACACAAACATCTGCTAGGCATGGTTTAGGTACAGCTAATACAGATTTGGTAGTGGAGAAGAAGTAGAAGAGACCTGTTTGGAGGTCATTCCTATACTTCAGGTCTCTACATGGCTTTAAGACTATTAGTACTGGTTTGCATAGTTTTTATATTCTAGATTATCTAGTTTAGATACTGTAAATTGAGATAAAGGAGCACTGCTGTTGCTAAAGCATTATGTGAGAAATGTAGACCTATCCTCTTCTTCTTGCTCATTATGGATGAGGATCTGGATTATCACCCAAAAGTGCAGTTCCTCAGTTTGGGCTATGGGGGTGCTACCCTCAGTTTGGTGATGGAAATAACGAGAATAGCCACTGATGGCAAGACTGAAGTATTATGCTGCCAGGAAAAGCAATCGTTTCCCCTTGTTTATGTATACGAATCTTTGATCTAAGTGCCTAGCAGGTTCTGACATTGAGTGTTTATTAGCAGACTCAGACTGTACACCAAAAACAATCTTTATTAATCCAGCATATTCTATCTTTAAGCAGTGGAGACAGGAGTGATTTTTCTGGACAAGCTATGTCTTACCTCGGTGACGAGAGAGCTGCCTGGGGAGTCGTAGACCCAGCCATCCCGGCAGGGACCGAGGGGGACGGTGCTCCCACTGCCCACCAGGCTGCCGAGGGGGTCAGTGCAGCTGATGCCCGTTGCGTTCCAGTCCACCTCGTACCTCCTGCAGTGGCTGTCGAAGCTGGCCCCGTGGCCATCCCACTCGGGAACCGTGTGATTCAGCTGCTCCTCCAGGCTCCAGCCACACCGCTGGCTCAGCTCAGCCACCCCGGGGCTGAAGCAGTGATGCTCAGGGGTGAATCCCAGGAAAAAAATCCCCACATAAATGGGAGCAAAAGTAGCAGAAAGCAGGCATAAGACAAAGAGGGCTTTCTTCTGAAAGAAGTCAAATTCTCCGATCTGCTCTAAAATGTCATCCAGGGTTGGCATCTTTGTGTGTCACAGATCATGAAAATATCTAACTCAATTGCTTTCCAGGGCTTTGGCCTTCACTGCATGCTTAAATAACAGCTGAGGTGTTTGCTTAAGACTCACAAACAAATAATTAATTAACTTTGTCAATTGTCAACCCATGCATCTCAACCTTTGTTTCCTAAATGCCATTTCTAAGCACACTTTGGTTCTTCCTTTTGGCTTCTGTTGTTTTATATATGACATACTTGAAATGCAGGATCTGGAGTCTTAGCTTAGGCCATTTCAGTCTGTCCCTGAGAATCTGTCAGTGTACAGTATGGGGCAGGTGGTAATTCCTCTATCCAGTATTTTCAGAGGCCATAAATACTATGAAAACAATATGATCCTCTTCCTCATATACATATAAACTGAAGAACCTTATACTTAAAATTACAAGTATGCTCTTTTGAGGGAATAGAAGAAAACAATATAGCAAAAACACAACAGGGCAGATTTCTTTTAGGCACTTAGTGGTTAAAGAATAATGTTGTGCCTCAAATGGGAGGCAGACCAGTCACTGCAGTGTGAGTTGGGACTTCTGAGTCAGAGGTGATCAAACTGAACTTGCAGGGGTTCACCTGCAGCTGCCTCACACTCAGGGAACTGAGAATGGCCTTGAGACCGGTCACCAGCCCTTGCATGCCCATCCTGCCCTCTGTCTCCTGACCTGCTTTGCACCCCGGGGAGGCAGAGGGCAGAGGCTGCTGCAAGCTACAGCTCCATCTCACAAACACTTTACAGCTATTTAATGAGAATTTATTAGACAATGCTAACATGTAAGTGTGTGACTAAGCAATGGAAAGATCCTCAGCCTTCTTTACTTGAGGGGGTGATTAATGTCATGTTCCCACGGCCGTGGTTGCATAAGGTCCTTTCATGTCATTCCCCATTTCCTTCAGTGACGGAGGACTGGAAGAATGATGCGGCTGAACATAAAAACTGTGGATTTGGAGAAAAACCATCAACGGGCAATGATTTCTGCCTCAAAATTTTCTGCCATCTTTCTATCATTTGCAAATCTTTCTAAGCCAGACAAAGACTGTGTAGCTTGGTTAGTACTTCTGAAGGGAACCTCTGAGCAGGCTGCTGTCCCTGGGTTAATTTTCCCCTGAGGAGCACTCAGCGACCTCTCTGAGTTTTATGAAGCACAAAACTAAATAATGAGGAAAACAGAGGTGATAAGTAATGTAATATTTTAAAGGGCTATTAAAAACAAGCACTCTTGAGTTACAGTGACCGGCATTCCTAGAAACTGTCATGAATCACAAACAGGACTGCTCCTTTGCAATAAACATCTTTGGCAGCTAAGAAAAGACCAGCTCTTTGACTGTGTACAACTGAAGAGTTTATGTATCTCTGTTCAGTCTGGTTCATTAGAAGCAGAGAACGGACTATTCCCCCTTGTTAAAGCTCAAGGAGTTCACTGCACCAGGAGCTTTTAAACCTTGCACCCTCCTGCACACAAGACTATTCAGCAATGCACATATTTGATGCAGTGGTTAACAGCTAAAGCCTGTCTCAGCCAAAACTGAATTAAGTGCAACAAGAAGTGCATAAACCCTAGAAATCTGCTTTCCTCTCTTTCCTGATTCTGCCTACTGTAGTTTCATGCTGGAGAAAGCAAGAAGAAAGCTGCCAGTATGGGGTTCACATGCCAGTTATGCTGGCAGAAGGTTGTATCTCTGATTATGATTAGTGTTATTTCTTCTGGAAAACCTCCACTGTCACTTGAGTATTCTCTTTTATCGCCAGGAAGCAAAGTGTTGTCCTACAGTGGGAGTGACCACTAGTAGCTTTACATATTGCATGATGTCCAGAGGTTTTTCTTACTGTCATCCAAGCTGCCCTCGAATAATCCTGACCAGACTCTCTCCTGTGTATGGTCTCACCAGCCTTCGGGGAACTGAGTGGTTCATTCCACCGGTATAAAGGCAGGTGACTCTTGTCACCTTGACACATCTGAGTATCACGTCTTTAAAATGTTTTTAGCGTGTTTTTTTTCCCACTTTGTCGGGGCAGAGCAGGCAGTGAGCATGCATGCAGTTCTGCTGGTGGATCTGACTGCATGTGAATGGAAGCAGCATGAGAGCTTGCCAGGGTGACATCTCTACTGAAAAACTAAACATGAGTGTGTACGGGCTCAGACATTGTCCCACACCCCCAGTGCCTAATCTTTACCACCCTCCCCAGTTCTGTTTTGCCTGATTCCTGTTAGCACCACACAACACCCAGGCGGGTCTGGGGACGTGATGTCACTCAGGCTGTTTCTGGTAGTCAGGAGGGAAAAGATCACCCTGAATGGGGATGGTGTATACAGATGTGAGCCATTGCCTCCAGCCTACCCATTTATCAGCACAGATGCAGCACAGCATCAATCAGCATACAGCAGGTAATTCAGCCAGATGAGCAAAGTGAAGAAAGCCAGAGCAGCTCTGTTAGCAGAGGGCATCTGTGCCCCTGACTGAAGACCCGTATCTCTCTGCAGCGGCAGGTTCATGGAACAGTGTCAAGTGTGACAGGTTTGCTGGGTATAATCAGTAATCCCTTCATCTGCAGTAGTGAAGCATTACCATGACTGCTTTAAAACACGTCAGCCTTCAAAAGCTGCGGTAAACGTTCCTGTACTCTGACCTCCCTGAGCTTTAGATGTAGACTTGAAGGGTTAGTGAAAGGTGAACAAAGCCAAGCCTACCACACTCCTGTAAAAAAATTACAGATAAAAGCATACTGGTAATGAGTGTGTGAATAGCTGTTGGCTGCCAAACAATAGCCCCAGTTCAAAGATCTGAAAGCATCTTCTCATGAAATCACTCATGAAGACTGAGAAACTGAGGCAGAGAGATCTAGCAGGTTAGGTCTTCAGAGAAACTTGTTTTCAGATCTTTGAGAATTTAGGCTAAAACAGTTTGCTAGAGGAGTCTTAGACAGACTTTCCCATTCAGGTGCTTCCTGATGTGTTGTCCTACACACCTACAAACCTTCTTGCATGAGTAAACACTTTTGCATTGATTTCCTTCTAGTGAGTCATTCTTTCATCCTTGCCACTTAGTGATGATTTTGGTTCAGTACTTACCTGTGTATTTGGATCTTATCATAGCTCTGTTTCCTGTGAATATATCAAGAACATAGACTTTTAACAGGGAGCTCTGAGCATGCTGTCTGTCATAATCACCTGCTACTATGTACCTGAGCAGGACACGCTTGATTCAGAGGAATGTGATGGAGAATCACTGGACACATCCGTACAAATAGCAAATCATGCACCCACTGAGATGCACTGTCTGTGCATTGGGATGCAGATACTTCAGCCAGGCTGAGCCAGTCTGGTTTCCAGGTGCAAAGGCCTCATTCCCTTTCCTACAGCCTGCCACGGCACTTGTTGGTCCTGTACACCGTGAATGAGTCAACTTGCTAAGTAGACAGAGGCTGATCCTATCTGCAGTAGTCAGTTGTAGGGGCTCAGTGAAGGGGTGTGGAAAATTCAGCACAAAGGAAGACACAGGACCACACGGCTCAAGCTGCTGGGAGAGGGAAGCTGGAAAGAAGAGGGAAGAAGCAGGGTGTAAGCAGGGCGTCCCTGTGGTGATGGAAAGACCATCTGTCTTGTAGTTTTTGGTAGGGTTTCATCTGGGCTGATGTCAGCCATGTAAAAGCTGAACATGTAGCATCTAGTTACCTCTGGATATACATCCACATGAGGAGCAGGAGCCTACAGTGGTGCCTGATGGCAGATCCATGCACCCAGAGCTGCTAATAGCAGGTGGAGCTTGGGTCATGGGATCTCAGCTCTTCAGGTCAGCACCGAGGGCTAAATATCGAAGAACTGACTGTAGAGGGAGCCTGTGCACCTTGTTTTTAGGCTGCTCAAGTTACTTCAAAATGTTCATGTTTGCACTTGGTATTTGTTTGCACCACAAGAACTTATTTTATAACTGAGGGAAACAAAGTGTACTTTACGGTTGGCTTATATATTACTAACACATTTTTCTTAGATGATAATCACAATATATTTGGCAAATTCCTCTAGTTTATTTACATCTAGATCCAAAAGTCACAGCTTTAGCTCATTTCTTCCTTGAACATTAATTACCACTTAGTATTGTGCAACCTAGGAATATCTCCCTTGGTGACAAAGACAGCTCAGTGCACAGTTCTTACTCCTCAGCTTTTGCCGTGGCACAGAGCATGACGTGTTTCTGGAGTTTGTCCTCTGAAGATTTCGTTTCTGCAGTCATGAGGTGGCGTGGCTTTTGCCAAGAGCAGAAGCACTGCTGAGCTCCTGTACCACTGGCATTTGGCCTCATGGGCTGCTGGGGCGCTGTGTGAGCACAGTTTGGGCCAGGATGAGGATGCTTGCGCTGCCCAGGGAGAGGGAATTAGCCCTGGCGCAGCTTGGCTTGTGAACCTGTGCCATGGTCCCTTGGGTCCTGTTGCTTTGATCTGACTTCCCAAGGAGATGGCAAGGTCACCCCACAGTGCACTTGGGGTTTGTAGAGCTGCTCTTATCAAAGGGTGCACTGATAACAGTTCAACAGTATCAAAGGGTGCACAGGTTCCCAAAGTGAGCAAAGGAGTTCAGGCAGCCCTGTAACTACTGGCACAGAGCCTGGAGGGTGTGCTGGGCATTTCAGGAAAAACACACAGGTTTTTTTAAATGCTGACCAGAGCCTGTCCACCCACCACTTTACAGAATTCCTCCAAGATATGTCTGGAAGGGGTAACTACATCTATCAGCAGAGCCAGGGATGGAGCTGGCCACACCAGCCTTCCCAGCTCTGGGATGTCACAGCACAGGTAGAGCATGCGCCATCCGCATTATCCGTGTGTCTCAACCCAGCCTGACACCACAGCCACCCGGACTGGGAAGCCCATGGCTCCCAAGGCTTCAGCTTCCTGCTGAGTAGCCCTGTGTGACTGCAAAGAACAAGCCCCATCCCCAAAGGGCTTGCAGCCTAAGCCCTAGGTTTGTTATTTCTTTTGCATAGCTGAACTGCTGATACCTGCTGTAAAGGTAGCAGGACCTACCTGAGACAAGCAGTGCAAACAGTATGGGTATTACAAGGCTAGGTCCTACTCAGAGGACTTGATAAACAACTGAGGAGGGGGTGAACTGGGGACTGAGGCTGCATCATAACATACATTTCTGCTGGTGGTGAAGGTAGGCTTTGCTGTCATGACACACTGGGTAACTGCACCCGAAGCTACCTGTCAGGGGCTGAGGTGGTACCTATTTCACTGTTCTCAGCCTGGGCATGGTCACACCTGAGTTGGTTTAAACACACTGGCTCCTTCTGTCCCATGTGTAGAGACTTCTTTTGGACCACCAGCTCTGCAGGAGTGGGAGCTGCCTCATGCCTGGATAAGAAGGAAGAGGCAAGTTAAGTAGGTTTCATGTGAAGCACAGCTCAAAGAAAGCTTGTGAACTCAAAAGGGAAGAAAGGAAAAAACATAGGCGAAAGGAAACTGGCAAATAGCAAGCAGGTTTGTAGTTTGGAACTGGCCCTGTTCCAAGACTTTAACATGTAGTTAATTACAAGCACTTAATTTTGCAGTAAGGTCTTGGGAGTGTGATTGCTTAATAAGTTCCTAGATTACACATATCAATCACGTACTTACTGCTGTGCTCAGACAGGGTATCACAGCTGCACAGCACAATGTGAGGCATGGGACCATCCCTGGCACCTCACCAGGCTCAGAGCAGGACCAAAAGTGGTGGCAGGGGCTGAGGCTGTCCTGCCTGCAGGGATCAGAGCAGCGGTGTCCCCTTCCCACCTCTGCAGGTCTCTGCTCCCAGTGCTGCTGCTGTGAGCAGCCTGGGAGGAGAGTGAAGGTGACAAGGGAGCAGCACATCTCATAACTATTTCCATCGTCAGGGGGCTCCAGATCCTTGCTTTCTGCAGCTCTGTCCTGGCCCATGCTTTTCTCCACCTCCATGGTGGGAATGGCAGCTATCCAGAGGTGTCCTGCTGGGAGGGGGAGAAAGGGGCTGCTTCCCTGAGGGGTGGGTGGCTGTGTGAAGAAGATGGTGACCTTCTGTCTCATCAGACAAAACTGCTCTGGGGCAAAGTGTCCTGGACATGGGAAGATGGACAGGAACAGGAGGGCATGAGGAGATACTGCTCTTGTCCTTTGAGACCAATTGCTCCCCTTCAAAGTTCCCTTCTCTGCCCTGCCTCAATCTGTGAGTCCCCTTTGACTCCTCCTGCTGCCCTGTTTTTGGCCCAACTCCTTCAGAAATCCTTTTTGATCCCTGAGGCAGCAAAATGCCATTACCCAGAGGACTGGGTTGTCTAAACCCAGCCCTAATAGAGTAAAAGGTGGTATAACATGATGAGAACTGATTTTTCTGAATTTCTGACAGCCTTGCTCCTTGCATATCACCGTATGGCTGTTAAGATCACTGGTGTGAATGTGGTCTAATGAGAGAGAGGCAATTAAAGAATTCCCCCAACTACACCATGCCAGAAGACTACAACTTCAGCGTCATTATGAAAAATATCCTTGGATTTTCCATATGGTCCTCAGCTAAAGCATCATTCTAGCACTTCTGTGGAATAAGTAAACACACCCATATCTCCTGGCATCACAAATCGCTTTTTAAGTGACAGGAGGCTTGGAATCAAACACACAACACTTATTAAAAAGAAAAATAAAGCAGCTAATACCAACCTAGGAAAATTGTAATTGGGGATCAACTCAAATTAAGCAACAGATTTAAGGAAAGACTTCTTGACTCTGGGTTTGAATATTTTTTTTCCGAATGCAAAAGGAGTTCAAATATATTTCGCAAGCTTGAATCTTTGGGGAGTTAAGTATCACAAGCACACAGCTGTGATGTAGTTTGTCAGTGTTTGTTTACACAATTGTTATTAGTCTGGACATTTATGTTTCTAAAAGAGCTTTCTGCTCAGCAGGAAATGAAGCTATTTCTTCTGCTCAAATTGCTTTAAAAAACAGTCCTTTTGCAGCTGAGAAATGGCACACTGGTTGGTGAGATTTCGTGTTCAAGCCTGCTGCCTCTGACATCCAAGGCACTTGCAAGTGATGTGCTGCCCCAGTAGAGGCAGAGGTATCCACCACTACTTGTCATGGCAGGTGCTCCAAAGTCTTCCCTTTGGGACAAGCTAAGAGTTCCTGCTCTCAAGTTTTATTTCCATTTCATAGCTTGTGTTGTAAATGTTTGGTTTTTGATATCTTGTACGTTGGTTTTGTGAACATTTGGGCATCTGCCTACACTTCTGGGAGATAATGAAATATACTGATGACACAAATCCACTTGCAGCTACAAACAAGATAATACAAACACAGCAAGCACAGTTTCTCAGCATCTGCAAGGGTAAACAAAACCATCAAGGAACAATGGCAAGAAGGTGTCAGTAGTTTAAGTCCAAAGAGAGCATACAGACCCAACATTCATAGACAAGCAGTCAACCTTTGGTAGAGAATTTGGACTGCACTCTACCAACCCATCATGAATGCACACTCCCTGCTTCACTTTAGCCCCAGGACTGCTGAAATTTCAGTGGGACTAGCTAGAAGTACACTGAAAGAGGCTGGTCAGAGAAGTGGGGGGAGTCAAGGATAAGGACACTAACTAGCAGGCAAATTTGAAGCCAAATGCATACCACGTGAAATAGGAAATAGAGAGCAATGTTCTCCGGTTGAGTCTTCCCATGCTAATTGCCCATCTGTGCTGCCCAGTGGGCTTCGGTGCTCCCCTCCCTGCTGCCATAAGTGCCTTCATAATGGCCTCCAGGGTAAGAAATGAGGCAGTGGGTGGACATTGGTGGTGGAAGAAGCAATGAGAGTGCTAGTCACCATCAGATATCCTGTTTGGGGCAGTGGTAAGTGAGAAGTAGTTGCCCATGTGCTTCAGTGAGATGTGACCCTTAAGCACTGTAGGGTTGGTCGGCTCTTCAACAAGCATCTTTTGAAGTGTAATATCCATGGGAAAACTGAGCCACTTTATAGCTAAGGGAGTGGTGGAATGAGATTATTGAACTTGACACTTTGTACACGTGGAAGATAAACCCAGCATGGGGACGCTGCTGAGCCAGAGCAGGTCCACTTTTGATTTGCGAGGAATCTGCTAAGTGAAGGCAGGGGAGCTTCCTGTGGAAGAGCCATTCTCAGTGAACTGAAACTAAGGCATGAATTCAAGCAAGTTAAGTGACTGCTGAAGCTCAGCTTGTTAATCAGATAAAGATTAAAACAAGGACAAAATGTAGGAAGCATTCACAGAAGGAGCCACAAATTCAGACAGTGGAACAGCAGCATGTCCCTGTGTGTGTGTACATGGGGGCAGTGTGTGTGCAGAGGGGGCCTTGCACTACCCAGCAGGTGATGGCCAGACAGACTCCCCCGGGCCTGCACAGCCAGCCATGCCCACAGCACTGGTCCCACTCTGCTCTCCTGAGACTGACGCTGCAGAGCCGGCAGCACTGGCAGTTTTACAGTGCACAGGCTGCTCTCAAGGGAGGTATTTTGGACTGAGTGACCTTGTAAAATGTATGTCCTGACTCTCCTACGAAGCAAGCCGCCCATACAGTACGAGAGATTACGGATAACTTCTGAATTATTGGGCTGTTCCCATAAATACAAGAGTAAGTGGACTATGAGTGTACCAGGAAATTGTGAGCCTAAATTGTCATTAAATTATCTCTCTGAGTCCTTAAGGTTGAAAGTGGGTGGGCAGGGTGGTTGGTCATACCTGTGGAAATCACCCAGGTGAGTGGCTATTTGTGCAACAAAGTACGTAATACACAATGTATGTAATACATTTACAGAACAAATGTGTGTAATACTGTTGGGCCAGGCCACAGCTATATCATAGCAATGTTAATATTTAACTGCATCTGCCCCTTGGTTAGAGCAGCAGATACTGTGATCTCAGCTTTCCCTCCTAATTTCAGGGTATGTTTCCTCTGCTACCTGCAGCAGAATTGTCCCACACCAGTGACACCAGTGCTGGTTCCTGGTTCAGACAGCATTCAAAACTGGTCTGGAGCCCGCCCGACTCACGTTTCTGTGGAATGAGTGCATGTGACATAGGATCTATGCCAACTCTGCTGTTACATCAGTTTCAAGGCCAGCATGACAGGTCATACCCAACCTGCAGGTAGGGAGGGACCTCAGCCGGCACAGATACTGTTAGGTCTCTTCAATACTTTCTGGCTAAACCATAATCAGCTGAACATGTTTATGCATCATTTTTACCCAGCACTAGGAGCCTTACAGCCACGCTGACCAGAGACTCTGTGCCTGATATTGCTCCTGGTAGTGCACGGACACTGCTGTGCATCAGGCACTTCTGGTGTGTGGGATACGTGTGGCTTCACTTCTTGTTTTCTTGAATGCCACGGGCCAAAGGGAGTAGCAGATAGAAATACAGCCATCAAGGACAATACCCAGTAGGAGTTTCAGTGAGTTTGGGAAGGTAGAGCTCAGCAGAGACTCCTTTCCGAGGGTGGATGTACTTTGTGGTGGTTCACACACAGGTGCTCTGTTGGGCTGATCCACACTTCCAACAGGCAGCAGAGCCATGCTCAATACAAAATAAATCTGACTGAGCAGGGAGAAATACACTGCAGACTCCCAAACTCTGACCTTATCAAGAACATCCTGTAACAACTGTGTGTGCTCTGAGATAATTACAGGTGGCAATGGTTAAGAGGAAGGCTTTCAAGTAAGTCATATGATAGCACGCAACAACTTTGTTTAAACTTCAGTTTGCACTGTGGTTTTCTTGGAGTTCCCAGGAACAGTGAAATCTATGAAAAAATAATCTTGAAAAAATTATCTTAAGAAATAACCCCTAGGTCTGGTAAATGAAACCGCTGCAAAGCAAGTGAGGAGCTGAAACCTGTCTGAAAATTTTCAGAAGCTCCAAAGGAATGAGCCGAGGTTTTCTAAGCAGGCGCCAGGAATGATCAGAGACACAGGCTGAAGGAGAGGGTGCAGGAATGCCATGTCCCTATAGATGACATATGGAGGTGGTGGCAGTATTAATTCTGCTCTAACAGTCAGCAATGCTGAGTTTCAACATTATTTATCTGTACCTGAAAGTGACAGCCACTGGATGACCAATTGTGCTTCCCCTCACCTCTGTGACCTCATTAGTCCCCTCCTGGGGACAAGACTTCCCTGCTTCTGTGGTATGGCAGCTGGCCAGGAACTTGTGCTGAGTTGGTACCCACCACACCTTGGTGCCACCTGGTGATGCAAACCCCTGCTCTGACCCTCACAGCTCCTTGAGCTCAGTGTGACATGGTGAAGGTTTTGCTGCTAGAAAGACGCGACTCTGTGCCAGTTTCGCTGATGCCTGTGTGCACATGAACTCTCACAGGGTTTTCTGTCCATCCCTGCGTGTCCTCATTTTGCTCCTTGATCCCAGGGTCACACTGCTCACAGGTTGTGTCCCCATAAAAGCTCACTGCATTCCTACTTCTGCAAACACTCCTCACAATCGAGTTTTTCTAGCCAGGGGCCTTTGCCTCAGGCCTTGTCTTTCATCAGGTCTCCACAAACAAGCCATCACCTCAGCTGCCCCTTGGGAGCAGACTGTGCCTGCTCTGTCTGTCACTGCTGCTGTCTGCTGCCACTGCCAGCCGGTAGCGTGGCACCACTGAACCACAAGGAGCCCCAGCCGAAGGCGGGCACACCCAGGCACCCACACACGTGTATCCAGGCATACAGTGTTTGTTCTTTCCTCTAAGAAAAATGAGCGACAAAGGGAAGCCCACTGTCTTGGGGTGACTTTATGATGCTGTATTCCCTATCATCTGCTTATTGCCCAGACATGAGTTCTGTACCTTTAAGCTAGGTCCGGGAGAGGCGGGGGAAGCCGGTGGAATTCTTTTGGCGGCCTGTGTACAAAACTCCCTCGCTTTTTCACAGCTCTTGGCTCTTTTTTCTCAAGAGAGAGACGGAAAATTAAAATTCTTTGCTTTTTAACTAGCTTCTTGTTCATTAGATGAGGCAAGAAGTTTTCCTGGGACTGTGGCTTCTTCTTCTTCTCCTGGAACTGTTCAGCTTTGTGCCGATCCGGAACACCATCATTGGGAGGCCCCACACCACGGCCCAGAGGGGCCCACGCTGCACCCCTGGGAGAGAGCAGAGCCACATCTACAGAAGAGACTCTAAAATCCACCATCTTTCTCCACAACGAGAAGGTTTATTATCTAACATTATTCATTTTGTGCCTGCATGCACTTTGCTTGTTAATAAACAGGGTTTTTTCACTTTCCTCCAAGAAATTCCTTTTGAACCTGTGGGGGAGGGGCTAGCCGAAACCTGCCTTCCATTAGAGGACATGTTCATCTCAGAAGGTTTCCTGCTGATTTGTCTCAAACTGAGACACACGCTTCTGCCAGGAGAGCAGCAGCTGCATGTCTGACCTCACCACTGCGTCATGGGCACCACAGCAGCAGACGTGGTGTAAGGAGGATGCTGGTACAGTAGCTTCCCTCTCATGCCTCTGATGTCATTTTCCCCTGCACAGGACAACAACTTCTGAAATACTGCCTGCAGGGACAGTGCTGGAGAGAGTGCTCAGGGGCATTCATGGCTTTTGTGAAGACAGATTTTTTCTACCTTGAGGTCGTGGCTTGGCATCACAATGCTGATAGTCAGAGCTGCCTGCTGAGCTGTTCACAGGGAGGACCAAGGAACAAGGACACCTCCTGCCTCCTTAGCCCAACAGGAAGCCCTTCTCCTCTTGTGCTCTTTGATGAGGGTCTAACCCAGGCTCTCCTTCTGCTAGGAGCCTTCAGAGGTGGCTGCAAACCTCACTCAGCTTCTCTATAGTTACCCTATGGCTGCAAAGCACGGGAGGCTGCATCAGCAGGAAAAAGGATGCCTGGATGCCAGTGTGAGCTGTGGTGATGAGGATGGAGCTGTATGTGGCTGCCAAGGTTCTGGGGAAGGTAGCACAGTGGTGCCTCTGCCCTCAGGAGGAGGTGGAAGTGATCCATGCAGAGCCAGGCATGGCCAGCATCTCACGAAGACGATCACTTTCTCCTCTGCCCCCTGACTTGTCCCAGCTCTTCCGTGTCTCGTCAGGGTCTGCGGAGCTGTGGGGCCACCAGAGGAGCTCAGCAGCTCTCCTATGGGGACCTGGCTCTGCATTGTCATTGTGCCAGCTAATCTGTTCCCTCTGTGCCTGCTGCCTGCTTTGCACATCTTTCCCTTTGACCCACTCACATGGGTGCACAGTGTTTTAAGCAAGTCTTTGCTCCACAAGCTGCTCTTTGCTCTCAACAAGGCCAAACCCACCTGCAGGCAGGGAGGGAAGCAGAGGCAGCAGCAAATACCGGTCTGGGACAAGAAGAAACCAAGGAGCCCTGGTGAGAGTGAGCAGAGCCAGCCAGCCACCTTGCATCAGAGCAAACTGGCAGCAGGCAACACTATGTCCTCCCATGCCCTTTTCCTTAACCATCTTTATCCCTTTCCAAACAGGCTGTCCTGTTTGCTCTTAACTCTTGACCCCAGTTTTGCCTGTTTTACAGTGGTATCTGGTATCTGTGGTATGACAGCACAGAGTATAGCCTCTGCGCTTTCTACCTGGGTCATCAATTCCTTTAAACTACTACTTCCCTTTCAGCATATACTTAATCCTCCTCTTTTATGCTGTTTCTCGTGTTGCTACTCCACAATTTCTCATGCATTTATTTTGTTTGTGTAGGTGCAGGTCAGAGTTGGCCTTTTGCCAGCATGCCCCTAAAGAGCAAGCTGTGATGGGTTAACAAGGCCAGGCAGGATGGGGCTCTGAGCAACCTGGTGACATCCCCACTCATGGCAGGGAGGCTGGAACTAGATGATCTTTAGAGTCCCTTCCAACCCAAGCCACTCTATGATTCGATGATTCTGGGACAGCCTGGAGGTGAGTGAAGGTTTGTCTATCTCAGGTATGAGCGTGACGATCTCTGTGGGCACCATGGGGGTTAGACCCAGTGCTTGGTGAACAAAACTGGTGTGGCACCCCCACAGCATGCGGACAACATTGGCACTCCCATACCTTTTTTTCACACACACAATATCTTCTGACAAAAGCATAAGAAAGCAGAGGTGAAGTCAGACAAACCCAACTTGCATTTCCAGGGGAATGGCTAAGCACAGGTGACATAGACTACTGTTGCTTGGAGCTTTGCAGGGAAAAAGAAACACGGAATCATCACAGATTGGTTGAAGCTGGAAGGCACTCCTCAGGATCACCTGCTCCAGCCCCCCCTGCTCAAGCAGGGCCACCTAGAACAGGTTGCCCAGGATCACTCCCAGGTGGCTTTTTAGTATCTCCAAGCATGGAGACTCCACAACTTCTCTGGGCCACTTGTTCCAGTGCTCAGTCATCCCCACGCTAGAAAGATGTATCCTCGTGTTCAACAGGAACATCCTGTGGTTCAGCCTGTGCCCATTGTCTCTTAAATCATGCTCCTTAAGAATGTGCTTTAATCCCCTCCTGGCAAAAACTCTGCAGTCTCTGTACACAGAAGTCTGGACACAGCCCGAGTCAATGAATCTCTAGAAAATCTTGGCACAGTATGAACTATCAGGGATCACAGCTGGGACTGTGGTTGCAAGGCCTGAGGCCTCCTTATGTTGGTCACATAAGGCTAGAGTTTCCTCCTGGACTGTTGGCTTTATGAAACAGGACAGCAGTGGGAGCAGGGATTTCTCATATTGTACACAGAGGTTTTCAAGTGTCTGGTTTTGTCCAGAAGCAAACAGGGCTTTCTTGAAAGGTTCATTCTCAGAGGAAGGACAACTGAAGTGGAGCAGAATAATATTAGAACAAAGCATCATGTGATGGGAAAACCAAGAGAGAAACTTTCCTGGATATAGAAAAATCAGTGAGGGATCAACTGGGAACACCTCAAACTTCCAGAAGATAAACAAGGCTCTTCCTTGTTGAAAGCTGACATATTGCTTAGCAGTGCCACCTGTCTGAGCAAAAGCTGTTACTGGAAGAATTTGAATGAGGCATTCCTGGTTCTTTAGTACAAATTCTCATTTTAATCATGCTGCTGAAAGGAAGGAAGAAGAATGATTTTGAAGCAGAAGGAGTTTGGTGAAGTTGCCTTTAAACATCCCCCAAACTGGGATGAAGGCTGGGAGAGTGACAGCTGGACCTGCCAAGCATGAGGTGTGTGATGGACAGCCTTCCTCGGCTGCACAAGCTGCTCCAATGTGTGTAACACCTTGCATCCCTGCTCCGCCAGCCTGTGCTGGATGGGGCAGTGAGTCTGGGATAGGCTCTGCTCCCCCTCACCCCATGGGAAGGTGGTGAGGACTGCAGTCCTGCAGATGAGGAGAGGATGAGGTCCGTGCTGGTGCCCACTTGCTATGCAGAAACATAAACATCTCCTTGGCTCCGCTGGCCTAGGAGCAGTTTGCTGTTGTACACAGGACTGGAGGAGGATAGTAATTTGGGGGGTCAGGATGGTGCCAGCTGCTGTAATGATGCATATATGGAAATTATATGGTAACATTTATGCTCTTTTCATTTATTAAACAAACCCAAAGTAAACCCTTTTTGCTTTTCTTCAGCTATCATTTTGCTAAAAATACCATATGAACTAATCCTCTAAGTAATTTTTTCATAAAGTTCATCTCTGAATAAGTCTCCTAAATCTAAGTTTCAAGGAGCTGGCAGTTAGTCCAGGAAAATCTTGTTTACTGAAATTGGTCTGTTCCCTATCTCCTCATCTCGGAGCAGAGGAGCAGATATGTGGGACTGGAAATACCAGCTCCGCTGAAGGATAGATGGTGGGCCTGCACCCAAGGAATGCTACCCACCCTGGCAGCAAATGGCACCATCCCAGACTTTATAAGACCTCTCAAATTCCCCATTCCACTGCAGCTGGCCAGCATGGAGCTGGGGAAGCAGTGGTGCCATCCCTTGTCTGTGGTTGATAATGTCCCTTCATCCTCCAGCAGCCTCAGCTCTTGGCTACTGCATGGCTGCAAGGGCTGAGCCAAGGGTTGTACTCCTTCCACTGAGACCAGCTGCCAAGAGGAGCAATCTTGCAGCAGGAAGAGTCTTTTGCAGACGATGCCTTCCAGTTCCCGGTGCCCAGGGCTTTCTGCCCACTGCATTGTGGTGACACTGCCAGGGACCACCTCCCCAAGTTTCCTGATCACTGCACTCCCCTTACACAGGGTCCTCTGTTAAGGCCTTGGTTTGGTGACTGAAAGCTCAGCCTGGAAATATAGAATTAATCTCAGGGACTTCCTTTGCCACCTACATTATTTTACCTGCGCCAGCTCCCCACGATACAGGTGTTTCACTTTCCAACCAGTCACTGCAGAATTGTTTTATGGGAAAATGGATACAACTGCTGCACCCTTTTCACATACACTTGGCTTGAACGGCCTTTGTTTCAGTTCATCTGTTTGCTCAGGACTTGGGGATCTTAGACCAATGTAAACAATTCCTTCATTTTTGTATTTATTGAATCATTCTTGCTTTGCATCTCCACATGAGATATTTACATCTTTATGTTTTTTTCTTAAATACACTCAAATACACTCAGGAACATTCACTAGGGAAGGCAAAATATAATAAATCCTGTAATAAATAATACACTGACATTAAAAATATCAGTAATAAATAATACTGACATTTAAAATCAAATAAACGTTAAAACAACTAAGTAACTGAAGTACCGTGGGGTAGGGCTACATACCCCAAAATGCCCATTTTAAGTAGTGTGCTAAGAGCTGGATCATGAACAGAGAGCATGTTCCTCCAGCTAAGCGGCCTGATGAGAGAAGTCTGGTCCCTCTCCTATTAATAAAGCATGCTAATAAAGCAGGAGGTGAGAACCCAGCTGTGAAGAATTCCTTTGGGTCGGTATTGTGCAGTTAGGAGAAAGGACACAATGTTATAGCAGAGATAAACTACAAAAACAGAGTGACCTATAAATAGATTGTAACTGCTAAGGGTTTCCAAAAACAACGACAGGGAGATTAGAGAAAGGCACTGAGGAATTACTAGTTCCCATCCATACTTCCAGGATGACTTGAACTTTCACTGGTCCATTTGGAGTGTGCTGGGTCTCTGCTGCTGCTCTGAACTCACCCTGATCCTGCAGCATTTTTTACTTTCTGCAGAGCTGTTTCTCAGTTCTTTTTCAGTGGTGTTAAAAGTAATTCGCTATTGTCTTGGAAAGACAGAAACAAGAAATCTGTTGAGATTAGATAATTTTTCACATAAATATGAAACGTATATTAATTCTCCAATGTAGACTTTGATCAGCTAAATTTTAAGGCTCATGGAGTATTTTGAACCTGAATTCTCTTCTACATCAGATCATACTGCTTCTACCCAAAACTGCCCATAAAATGGACAGTAGTGGTCTAGGGGGATTTCTCTGTTACTTTCTTCTCGTATGTATGAATGCTGGCGTTTCTGTTACACTGGCCACCCTAGTGGTCTTTTACATTCTTGAGAGTTCTCAGCAAAAAAATGCAATAGAAAGGCCACAAAAAAGGCTTGTTGGGAATATTGAATATAAAAGTAAAACTGACAAACAGTATGAAAGTAGATAATAGAGTCTAATATTAGAAACCCTGGGAGGGGTTTTTTCCCTCCTTTTTTTAATAGAATTCCCCCCTCAGAAATAGCTAGGGAAGCATATAGATAAAAAGGGGCACTTCAGAACTCTTCATTGCACTGACACCATCCTTGATAAGATTTAAAAGTTTAATCTTCATTCGCATAAAACGGATCTAGAAACTTCAAAGCCAATTCCTTTTCTTAGTATTTAGAAATGTTGGCTTCCAAGCTTAATGGAAACTGAGTCATAGGGGAGAGATGTGCAACAATGAGGAATCACAAACAAAACCGATGTGATTTTTTCTGACTTCCCAAGCAGAACTTGAGGCAAGTGCAGCTGAGAGAGGAAGCAACCTTGTGATTTACACCTGTCTGATAACATGAGAGGGAACATTTTCATTTTATTAGGCCTTTACAGCCATCTCTGGAAATACACCTTGTTTGTCCCATTGTGTAATATATCTGGTGAACTTGGCTTGTCTTAACTTATGGCTGAAATGATTGCTTATTCTGAATCATTAGCAAGGATCCTGATAAACATGCTGTGGAATTACGGCATATCTATCTGAACAGGAAGGTAGAGCCCGGTGTAACCTCTTCACTGGCCTCCAGGGTGACCGGGTGAAAAGAGAAATGATGAGGGAAGCCACATATAGACTATGAAAATGGGTGTGTAGGAACCATTTTTCCTCTGTCTGCCTTTCCTTCAGCTGGCCTTGAGAAAGCTGGTGAGGCCTTTTGGTTCCCCAGCCTGTCTCAGATCCTGGGCTGAAATCCTGGCAAGCAGGTGTGCGTGCAGAGATATGTTTCTGCTGCTTTCCCTCAGTATGCTCAAAGTCAGTGAGGAAGGCTATCATCTGCAAGCACACAATGTGTGGTACCTGACCTTCTCCAACAGGCAAAGATGAGCGGTATGCAACCACCATGGGGGTGAAACAGCACCGGGTTTGGGTAATAGAGCACAGGCCCAGCAGGATCCCATTTGCCTTGAGCCGAGACTGCTTCACCCCAAGCGCGAGCCTGTGCAAGGAAAGGTGTGGGGTGTCAGGGAGGGAGACCTGGTGGCTGCAGAGGGGATGAGCCTGGGGCAGTCCCAGGGGCTGTTGGCACCTAAACCCCATGTGAGCCCCACCTTCTGCACCTTGGCAGCAGGAGGAAAAGCTGAGGGTGTGAGAATGAGCACACGCTGCAGATTTAGGATGGCTTCCTCAAAATGACAGATACAGGCAGTCTTCAAAGTGGTCACTACTGGTCTGATTTTTCCTATGCTGTGATGAGAAACAGGAATCTCTTTGCTACTGTTTTGCTTTTCTGTTCACTCTCCATGGTTTTTTTTCCCCTCATTTTGATTTTCCCTTCTTTCCCCATGTCTCTACTTTCCTCTGCTGTTTCAGCTGCTGTCTCAGCAATGAGTACAGATTCCCCTGGTTGTTGTATTCTACAGTTCTAAAAGTACTACATTTATTTATATTTGTTCTTGGGATCAAGATGGTAAAAATAGCTTACAGTCCATGGAAATAGTGAGGGAGGGGAGTATAATGCATTGTGCATTGCTTTAATGGATTGCCAAAAGGTGGAAACCCTGTTGATTCAAACTGGCTTTTCCCATGTCTCAAATTCAGCCTACAGCTAACTAAGTTGATCTGGAGGCCTGGGAAAGGACATATTTCATTGAGTACATTTGCCACCTTTTAGAAAGAAAAAGAGGAAATCTGGAAGAAGAGGAAGAGGGAGATAAAAGAAGAAGATGAAAGTGGGTGTGGGAAGAAGAAGAAAGATTAATAAAGTGAAGGGAAAAAAGCCAACAGCAACAAAAGCCAAAATAAGGCAACTGTCAGAGAAAAAGTTACATGTAATTTAGTGTCCTGACCTGGAATGTAATTGTACCACGTGTGGGAGAGGGGAGCCTCAGCATCTCTAACTGCCCCATAAAGTGGTCTCACTCTGATCTTAAAAAATTCACTATTTATTTAATCTCCAAAACTGAGCTCTGATATCCTTTCTAATTCCTGCCATCTTCTGTTGTGAACCAAGCCTTGCCATTAACATCTGTGCAATGCACTTTGAGCTGCTACAGCCTGGTTCCCCATTGCAGTCTCTGCTGTGGGGTCACCAGTGAGCAGAGGCTCAGGTAGTCCCCAAATGCAGGGCTGTGGAGATCCCCACCCCTTCTCCTGGCATTGAGAGCGGAAGAAAAGGCTGGTGTAGGCGGTTGTTGCTCCTGGCCCTAGGTGTGAATCTGACTGGTTTGCTCCCCTGCTGCTTAGGGCTACCTAGTCTTAGCAGTTTAGTATAGGGGACCAATATTTGGTACAATATGAAATTGCATCAAGTGAGAAAACAAGCAGGGTGGATGACTGCTGCCCAAGCTTGTTCACAGGCACTCTTCTATTTAGCAAGAGGCATGTATCCGTACGGACCTTAAACCTAGGCTGTGGTTTCCTGCATAACTTTATCATGGAACTGCGTAACTTTATCAGTGCTGTTACGTAAGATGGTGCCCTCAAGTGCCTGCAAACTGGCTGATGTCACTGCCCCACTGCCAACAGTGTTCCAAGAAGGACTTTGAGGTTTTTAAGTGATTATCTGATGCACTGGCAGAGGTTATCCAGAATGTTGCAGTAAAGTTTTAACTTTCCAGGATTCAGTCAGAGTAGGTATTGATCAAAATGTCTGATGCTGTCAGCCAGGCATGTATAAATGCTAGCCTAGTGCCACATGTGTACAGGGAGTGTATGTGCTTTCCTCTCTAGACTACATCGTTTTCATTCTGTGTCCAAAATTGCTGTGACATTTGGGCTGCTAAAGATAGCTCCAAGTGAAGACGCCTGTGATTGTAATTTAGTTGTACTTCTATATCTCTTTTTTCTCTGCTCCCCTTTCATCACCACTTCTGCATCTGCTCTTTCCCTGGCTTGCTCCCTTTACACTCTTCCCCCTCCTTCTTTCTGTTCTCCCCATCTATTTTTACTGTTTCTGTCCTTCTCATCAGTCAACATCTTCCTTGGCTTTTCCCAGTATTAAAGAGCATAATTTTTTACTGTATGCGTAGGATAGAATGTTTAAAATTATGATCCAGAGACCTGTTCTCAAAGATTTAAAGGCATTCTTTCATGAGGTTACAGGCTTTGTGTACAAACCTGTCATCTTCCTGTCCTTAGATGTGCTCAGCTCTCACAGCACGTGAAGCTGAAGTTCCAGGAAAACCATGCAGAAGCTAGGAACTGCTTGCTGTAGAATAAATGCACTAACGTACACTCTCATGCATCTGTCACTGGGATATTTTAGATTTCTTTGACAAACTGGAGTCTTGCAGTACACTGATACAGTGGTAAATACTGATAAGTTGTTTTTGGACAGAGAACTTAAAATACAGGTTAACGCTGAAAAACCAAAGGTTGCTATGACATCACGTATGCCAGGTGGTGGAAATTATTTTACTGAATGAATCTTTGCTTGTATGACCAGCAGTGTAGCTGCAGGGAATGTTAGGGAGAATCCCAGATGTCCTCTGCCGTGACCTTAGCGCTGGTCTCTTTCAGGCTTTCTGGCTTTTGGTCTGACAGACTGCCATGCATGTGCTGTGCATGACCAGAGCTTAATGGACAGGGATGTGTGAAATTTTGACAATGGGCTACTAGACCATGCTTTCTTTTGGGAAAGAAAGTAACTGCAGAAGTAATGTTGCAACAGTGGACTGAGTTCTCCCTCATTGAATCTGGTCTTGCTCCACTGATTAGCAAAGAGGTACAGTAATTACACCAGTGGATTTCTGAAAAAGTTGGAATACTGGGCACAGCTACATTGGTGCAAGGGCACTAACCCTCATGATTCAGAGTTGAGCTAATATTCTCTGTGTAATAGTGGAAGGTGTCCCTGCCCACGGCAGGGGAGTTGGGACTAGATGATCTCCAAGGTCCCTTCCAACCCAAACCTTTCTATGATTCTATGGCAATATTCAACAGGGATAAAACCAGTATTTTTTTACTGGGGTAAGTCTTGAAGAGCAGTGGGTGTTTAATACACTCTTGATCAGATCTGTAAGAGCAGCACACAGCTTGATTATCAGGCTCTGTCCCCATTTCTTGTCTTTATGGTGTTCCCTACATAGACAGTCTCCTCCTCAGTCACTGGAAGCTGTCGGAATAAACATTATCACCTTCGACATCTCGGCATGACTGACTTCCAAGTTAGCCCTGTTGGGATAAAAGAACTTCTCTTGTTTGAAACCAGCCATTAGAGTGTTTCCCATCTCCACCTTGACCCAAAGGTGATACATTCATGGCCTCGAAGCTTGAGTACTACAAAATAGCAAAACCAGACATCAACTCAAATTCCCTCAAAAGCATATTCTGATGCAAGCACAGGAGTGCACCCACCTAGAAATCTGCATCTTTGCTGAGGTCACATCACAGAATCAGTTTTCATGCCAGATAGCCTGTATAGTAATCAAAGCCTTCCTTGGCGAAACACAGAGCAAGGAATTGTACTTTGTTTCAAAACCATAGACACCCAGAGTCACAGCTGTAGGTAACCAAAGACAAGGGATTGCAGGAGACATCTTTGATAGATGCTGTCTCTCTGCTCCTTCTCCCAAGAGAATAGAGTTGCTATGGACCTCATGATCCTGAGGTTCAAAAAACCCCACTATTGCATCTCTGATTTGATTCATGGTGTTCTGCACAAGATGTGCTCACATGCACACAAAATGCAGCCCAGTCCTGGCTCCCTCTTCCCTTCTCCCCCCTCCTCAAACAGCTGAGTACAAAAGTGACATAACTTGTTTTCCATTCATTTTTGAGAAAGAAACACTGTAATTTCTCTTTTAAATATTTGAGAGACTTTGTGGAATTAAATTTAGCAAGGTCATATGAAAGCCTTCTTGAACACATAGATCAAGAAAAAAATCTTGGATTTTGGACGGTTGCAGTTTGTGACCTTCACTTTATTTATGCTACAGAAGGAAAAGATCCTTGCAAATTAAGTGTGTACAGATGTTGAAGTAGTGCCTTGGAGAAGTAATTAAACTTTGCCAGAGTATTAATTTCTATTTGTGGAAGGAAAGATTATAGGTCTTTTAAAACAACTTTTTTCCTGCCTCTGCCATCGTGCAGAGAGCCTGCATCACTCACTGATGCTTTTTGCAACAGCTTTTGTGCTCTTTCCCATTTAACTCTCAGCTTTATCCTTACACCTATTAATTTATCGCAGCCGCTGCGGGAGCTGGTCTTTGCGGCTGGCCCGTCCCGAAGGAGTTAACCGGGTTTGTTACATAAGCTGTTTAACATTCGGGATGAATAGGAAATGCACGCCCCTCCTCTCCTACAATCTGTTTGTTCGCTTCAGCTCGCACTCCTCCCCGGCCGTGTGTAAGCCCAGTGCCACTTGTGGTGCCCCGAGTCTCCCCGTGCGTGCCCGGGCGTGCGCTGGGTGTGCGCCTGCATGTCCGCCTGCGGCCGTGCCCCGCTCCCGCTCCGCTCATGCCACCGGCAGCATCGCACGCCCGCGTGTCTCCGTGTCTGTCTCTCTGCCTGTGTGTCTGTCCGTGTGTGCACATGAGAAGAGAGGAGCGAGGGCAGGCGAGACCGTCCCGTTTGTAGGAAGTGCCGGCAGCCGATGCGAAGTGTGAAAGAAAACTCTGCCATCTCTCGGGCTGCTGCAAGTGGACAGACGACCTCACATAATGCCATCTTTTGATGAGGTTTTGAAGGAGGCTGGGGAATTTGGAAGATTTCAAAAGAGGGTCTTTTTCCTCCTTAGCCAGACAGGCATAACTTTTTCTTCCCTCTTCGCCAGCGTAGTTTTCCTTGGGCAGACACCAGACAACTTCTGGTGCAGGATCCCTGGGGCAGCTGAATTAAGTGAACGATGTGGCTGGACACTGGAAGATGAACGAAACTTCACGGTACTGCCCCTGCACCTGGGGAACGAGTCCGTCAGTGGGGAGTGTGAGAGGCTGGATGTCACCTGGGACACCTCTGTCAGCTGCACCAGCCCGCTCACCCGCTATGGCAATCACAGCACGGGCAACCTGCCACTCGCCCCTTGCCACAATAACTGGGTCTATGAACAGCCCCACTCATCCATCGTCAGCGAGGTAAGGAAAACACCCATCCTCGAATCCATTCCTCTAATCAGTGGTGTCTATCCTGGTGCGGGATTGCAGCAGTAAAATGGGATTGCCAATGCAAGGGTCGTTGCTTTGCTGGCTGGTTTTCCTTTCCAGATTTATTTCATTTTGAGTCACAAGCAAATCAGGACAATGACTATGATCAAGTGCCGGCATCAAGCTTTCAGGGAAAGGTGAGCTGATATGAAAGGTGGCTGTTCAAAGCCAAGTGCCCGTGGAAAGCCAAACACCCTGCAGAGATATTGTTCTGTCTGTAGAGAAATGTCAGATTAAAACAAAGAGTTAAGTCCTTGCAGCTGAGGCTCCTGCTGTTCAGTTTCAGGCCAGCAACTTTGGTGGTGTAAATTCCAAGTGTACTCTATGACCTGGATCAATGTAGATTATCTTTGTCTGTATTTCCAGTACTGAATATTTAAGTTTGCAGGTAATAAAAAACAACAGGTGGCAGACTGCCTATCTGAGATCTGGCAGGAGTCAGCAGAAGTGATTGTGCTTACTAAAGAAAAAACCAAAACAAACACACGTTTTTGCCCAAAGCTAACACTCAGCTTTTCCTCAATATCAGCGTCAGAGAACAGCAGGCTATTATCACTAGTGGTAAGCACTGGCAAGTGCAGTGATTTTTTAATGAGGCTGCAAAAGACCATTGAGTATTCTTTCCTAGGAGATCCTCTGTGTAATCTGTAATTGTGCCGTGGATGTGCTGTGGTTTGGCTCCAAAATACAGTCTTCACACTAGGAGAGTGTATGTCAGGGTCTTTCTGATAGCAATTGTCACCCATGCATTGAGGAAAAATACAAAGTGTGCTTGGAGGGATTGGCTCAGAAATCATCAAGGTGCACTGCAAAATGTGTCGTCGCAGCTGAGGGCTCTGGTTCCTCTCTGTCTCATGAGCCTCCCGCTGTGCTTTTAATTGGGTGCTTGCACTGGAGCTGTGTCCTGCGAAACACAGAGCAAGGCACAGTAGGCAAAGCCCTAAGCAAACACTGAAAAGAGAGGCCTATCCCATCCTTTCAATTCACCATCCTTCTCCCATCCAACTGGGACTGCTGTATCCACTTGCAGGCCTCAGGCTGTCCATTCCCTGAGCACCGCAGGCAACCTGAGCAGCTTTAGCCAGGGTCTATGCTCAGGAGAAGAGAAATCAGAGCGCCTGACTGGCCCTTGAGCAAAGGTTCAGAACTGGCTTTTGTGTATGATTGGTGAAATCAAGGCTGCTCAGAGGGCTGCACATCACATGCAGGGAGTTGGTGTCAAACTTTGGTCCCTAGTAATGATGTGTATCTGCCCACGTTGGCAGTGGAAGGCAGGGCTGGCACGGCAGGGCAGGAGGACAAATGGTGCCTGGGAGCTGCAGCCTGGCTCTGGAACAATCCATGGGACATGAACATGGTGGGAAGTGCCACCTCCAAAATACCTCTGCAGGGGGACTGCGAGGGGTTAGATGTTAAAAATAAAAATATAGAGATTCCTTTTCTGTTGTTATCCCTTTTTTTCCCCCTTCAGCCTTGCTATAGGTGAAAGCATGTAGGTTGTGTCCGTAAGATCGTGCTCAGAATCTGTTTATGACATCACTTTGTGTATCTAACAGAGCCACTGTGATTTTCCAGCAGTGATGGCTACAGCTATGGGAAAAGGAAACCAGTATTTGTCTTGCAGCAATAAATGGGAGTGAAACGTTCAATGTTCTCAGGCAAATACCTCATCCATCTTCACTTTCTTCCTCTTCTCTGCTGGGGAGACCCTTCAGGGCCAGGGAAGGGAGGAGGGAGGAAGGGATGCTTGGGGAAAGCACTCCCCACCGTGGTCCCAAATGTACATATTGGGAAAACCATGGAGTAACAGTCTGCAAGGAATGACAGGCTGGGACTGTCTCTCCCCTGTGCCAGGGCAGCAGTCCCACCATTGGTGTCACTGTGACTCCTAGAGATACTCTTGCTGGCCAGGTCCACCTCAGATGGAGGCTGCCGGGCTGTGACCTGTGCCACTTGGAACCTCTTCCCAGTTTTGCAAGATTTACTGGATAAATCATATCCCACGAGGCTTGATTTCCTCATCTAAAAAGGAAGCTTGTAGCATGCTTGTCCTGACTCAATTGCTCTGAGATCAGCTACTAAAAGGGGCTTGATATCTTATTAATGAGTTATATATCCAGCAAAGACAATTTAAATTCCAGATTTAATTTAGTCTCTTTTCACCCAGCTGAGTCTCTAAGAAACCATGACTCAATTTCATTAGCTCACCAAAGACTTCTTTTCTTATCCATCTACTTGTAAATGCTTCATTTTGTCCATGTGTGCAGAAATGTTTCTTTCAACTAAAGATTTCTGGCATGTCTCGTTGAATCAACAGTGGAAGTGACCAGGTAGACAAAGTTAAAAGGATGAGTTACAAAACAGTCTGTACGTCCAGGGAGAAAGAGAGAGGAGGGGGGAAGAAGTCAGAGTACTGAAGCTCTTCCAGGCCTATGGCAAGCACAGATCCAGTGTGGATTTGCAGTGTGACCAGGGATTCAAAGGGCAAAAGCAGGCATAAAAAGCCTTCTCTGAGAAAAGATGTCAAATCACAGCGCAGGGCTGACAGCCAAACCACAGGCTGCAATAAGTTCTGAGCAAACTTCAGAAGCTAAATCATGTGGCTGGATGGACTGATTTATGAGAAGTTGTGAAACGAAAGGCATTGTGGTACCTGACTTCACTGCTGATGTTGCTCATTGGCCATTTTCTCATCTTAGATAGTTGTCTTATGCAGAGGTGTTCACAGTAGCATCAGCAGAAGGAAGCAAAGGAAAAAAAGGGAGTGTGGATTGATAAAAAGCACACACTTCTCTCTAAGTAGTACTTGGGGTGCCTGCTGCATCACCTGCTGCTGCAGGACTCCTGAGTCTCAGTGTTGGGGTACAGTGAGGTTCTGGGAGAACATACAGGACTTTCCTCCTTCAGCATTGAGGAGAAGAGCAAATTGTATTAAGAAATCGTCACAGGAGCAACACATGGCAAAGCCAGTTACCTTGTTCTAGTGTTGGGCAACACAGTATTGCTAAAGATTCCCTCTTAAAATCTTCCTTTGGTGTCCAGTGGGCTCTGAGAGTAGGTCCCTACTTCTGCAGTGACATGGCCAGGGGTCTCTGTGCTCCATTGCTTTAGGTCAGGCTTTTCTGTGAGGGCAATTCAGACTCGAGAAAGCTGTCTCTGGTGCTGCACACACAGACCTGCACTGTGTTAGAGTTGAGCAATCCAGGCCTGGGTTGACAGAAAGGTTTCAAGATATCATTTTGAGACACAGCTGTGTCGAGGTGGTGGATCTGTGCAGACGACCTTGGCCCAGTGCAATCTGCTCCGGTTTAATTGAGCGTGTCTTGCACATCTCCCTGTGAAACCATGTCAGCAGCAGGATGGGAATGCAGTGGCTTCTCAGATTTTTCTTGGAGAGGGAAGCTGACAGGGTAAATTACCAAGGTAAATCAATTCCTGGCTCATGCCAGCTGGTGCCATCTGAAATGATGCTGGTCCCACAGGTGGCTGGCACTGCTCAGGAAGGAGGGCTGCTGACAGCAGCAGCTCTTTTAGAGGGAGGAGGGAAGGGAAGAGCTGTGTTTCTGTGCAGTGGATGGACATGGAGAAACAACAGGTGTGCTGGGAGGCTGCAGTGGACTGGGGGCCCACAACCTCATGCTCTGGCCCAGGGGTCTGGAGGGGAGCCCAGGTCACCCCGTAAGGTCTGTAGCACTTGAAACAGAAAGTGTTTTGCCTTCCAAGTCCTGCTGGGTGAGCCTTGTGAAGGACCCATGTACCCAGCACATACCAAAGTCAATAAACTTTATAACAGTAAAGTCCTAACTTTTCCAGGAAACGGTGCTGAAGATGGGGTCACTGATCTTTAATACTGCTGGGCTTTGGCACTGTGTGCTTTTATTCCTGAGGAGACAAATCTAGCACTTTGTGACAGGGCAGCTGGAAATAGTGTGCAAAGGAAGAGCCATTTTCTTCAGACATTTTTGGCACTGATGACTCCTTGAGCCACGGGCATGAGTTACAATTGCGACTGCTGTGAAATGGCCTGAGGTACTGGAGGAAAGGAAGAGGGATGTCTATGTGGTCATCAGCAGCTACAGCACAGCTGGGCATATTTTAGACAGCATCTATTTCAGCCTTTGTTGGCAGGAGTTGAGCAGAAGGGACGGATCCCAATATGTCCTGTCTGCAGCTAGTCTTCATGCTGTAGATGATGTCATTTTGAGACCTAACAATAATTTGTTGCCGAAGTGTGAGGTCTGAGGAGGACAAATGATCATCTGAACAAAGCCTATTGCACCTGCTGGGAATCAATCTTTTACTTCTCGGCTTGCCAGCCATCTCAGAAAATACCAGTCAACATTTGCAGAGAAACCTGTAAGGAAACAAATAATGTTCGTCTCATGGTTTTTACTGTCCCTCAGAGAAGGAGATAACATGTCAGTCAAACTCAGGATGGAGAAAGCACAGCTGGTCCTTCAGCTATCCTCCTCCAAGGGAATAAACAACTCAATTTACCCTCAAATTGTTGATCTAGTGTGACTGTTCTTATTGGCACGGCAGTATATCCTGTCTTATTTTCACTGTCATGGTGGGATTAATATTAATTAGGAGAGGGAAAAAGGAAAAGGGCACACAGAGAGCAGAGGGAGCAGCAAATGCTGAATTTCTCATGAAGCTCTGACTAAGATTTGTCTGTATGGGAGGGGCTGGAGCAATTGCTTGCAGGGGTTATGCCAGTGGGGCTGTGTTTCTTCCTCTGCCATCAAGCCCACTGATACTAGCTGGGGGTTCAATTTTTTTCTTAGTGTGAGGACAGCTGCTGCTTTTCCCCCGTTAGGAGATTAAGAGTGTCTCTACCTCCCTCTTTTGTTGGTCCCCAAGAGGCAGAGAAAAAGGAGAAGGACAGAACAGGTCTTTTGTCCTAGGATACTCAACAAATGAGGTGATCTGAGTGGCAGGGACACCAAGGTCACAGGCCTTCAGTCATGCACAGGAGAGAAACTTCCAAAGCTTTCAAAGCTAACCTGTCCCTCAGGCTCTGAGCCCCAGTGCCCTGGCACCAGGGTAGTGACCCACTCCTCTTGTCCTGTTAAGTGCTCAGCTTGAAACAGTACACGGAGAGAGAGTTGCTTCATCCCTTAGCACTCTGACAGAAGCTTTAACAGAAAGAGAAAAAGAAGGTAATTTCTCCCTTTCCACTGCATGTACTTGCAGAGGGGTTTGTTGCACTAAAGATGAGGGAAAGACAGCATTTTGAAAAGCCAGTGGACAGGAGAAGAGGAGAAGAACTGCCCAGCAACAAATAAGGAACATGCAGCAACAGTCAGCATCTCCCCGGGTTTCCTTAAACTATGAATATTTCACTGAAACATTTGTCACTGGGAGTGTTTTGTAATTTAGTTACAATTTAGTTAAATTACTAAACTACAGTTTAGTAATTTAATAACAGGCAGTAAAGCTCTTCAAAACTCCTACCCAAGGTTGCTACATTTTGAGGAGCTTTTAATGGCATGCTGAGATATAAAACAATATATTTCTACAGGGACATGTGTGCTCAAGTGAATAAAGGTCTCTCAAGTACCAGGAATTACAAGTTTGTGGTTAGTCTGTAGGTCAAACTCAAATGGAAAATGTTTGCCTTGTTCCAAAGCTATGAAGAAAGGAGAATATGCCACAGCCCCATATTTCCCAGTCATTAGTCATGTACAAGCTCATCCAGTTGCCACTCCTCCTTACAGTGATTACACCACTAATGAGCTACAGGGAGCCAGTGCAAAGCCTCTTCCTTCTCCCAGAGAAATCTCACTCAGGTGGTTTGCTGCTCCTTCATAGATCAGTGAGGCACACCAGTGCTGTTCCTTCCAGTCATGCCACTGCCTCTGTAAATCTGAGCATCTCGGTGGTGTCCAAGTCTCAGCAGGTACGGAGATGTTCATGACAGGGATGTATTTCCAAGCAGTAGTGGATGGCTGCATGGACTGCAAGACTGGCAGGGAGGACAGAACTGTTTTTCCCGTCTGTTAAGAACACTGTAGAGGAATGTCCGGAAGGAGCTGGTTCCTGCTGCCTATCTGTGATGGCAGCACCTCATTTCTGCTTACAGTGGCAGCTCATCGCCAAGGCTAAGAGAAAAGGAGTGAGGAAGTGGATTGTTTACCAGTTTGGGCAGTTTTTTAGTCAGCTCCCAAAATGGAAAGGGTCTGTGTTCACGTGCACAGTGGTTTCTGTCCTACAGTGGATAGAAATCCTGCAGGTGAGGGCAGGACTGAATGGAGAGGTGAGTAGCAGGGCTGTGCTGGGTGCCTGCACTAGTGCGGTGAGAGGCTTGGCTGAGAGCATGGCAATGCCAGGAAGAGGATGTGCCCTTAGCTGGAGCTGGCCAGCTGAGCTAGATCACCTGCCTGGTGATTACAGTGAGGAGCCAGCTAGTTGGGTTCTAACAGGGTCAGGGTGTAGCCAACCCTGTACAGAAAAACAAATAGGCTTAAGATGAGGGGAAGAAAAATGTAAGGCTTTATTTTACTTCTTCATATCCTTCTCCCCCTGCCCCTTGGCACTGCAATAAACGCTTTAGCATTTTTAGAAATGTAAACACCAGCCCGTGCGTGGACAGCCATATGAACATTCAGAAACAGAGAGGAGGCACCATGCCACTACCTTTTGTGGAGGCTGCTAGCAAGGAATGTGGGAGGTGGTCATACAGGAGGGGTGTCATACAGGAGGACTAAGGACTAACTGGAGGCAGTCTGAAAACGTGGGTAAACTGTTGCCGATGATTTTTGTCCAAGGGATGCATGTAGGGATAACTTTCAGGCACAACCAAGCCAGGTCACAGCTGAAGCAGTGAAGTGGGTCTGACGGGCAGCTTGGATAAAGAAAAGATCCCTGCAGGCTGTTCAATTCTCTTTTAAAGGTTACATTCCCCTCTAAAGGTTATGTTTGCAAATGAAAAACATTACATTAGCAGGGTGATGACTTCAGTACTAGGTGTTACGTCAAGCAAACAGAAGTGCTTATCTGTACCAGAATTTATTTAAATACTTAGAAAATGACTAAGTGCAGGACTAATTTAGGAGATTAGTGTATTGTCACTAATCTTCAGGAAGAGCCCATAGCTCCTTAGAAGTTTTCTGTATTTTCCTATTTCCCAGAATATATACAATATTTGATGATATTGTTAGTGTAGAGATAGTTTCAGCTGCTGCATAAATCACAGGAAATTGCTGTACAGATGAAAGAATACTCTCCGTTAAAGATACTTTCCCCTTCCTTTCTGGCATGCATTTGTTCTCCTGCTTTCTTTCATTATAGTTTATTCCTTGCCTGTTTACAGTAAAGAGACATCAAATAATTTAAAAATAAATACAGTTTTTGAAAAGGGGTCAAGGAGAGTTCCAGCCTCTGGCATCAGCACAAGCAATTGCATTGTGTTTTAAAAATCTTCTTTTAATGGTCATTTTCATAAATGCCCACTGTTTTCCAAAGATACATCTTTTGATACTATTTGCCAGGGTTGTCACAGCTTCAAAAAGCAAGAGGTTAAACAGCATTTGAAATCTGAAAGTACTGCTCCATGTTCAGGCTATTTTAGGAAAGCATTTCAATTGCCCTTGAGTATGACAGCTGAGAGGAGGTTTTATTCCTCTTAGAGGTTTCTGCAGCTCTTGCTCAAGATTTACAGATGTGGAAGCCGGGTGCTTATAGCTTGACATGGCTGAAAGGTGGCCAGTCAGGCTCCCTGGAGTAATGGGGTTGACATCAAAACCATGGGTTTGTTTAAAGTCAGTGGAGGTGGGATATCTATCGGGTTGGAGACCTATGAGGTGCTCCTTGTACGCCCTGTATAGGCACGTCTGAGACCTCAGGCCCGGATAATACTCTGGGCATTACAGCATGCAAATGGGCTGAGATGGAGCTCGGGCACACAACACTAAATTTTAGGGTCTGGAGAACTGTGAACAGCAGAAGAGGCCGCTATCTCTCTAGCCCACCCTGTGGCCATTCTGTTCCATCACAGTGCTTGAACATTGGTGGTGTCATGTGCTGGTGAGCACAAATGTGGCACGCTGTGTGCGCTTCAGCAACCAGCACCTTGCTGACAATGAAAAAATTTCTTACAGCTCACATCTGAAAGCAAAAGGGTCTCTCTAGGTAAATGGTGGCAGCTGCTGTTCTCTGTGGCTTCCTTTGGCCTCACTGTTGCAGTGATTACCTCAGACATGGATTGGCACCATCCAAATCCCATCTAGTCTGCAGTGCTTAGTATTTCTTTATTCTCCAGGAACCTCTAAAGTAATTTCCCATGCCATGCTGTCTATAGAAGTACTTTGTTTTTAGTTTCAGTCTATTTTTAGTTCCTAGTCCCTTCCTTCCTCTCAACCACTTCCCTCTTCTCTTTGCCTCCACTCATCCCCATCCCCATCCCTGTTAGCATGCCAGGAAGCTATGGATGCTGCAGTATAAGGAATAGAAAAGTCTGGGAAAGCTACACCAAGAAAATACTAATTCAATGTGTCTGAAATTGACCTGAGATCTGTTTTCAGTTTCCTCAGAGACTACATGTTTTTGCTTTTATCTAGATGGCACTAAAAAGAATAACCAAACCATATCTATAAGATGCTGTTTTCACTGGCAATAGCTGTGGACCCTTATTCTGCACTAAACAAAGTCAGGACTTTGCCTTGGCAACACATTTAACAGTGTTGTTTGCAGAAGAGTGATTTGCTTTCCAAATCTGGACAACTGATGTATGAAAGGCAGCATCCTTTTGGCAAGGAGGAGCTCTCTCTGTTCAGGGCCACTTGAACAGTGCTTGCTACAGGCCCACTTGTGCTTGTTATTGAGCAAGCATATTTGAGCTTCCCCTTCCCCTTCCTCTTCCCCTTCCTCTTCCCCTTCCCATGTGGATCTATGCAGTTCTATAATGTTTTGCCCTGAGGGTGACAAATGACCCACCTGGGTGTTTATGCCTCTCCCTTGTTCCCACAGTACGATCTTGTGTGCGCCAATGCCTGGATGCTGGATCTCTCACAGGCCATCCTCAATCTGGGGTTCCTGGCTGGTGCATTCATCCTGGGCTATGCTGCAGACAGGTACAGTATGAGCTCTGCTGTCCTTTGGTTTGCTGGGAGGTGAAATCAATTCCAGTATCACCTTCAATAGGCATCTGTCAGGCATTTTGCAGGTTTAATTCTCTTTGGATTAACATCCCCAAACTGTGTCAACAAAATCCAGCCAATGTAATCTTTGCTTTGATTTGGGCTGGAAACTTTATGTGATTGTACTTACTGGTCCTGTTGGGACCTCAAAATGCCATGAAATGAGCTTTCTTGTGGTTTTCCATGTTTCCTGTGCACATCTGGACCCAGGAAGGGCAGAAGTACACAGAAACAAAAAGCAAGCATTCAGAGGAATTTTTGGGACTGATGTTTACTTGAAGGATGGCACCATTAATAGGCACCATTGATGAAGAAAGCAGCTACTTGAGGAAAGAAGGAAGGGGCTCAGTGGGGTAACTCTCTCCATTCACAGGCTCTCCTCATATACTTGCCTCTGAGGTCACAGCTCTTGCCAACCAGTCCTCAGCTCTGTGAGAGCTGGATGAAACCAAGGAAAAGTCCCTCTCAACCTTACCCATTCTGTGATTCTGAAAAGGTGTGAGTGATATTCAGGCTTGAGTAGCTAACCTGCTCCAGAGTGGGGAGATCCCATGAGCTCTACCTTGCTCTGAGAGTAAAGAAGGGAGCCTAGTTTGTGCTTTGTGCTGCTATTTAACAGTAGTCAACCTGTGCATTGGGTGAGTGCACCACTGATGATTTCAATGACAGAGCATTTTTCTTCAGTTTGTAAATTACTTTCTGCCTGGTTTACATTTTCTTTCATATTTCTAGTAACATTAATAACTTATAGTACAACTTCTTCATAGGCAGAAATACTTACAGGCTTATCTTCATCTTAGATAGAAAATTTTGAACTACCAAACAAAAGTAGTTTCAAGGAGAACCTCATCTTTCCAAGGGATATAGTAATAAGGGAAAAAGCAAGGAAAAAAGAGGCCATGGCACTGGCTAACTTAAGGTATCTCTGCTCAGCCTCTGGCTGGGCAATTGTGACACTAGCACCTCAAAACTGTGAAAGAGCAGAGATATTACAGCCAATTATTAAAATAAAATAATATGTCTAGGAGTACTTGTGTAGTAAACCTAATGTAGCCTACTGTAGAACTGTGAATGTTGTTCATTGACAGCACTGGGGGAATGTGCTGCAGCCAGATCATTTCACTCTTGTCTCCTTGACAGCACTCAAAAGAATGGATCTGGTCGAAAATTGCCTGGGTTTTGTTCTGCATGAATCCTTTTCATGAAACCCTTTGAATAAAATGAACAAACAAATACTGTTGCAAATACTTTATGGTAATACAAACAGCTGCATTGTTTTTCACAGTTTCTTCTTAAAACAAGAACAACAACAACAGAGAAAAGATCTAGTTGTGTTCCAAGGACACAATTCCATGAAACTACAGGAAGATATTTTTTTTAAATTATGGCTTACCTTGGGCACATAAATATGTGTCTTGCTGGAAAGTGAGATTCCTGAATACATTAGGCAGGTTTTGAAAAGAAGCGATCTAAACCTAAACCAAACCTAGAAAATCACACAGAGTAGTTAAAGCAGAAATGACTTTCACAGAACTGGCTGTAATTATTATTAGGAGACTAATTTGTGAAAACAGAAATTCCCAACAAAAATCGCCAGATCAGATCGAACACCTGAACTGGAACATATGGGGCATAGTTTAGGTACAAAAAGACAAACAGTTTTGTAAAAAAAAATGGGGGCTGGTGATGACATCACCGGTTTTGGAATTAGTGACCTCAAGACAGTGATAACTACTATAGGGGAAAGTGTTCCATATCCCGAGGGCCAATACCACAAAATTTCAGAGAACTACCTTTTGGAAAAAAGCTGGTCTCAAAAAGGCACTTTCAGATCTAGCATTAAAATGAAATGTTGGGAAAAAAAAATAAAAATCTTTGAGTCTTTTCATGATTTCCACTTTCTTTTCCTTTTTCAACAGATATGGCAGAATCCTCATCTACCTGCTCTCCTGCCTCGGGGTTGGGATATGTGGTATCATAGTGGCATTTGCACCAAATTTTACTGTATTTTTGATCTTCCGTTTTCTCCAAGGCATGTTTGGCAAGGGAACCTGGATGACATGCTACGTGCTTGGTGAGAGCTGTTGCCTTCTTTTTTTCTTGGTTAGGAAAAGTGAGGGATTTTGGGAGGACAAAGACTCTGGCTACATCTGCTTGTCATAATATTTTTTCTTGGAAACAAAGCACTGGCCCTGGAGTCAGCAGAAAAAGGATTACCCGAGTCCATCCTGGTTAATGCATTTGTCCTCCAATGATTAAGAGGTGAGGTAATGAATTACTCATATATAAAGGTTTTGTTATTACATAGAAGATAACCAGGATGATAAAAACCTACAGAGCAGGCTCCAAGTAAACCGGATACACAAACAGGGACATGGTTTATTTTGGCAGAGTCTGAACATCTTCCACAGATGCTCAGAGGAGTTTGCTTCTCCTCACGGGGAGGACAGCTTGGCTGGCTGCTTTCATTCTTTAGCTGGCAGAATTTGTTTAGTGTCAGGCTGGACACCAGGGTCCATATTAGGATTATTATTTTCCTGAAAAGGGCAAAGAAAGGGAAGCTTTGTTATAAATAGCATCAAAACAGCAGGGATACAGAATCTTTGGTAGATTATAATTTATCAGTCTATAGCCTATAGCAATGAAGCTCCTTGCATAGAAAACTTCCTTTTGACAAGGAAAGGATATTGTTGTGGCATCTTGAATGACTGCCAGCTTCAGTAAGGCCTGAAAAAGCGATATATCAAGGAAGGCATCCTACAAGAGATGGGATGTCAGATTTACTTAAAAATAAAACCAGCCATTTGGTGATCTACTGTTATAAACCAAAACATTGTGACAACATCATGATATAGGGCAAAAACTTGTATCGTTGCTATTGTCTGTGAGGCCTGTGACAACTGTTTAAAATTCCTAGTGGAATTTAGATGAATGGGAGTGGAATTGCAACCGGACATAAACACTTACAGTGGGACCTGGGAGCCCTGTGGTGATGTATGTGCAAACATACCAGTCTAGCCCTTTTAGCATCTAAAGCCCAGAAGAACCTTGTTTTTCTGGGCAAAGTTACACTGCTGAGCAGCTCATGTCCAAGATCCAGTGAAAGGACCAGAAGCTGCTTTTCCTCTTACTTCCATGCACATGGCTTAATTTTAAACTGAGGTTTTATCTTGAGACTTTGGCAAGTGCTCTAACCAGCAATATGTTTTATGACAGACCCATGGCTTCCTTAAAATGGCCAAGCTTTAACAGAAAGGAGTGTTTTTCAATGCTCAGATCAGACTGCCTGACTTTAGGGAAAGATTCAGAAATCCTGAGATCCTCAGGTACACTGTGTTACTACAGACCTAAGCAATGTGCCTAACTCTTGGATATGGTGAGTCCTTCTAAATCCCTTCAGGGATTAACTTTTATCTCCTGGGATCACCCAGAGTATTTGCCAACCTAACATAAAACATATCCAGATCATAGGTTTGTTTGCACCATGAGGGTGGTTGCTATTAATACATCTTCAAAGCTCTGGATCTGTGTTTCAGGCTGCCCCAATAACCTCCTTTTGCTTTTACATACAACCCAACTCTTTTGGGGGCAGTGCTAAGCAGCTAGACAACAGAGTCACCCCTGAGCTATGCAGATGTGATGAATAGTCAATAAAAATATTCATGGTGTCATATCTCTCTGCATTGCCAGCCAAAACAAACCATTGTTACTTGTAAAATTGTGCCTGCTTTAGTAAAACAAACAAACAAACAAATAAATAAATTAGTAAATTTAAAAGAAAGTGTTTTCTGTGTATTGCAAACTGAAGTAAAACCCTCTGCTTTTACTCTGAAGGTGTTGTAGTGGTGACAGTTTTGGAACAAACAGGAGACACTTTTCCATGCATTGCTCACCTCAGCTGTGGTTGTCAAGGCCATGGGATATTGCCTGAAAAACAGACATAGGTTTCAGAGCTATTAGACACATTCACAAAATAAAAAATTCACCAAATCATTAAACCCCCCTCCCTCCCCCCCAAGACAGAAAAAGCTATAATTGTTCTAATAAATAAACCAGACTGGATCATACCTTACCCTCAGAGCAACCAGCATGGCATGGTTCAACTCTTTTCCCCACAGATGCTTTGTCCATATTACCTGCTGGGAGCAGCTTCTGCCTGAAGGATCCTCTTGTCCAGGCCACATGCCAAAACTGCCCCAGGGAGAGTGCTAAGAATTTCCCACCAAGCATGATCACGATGCCATCTCAAACCCGTGTTGAGGCCCAGTGTGAATCGGTAGTAAACACGCAGTCAGGAACGCCTCTGGCTGAAGAGGGGTGTGTGAGTTGATGAGGAGGTGTCACTCGTGTTTGCTCTGGACAGCCTCAGTGACATGCCTACACTGCTGAAGACAAGATGCTGGGCTAGACAGACCTGTGGCCTGATACGGCATATCCTTCCTTATGTTTCACCTCTAATAATTTTTTTTCAAACTGGATTTGTTTCTGTGTTATTTATTTTCGCTTTGTCTCTGCTCAGTGACGGAGATCGTTGGTTCGGATCAGCGCATTGTTGGAATCGTGATTCAGATATTCTTTACCCTGGGAATTATAATTCTCCCTGGAATTGCATACTTGATTCCCACCTGGCAAGGGATCCAGCTGGCCATTTCACTGCCCAACTTCCTCTTCCTGCTCTACTATTGGTAACGTTGCAATCATTGCTCTTGTCATCATTGCTGTTGCTATTTGAACACCTTGAGACTCCTGCTGTGGTCCCAAGATTCCAGAGTGGAAGATGTAGGTTAGGAAGAAGATATTTGCATATTGTTGATTTTGTAATTTTTAATTCCTTTTTAGTGAATTGGAGACCTACGTTACTTTCATTTTTCTGCCCAGAGTTTGCCTCTCTGATCAGCCACAGCTGGCCCTTCACAGAACCCTGCTCTGCTTATTAGGTTAACTTGACCAATGTTTGTTTTTCCCATCAGCCATGAGACCCCACTTCTGCCTCCCATTGTCTACTCAGTTCAAGTCTGACCTTGCCCTCAGGTCCCCTGAGCTGGGCAGTACAGCTGATGAGAAAGCAGAGCTCTAAGTTGTGGTTAATGCCTGTCTCAGTGCAGCCATCCTGCAGGATGGATCCGAAGAAACTAAGCCACTGAACCTCTTCCTGAAAGTTACTTCCTTAAACATTGCCTGCTGTGAACTTTTAAATTGTGACTCATCTTAACCCTAGGCTAGCAGAAACTGAAACACCCATCAGTGGTATTGCTTTGTGTTCAGTTTATAAAAGATGCATACAGTTGTGTATCTTACAGTGTCTGTATCTTACAGTGATACAGCCAGAAGCTTCCTGGTCTGCCCACGTGTTACCACACGTGTTTAGTGTTGGCTTTCATTGTTGCTGTTCTGCAGGAACCTTCTTTGCTTGTTGGTTATACTTTTGACAACCATTGTGCTAATACAATAGTTAGATTTCTGATTTTTTAGCTTTGCGGAATATTGATGTACTTTATTTTCTTCTTTCTTGCCCACTAGGATCAAACATTTTACAGGAGACTAACTGGAAAAACAGTACTCAAAAGAGTTTTTGTATCCCAAAGGCTGAAAAATCAGTGTATTTTGTGTTAATACAGGGTAAAAGTTAGAAGACTTTGGATTACTTATGATGGTACAGGGTAAAAGCCTTATTTATGACTTTTGTGTTCTTACAGGGTGGTTCCTGAGTCTCCACGTTGGCTCCTGACACGCAAAAAGGGAGAGAAGGCATTAAAAATCATGCGCAACATTGCAAAACACAATGGGAAATTTCTGTCACCACATTACTCAGAGGTACAGTCATATGTTTGAGCTAAGGTTTTTTTCTACGCTTTCTTAAACTTTGGAACGTTCAGTGGTGTTGAAACGCATTCTCTTTAAGGGATGGACAACACTCTTCAAGGGCCACACCAGAAGAAGGTTGTTAGTCCCACAGCTACTTTGTTAATTGCAAGACGGTAAAAGTGAACTGGATGGAAATATACGGACTGGGAAAAAAAAGTTTGCAAAACAAGGAATCAGGTCTTTCTTTTGTAACACTCCTACTATAAAAGCTAGTGGAAAATATCAGAAACTAACCTGACGGGCAATGGTATTTCATAGCAGTTGCCATTTTAACTGACAGAGCAAGTGGAGATAGCAGGATCCACTTTCCTGGCTCCTTTCTTGAACTTCCTTTTACAACTCAAAGAGAAGATGAAATTAGAATTTAAGTATCTATTTGCTTCT
The DNA here is from genome assembly GCA_013399875.1 of Gymnorhina tibicen. Lineage (NCBI taxonomy): Eukaryota > Metazoa > Chordata > Aves > Passeriformes > Artamidae > Gymnorhina > Gymnorhina tibicen. Next base: position 50,211 of record VXAZ01000030.1, read on the forward strand.
GTCCCAACAGGGAGAAAATACGCTGCAAAGTTCACAATTGAGGAAACTCTGTCTGAGATAACTGTTCACTAAACAGGACAATATGTATTAGAGCTACAGTCCTTTGGCCAGTGGTCGTGACAGAATGTGAAAGGACTGATGCATTCCAAATAGCATGGTTGTGGCACAGAACAAGCATTTGGCTTGTTCTGTGTTGATAGCAGTGTCTGGCTCTCAGACCATGGTTACTGCAACATTGGCCTTATGGGTCAGTGACAAGAGATGTGGTTAACTGGAATGATCATTAAGGTCCCTTTCAACTCAAAACATTCTATGATTCCTGTGCTGGGGACCCCAGAGCTGGATGCAGCACTCCAGGTGGGGTCTCACCAGAGTAGAGGGACAGAATCCCCTCCCTCACCCTGCTGGCCACGCTGCTTTTGAGGCAGCCCAGGATACAACTGGCTCTCTGGGATCCAAGTGCATGTTGCTGGGTCATGTGCAGCCTCTCATCCACCAGCACCCCAAGTCCTTCTTGGCAGGGCTGCTCTCCATCTGTTTATCCCCAGCCTGTGTTGATACTGGGGGTTGCCTGGACCCAGGTGCAGCACCTTGTTAAACCTCTTGTTAAACCTCATGAGATTATGAAAGGACATAGACCTGTTGGAGTGAGTCCAGAGGAGGGCCGTGAAATGATCAGAGGGCTGGAGCAGCTCTCCTGTGAGGAAAGGCTGAGAGAGCTGGGGTTGTTCAGCCCAGAGAAGTGAAGTTTCCAGGGAGATCTTACAGCAGCCTTCCAGTACCTAAAGGGGTAAGAGAGAAGGAGCTGGAAAGGGACTTTTGTCAAGGGCATGAAGTAACAGAACAAAGGGGAATGGCTCCAAACTGAAAGAGGGCAGTTTTAGACTAGATATTAAGAAGAAATTCTTCACTGTGAGAGTGATGAGGCACTGGAACAGATTTCCCAGAGAAGCTGTAGATGCCCCATCCCTGATAGTGTTCAAGGCCAGGCTGGACAAGGCTTTGAGCAACCTGGTCTAGTAGACAGTGTCCCTGCTCACGGCAAGAGAGTTGGAACTAGATGATCTTTAATGCCCCTTCCAACCCAAACCATTCTATGATTCTATAATTTACTGTCTTTTGCTGGGGCATATACACCAGTGAGATTCCCACATCCTGGTCCGTCTTATGCAGTGCCAAGTGTGCCCCAAGTCATGCAGCAGGAAGTTTGTGCTGCTGCAGCTTCCCCTCCACATTCAGCCCTGCATTCCTACACCCACTTCCCCTCTAAACATCAACATTTTCAAAGCATCATGTCAGAAAGATGTGTCTTTCCTTGCTTTTTGTTTTAAGTTGTATTTATTTTTTTTTTCAAAAGTATCCGTGCTCATGACCTTAAGCCACTCACAGCTGCAACAGATTAACCTCCACACATCCAGATTTGTGCTGGATCCCTTCCTGAGACCTTTTAAACACAGAATCTCTTCCCTCCTTTGTGCTGTGCCCAGAGGAAAGAGAGCATCTCGAGGAAGCGCATGGGTAATGGATCAAGGGTATTTCTCACATTAACTGATATCAGACTTCTCTTTCGTGAAGCAGCTCCAGAATTTCAGGCTAAGTGCTGCAGGTGTGGAGGCTCAGGGAGAAGTGAGAGGCATTATCCCTCAATGCACTTTGGCTCAGATTTTCCAGTATGTCTGTATCAGTTTCATTGGCCAAGTCCCTCACACAGCTCTGGATGTTGCAGCTTTGGGGTTTTGTTGGCATGCAGAAACCACAGATGACCTTTGTATGAAAGAGGATAAACATTTGCTGCTTTTGCACTGTGAGTTACGACACTGGTATAGGTCAACTCCAAACAGAGCTCATTCAATTAATTGTAAATTATAAACTCTTTTTTTCCAGTTGCTCATATTTATCCCACCATGAAGGTTTTTTTCAAACTAATTTTCTAATTCTTGGTCTCTGTCCAAAACCAGAATGAACTGCAACCCTCTGAGAACGAGCTGCTTCGTAAGAGAATTGTGGATCAAAATCTGTCCCTTTAGATACAGATTTTTTCCTACCCTATAGACCATATCTAGACATGTGTATTTCTTGCATAACTTACATTAACTTCATTAACTTACATATGTAAATGTTATATATGTGATGTATGTATAAACATGCAAGGCCCATACAGAATTAAGCATGTGTAGAACTGTATACATAAAAATAATTGTGGGAAAACTGATACGTAATTTTGCTGGAACATGAAAATATGAGGGAAGTTATAAAACTTCATCCAGGGTTTTCAGATAGTGTATCTTTGGAAACATGGGCCCTGTCACTGAATTCCTGACTGCACTGGTGTGAATAGCAAAGCTCTCCTTGACTTCAAAGAACAAAAAGAGGATTTTTTCCCCTGAAAAGAGTTGACTCTCCATAGTGCTTTTTTTCCTTCATCTGTAAAAAAGTGCTCAGTCATGCTGGGGTTATTTTGACTTTATTAAGACATAAAAATACAAGTGGCAGTTGTGCTGAATTTATCTTTAGTCCTTTGGAAAACTAAAACCATATTTGCACAAAGTCACAACTGATGGCTGGCAGCCTGTTCCTATAAACAACAGACATGGCAGCTTTATAACCATATTATGAGAGAGTCCAAGAGCAGCGCAGAAACCCAGCAACCTCAGCTGCCTCACTAAGGACTCTGGCATGCAGCACAAGTGGCAGTGCTTTGAAGAAAACTTTTGGCTCTGGTTACAGAAGAAAAGTGAGAGGGAGTAGAAAGGAAGTTCAAACAAATGCGGGGTTTCTCTGTCTTACTTACAAAGCTTTGTGTCAGTCAGTTATGAAAAAGTCATGTGTAAATACACCCAGCCAAATCTCAGCAAAAAGCAGCTGTGCTACCTTACGATATAATAAAACAAATAAAGGGTGAAAGCTTTGGGCTCAGCCCTGGCTGAGCTGATGAAACTCTCAGGCAATGCCTTTGGCTTTACCTGTGCTCTCATCATGGATCTGCATGTTACCTCGAGCTTCTCCATCCTTTTACCCCTGTCACCCCCCTGGCCTGGGCTCCTGCACCTGTGTGAGCAGCAGGTGCTGTGGTAATAAAGAGGGGTTTGCTCTTCTCTTTGCCCTCTTAGGCCTCCTCTCAGGAGGGGTCAATAATGGAGACATAAAGCAGCAAGGCTGCCTAAAATCCTTCTAAAAGTGGCACAGCTGGTTTAACCCCATGTTCCCCACAGCTGCTTTGAGAGCTGATAGCAATCCCAGCTGTGGCTGCCTGTTCTTGGGCAGTATCACGGTTAGTCCCTGCCAAAACCACCTCTGCCTTATCTTCCATGTGTCTTCCTCACTTGCCAAACGACCATATGAACAAAGGGTTTCCACCTGGCTTGGACATCATGGTTAAAAACTGCTGGCCAGAGTTAAAAACAGCCTCAATCAATGTAACTAATCCCTTTTTGGCCCTGCTAGTATTCTGGCTCTGTCATATCTACAGCAAAGAACTTCAACGGGTAAACACAGACTGTGTGAAATGCTGTTCTTTTCTGTTAGTGTTAAACCTTCTAATCAGTAATTTCATTGAGCGTCTCTCTGTGATTGTATTGGAGGCAGCTGAGAACAGATTTATTATACTTTGTAGGCAGTATGAGGACCATTAATTCATACTTAGCAGGTTTTTTTCTTTCAGGGTAAAAGCCATGTTCAGCACAGTGCATGTGTGTTTGAAGACCCTCTGAATTTCACTACTTGAATATTTTGTAGCACCCAAGCACTGTCACAGGTCTGCTCTTTCTCTCACTCCCCTTTTCTTCCTGCTGTCCAGCTGTGCCCCAGCGATGTTCCCAAGCCCATTTCTTGCTGCTCAGCCCCTCTCTCCCTGCTTCCCTCAGCCCATTGCTTTGCCCTGTCTCCTCTCTGCCACCTTTGGCAGAGGGCAATTCTGTGCCCAGTGGCCCTGATATGACAATGACAGCTTATTGCCCTCCAAGAAAATCCAGGTCAACAAGGAGGAAATAATTTTTCCATTCTCAAGTTAAGACTGGGGATTTTTGTAATCGATTTTTGCACAATCATTATCAAGGAAAGCCCACAGCCATATCCAGTTATAAGCCGTCCCAACACCTGTGCACTGCTCTGGAGTGCTATGAGCAGCAAACTGGCTCGTCAGCACCTTTGCTTTCAGGACTGGAATACTGCTGATCACCTTATTTGCACAGGAACTCTGCCCCAGTGCCTGCCTGACCCCTGACTGTTGACTACCGCTCACTTGTCTCCTCAGATCACCATTAGCAACGAGGAGGTCAGCAACCCCTCCTTTCTCGACCTGGTGAGGACTCCCCAGATGAGGAGGAACACACTCATCCTGATGTACGCCTGGTGAGTGCCTGCGTCAGTCCAACTTGTTACCAGGGTGGTGGGTTTTGAGGAAAGATTCCCTTGTGACTTTTAGGGTCTCTCCAGCTGCTTGCAATCATCTGTTTGCCTCTCAACACCTTTTTCCCTTTGCTGTTTAGGTTCACAAGTGCCCTGATCTACCAAGGGCTTGTCATGCGCCTGGGAATTATCGGAGGAAACCTCTACCTAGACTTCTTCATCTCAGGAGCTGTGGAGCTGCCCGCTGCTTTCCTAATTATAGTGACAATCGATCGCATTGGCCGGCGCCTGCCCTTCGCCACGAGCAACTTCGTGGCGAGCATTGCATGTCTCATTACTGCCTTCTTGCCAGAAGGTAACTCCCTTCCCTGTGTCAGGCTCTTCAGGTCAGTGGCTTCTCTCGGACACCCCCCGAGCAAGGATAGTGAGCCACACAAAACTGCAGATAAAAGTAAAAGCATCTGGTGATACAAGCAGCACCCAGTCATGGAAAAACACACCTTATTTGTATAGAGATGGCCCTATGGAATAGCCATATCCTTGAGGGGTTATGAACAGCAGCTGGGGGTAGTCTTAGAGAAAACATATATAAAGGTCCTGTACTCTCTTTAAAGGCAAATGCAAGGGAAGAGTATACACACATAATGGAAAAATACATTCTCTGACATGGAACACACTTAGTGATGTAAGAAATCGGTGATTTAGGTGAGTCATCTTGGTAGTCTTTTGCTTTGCAAATAAAACAATGCAAACCTCAACACAATGTAGGGGCTGTGGTAGACAACGCAGAGGTTGTTGCCTTGCCCTCACTTTCCCAGGGATTTGGACAATGCTGAGAGTCTGGGAGAAAGATACAGCTTTTGATTAAGCCATTCTTATCTGGTTTCAAGGACAACTAAAAGGTCTGATATAGCACAAAAGCTTCCCAGCACTTCTGTCTTTTCTTTAAATTGTTTTCCCTACCATGTTGGGGTTTTTTTGGGGGGGAGGGGAGTTGGTGTGGTTTTTTATTTGTTTGTTTGTTTGGGTTTTTGTTTTTTGGCTTTTTTTGGGGTCTTCTGGGGTTTTTCTTTGTTTGTTTGTTGTCTTTTTTTCTTCTTTTTTTTTTTTTTTTTTTTTTTTTTTTTTTTTTTTTTTTTTTTTTTTTTTTTTTGTTTTGTTTGGAGTTTTTTTTGGGTTTTTTTTATCCCTAGGGAAGCATTTGGAAGTGCTTTGAATTGTATATAACCATAGAATTATGCTTTGCCTTACTGCAGCTGGGGACCAGCTGCTCAGTGGACATGAGAAAGGCTTATTCCTCCCCAGAACTATTCCTGTCAAGGTGAGGGACCATCCCAGCCATCCTAAGAGGTTTTAGTTCCTCAAGTTATATCATGGGGCTGCCAATAGCTTTCTCTCAGTAGTGGTGAAGTGCTGAGAGGACCCTGCCCAGGTGAGGAGAGGACAGCCTGGGGATTAAGATATTTGCAGATTGGACACTTGAGGTCCAAGTCCTGCTTTAAAGAAGTCTGTTTACACAGATGGAAAAAGCTGCAGCTCTCAGCTGTGAGCTCCATCACACTGTGTTGCTCACACAGTTCGAGTCCCCTGGCAGAGGGAGGAGCCACATGGACGTCACCATCACCTTGGGAGTTCGATGGACTAAAGGGGTGCCAGGGAGATGATGTGGATTTGTTTTGCTCTTTCCAGCCTTTGTTTTTCTTACACGTTTTTGAAAACAGAACTTCTCAGGGCAAAAGCAGTGTCTCGCAATACGGGATGAAATTTGGTGGGGGTTTGTTTGGTTGTTTTGGAAGGGAAGTAAACCCAAGTGTCCCATTTTTGAGTTCAGAGAAAACTAAAATGTTTTCTTGTTCTTCCTACTGAAGGTTTGAGAAAACATAATCACCGCCAGAGCCCTCTCTAGTGGCAGAGCTCCCCTTTGTGCCAAGTTTGGACTTGTTGTTTCACTTGCCTCCCTCTCCATCTAGTCATGGTTAGACCATGCAGGAGACTGTCCTCTCCCAAGGGCATGGCAGATGTGCTTATCACATTCCTTGTGATGCACTTCCAGAGAGCACCAGCTCTCCAGAGAGGGGTTGCTCACAGCGAGAGGGGCAGCTCTGCCCTGCCGTGTGTGGGCGACCACTGCACCCCTGCTGATGTTCAAGGGCTTCCCACTGATGTATTCAGGGCAGTGGCTGCTCACCAGAGCTTGAGTGGAGCTGGGAGAGCTGGGCAGAGCCAGCAGGGCAGTGTCAGGTACAGCCCGTGCCAGTTGTGCCAGGTATGCTGGAAGGGGAGGGGAGGATGACCAGGAGTAGCATAATTAGGAGTATGCCTAATGTGCAGTGGCTAGAAAAATTACAGGGGGTTGGTGGACTGCTCTAGGGACAATTATTGTACTGCAGCCTCCCTGGAGATTTTTAAGAGATGTGTAGATGTGGCCCTTAGGGACATGGTTTAGTGGTGGAGTAGCAGGGTTAGGTTAACAGTTGAACTCAATGGTCTTAAAAGTCTTTTCCAACCTAAATGATTCTGTGATTCTGTGCAGCTTTAGAGGTACCTTCCTCATGGTCAGAAGGCTTTGGGCAGTGACTCAACAGTGTTTCTTACAGCGTAACATCCCTGTATAGACAAGTACTCCTTTGTGGAGCACAGTCTGGATGTGGTCACGGAAGCTGATGATGGTTATTTTCCCATCCATGCTGTTATGCCCCACCAGCATCTTCAATTGATCAACTCAAGTGATTTCTAATTCTCCAAAGCAGCCTCACATGCTGTTTGAAAGCAATAAATGCCAGTTTAGATTGATGCCTCCAACAGCGACCTTTCAGTCTGATTTGCACAGTGTTCCTGTGGTATAACTTCTGCTGACAGGGCCTGGGGCTTTCAGAAATGCTCTGCTGGTGTGGCAGAGCACACTTCACACAGAAGTGTTTCTTTTTGTATGAACAGGTATTCCATGGCTCAAAACGACAGTTGCCACACTGGGAAGACTGAGCATCACAATAGCTTTTGAAGTTGTCTATCTAGTGAACAGTGAATTGTACCCTACCACACTGAGGTATGTCAAAAGCTCCCAGGAATCTTTCAACTTTTCCCTCTGCTTTTCCCCATTTCCTATTTTGCTGTCCTTTAGTTAAACTTGGTTTCCTCCAGAGTTTCCCAGCTGAACAGCCTCTGCTTAATGTGGATGGCATATACTGAAGAGATAATTTTGGAGCTAAGTCTACATTCTACTCCTTAAACTGCTGGTTATTCTGTTTCGTAGCACCTCTCTAATATCTGGTATTTTTGTCTTTTGCAGAAACTTTGGTGTTTCCCTGTGTTCAAGTCTGTGTGATCTAGGTGGGATCATAGCCCCGTTCCTGCTTTTCCGATTAGCAGCCATTTGGTTGGAGCTACCTCTAATTATTTTCAGTAAGATTTGATTTACAATGTACTTCTGGTTTAAATATCATTCTCCTAACAGAGCTCTTCTTTAGAGGTAAAAGTAGTGTGTGGCCTCATCTCCCCCTCAGACCAGTGCTTCTCCATCTTCATGCCTAGAGCAAGAAGCTGAATGGCAAATGGGTGAAATGCGAGTGGTTTCACTGCACAGTGTGGAAGAGCTCAGGTCTGCTTAGGTAACTCTGCTGAAGGAGCAGAAAAACGATGTGAAGTGCTTTAAGACTGAGAAAGCTTACAGCTAGGTTCTGTAATTGCGTGGGAGTCTGTGGCTAAACCAGACTTCTAGGAGGTAGATGTGACTGGAAAAAATCAAAATGAAAAGGATAGAATAAAAAGGGAAATTCGCACCAATGACAACTTTAACTGAAAAAAAAAATTGGAAAGACAAAAACCATTTTAAAATATTATCATTTTTTCAAGAAAAGACATAGACAGAAGTACGGCATTCACATTATCTAATTATTAAATTCTGCTGCTTCTTTAATTCCCTCTGTCTTATGTAAACAGCTACAAAATCAGAGAAGATCAGAGTGAACTGTGCAATAGTCAGGGAACGTTTGATTTTTTGCTCCAGCCCTTCCATTTTTGACTTACTATGTTATGTAAATTATATCTATGAAGAAAATTATTCCAAAATATCCATTCCTAATCCAGATTGTATCTGAATGTTGCTCCTCAAGGAGGAATTTTTATTCTGATTCACATAATTTACTTTGGCCATGGATAAAGGAAGAGAGTATTTCAGGAAAATCTCAGTGGTTTCAAGAAACACAGATGCATCTACATGACAGAGCCCTTTGAGCAAAGGCAGATTTGTTCTACGTGAGAAATACCACCCTGGTTCCAGTGCTGTTTTTATACATTTGCCCATGTGCACTTATCTCAGGTTTTTGACTTATGAGGTCTCCCTTTGGGGAGATCAGGCTGCAAATGAACTCCTAGCCCTCAAGTGATTTTGTAATAGGCTAAATTAATGTAACATAGAGGTATTTGATTAGAGTAGATGAGTAGAGTAGAGTAGAGTTTATGCACTTGTAACATCTCACTTCAAACTTAATCTGAATAAACTTCTCTCAGCAGACAAATGCTGAAAATAAAAAAGTAACAATTTTCTTATTGCTTTTGTATTTCTTCAATGTCCATTGTAGGTATTCTTGCAGCTGTCTGTGGACTCCTAGTATTGCTTTTACCCGAGACAAAGGGAATCTCATTACCAGAGACCGTGGAGGATGTGGAGCAGCTTCCAAGGTATGAGATGTATTTTCTTGCTTATACTTGGGCGAGGTTTCCTGAGGAGGTTGTCCTCCAGCTTTACCAACTGTCATAAAGTATCGACGTTTTCCAGTGTCAAAGTAAATTCCCTGGTTAGGTTGATGCTATGAGCAGGTGGTATTTTCCTCAACAGAAACCTGAACTTTGCAGTATCACTAAGGAAGGCTGTTAAAAAAAAGTCTGGTGATAAAATCTGTATTTTTCTCATAGAGACACAAGTTTTCCTCTGAGTATTTGGAAGCAGAAAGCAATAGTGTGCAAGAGAGGTGCTGTAAAGCATAGCCTGCAACTCTCTGCTTGAGAAAACCAGCCATTACCTCAATCAAAGCATCCTGTGAAGAAGGGTCCCTTATCATGGATGCAATTCCACAATTTGTGAAGTCGTTTAAAAGTCACATGTGAGATGGATTTATAGGTGAAGAGTTGTAGGCACAGCTTTCCTGCTCCTGCACACAGCAAGCCAGACTCTTCACCGCCCTGCAGATATGTGGGGAATATTTACACCTTGGCTAAATAATTTGAGGATCTAGTGCTATACATTAAGGTTTCAAGGAGAGGCTTTCGATATTACATTAACAACTTTTGCCTGATTCAGTGTACAAACTAAAGAAAGAGGAAATTTTCTATGCAAAAAAATAATGTTTCAGTACTGCAGCTTGGATTACAACTTGAACGATGTATTTTCCTGTTTTTTCACACTTATACCCCTCTCCCCTTCTGTTTCAACAGTCATTTTGGAAAATGTGGCAAGAAACGGAAACACCGGGACACCAACTCTTATATTTGACTTTTGAAGAACAGCACTGAGCTGAGAACTTTGTTCCCATACTGGGAATTTGTTCTCCACCTGCCACCACTGCAAAATTTGCTGCATAATATGGATTAAACTTCATGTTCTCTTTCTAAGCACAAGAACATTTAATACAAGTAGTGTATTTTTCTATGAATATGGAATAAATGCTTTTTTTTTCTGAGTACCTTGTTTGCAAGAAGGGACTGTGGTTCTTCGTAGAGAACAGAACAGCTTTAAAAAGATGCACTGTCCAGCTCAGTGACCTTGTATTTATTTCTTTATCTATTTGAGACATTTGTTTATTGTTTTGTTAGGAGTTAAGTTTGGGTGGGAAAGGTTTAAACGGTACTGCTTGTTTAAGATTTAGATGACCTTGAGGAGGAGAGGATGAATTTTTCAACCTGTCCTCCTTTGCCCCTGAATAATTTGGACAAATAGAAGATATGATAGCTCAGGAAGGAGGGTACTGATCAGGGTGATCAGATCTTTCCCTGGTTGGGAGGGCTGGGAATCAGCAGTGTGCATCAGGAGAACTTCTGGCTGGTCTGATTGTCATCCACAGGGACCCTTTTCAACAAAAGCCCTGCTTCCCTCCTTGTTCAAGAGCCTTCTGAAATGTGGCAGCAGTCCTCCTTGCCTTTCCAGGGCTTTATGTAGGTGTCATACCCTGCACAGGGCATTAGCTCTGCGGGACGGATTGTCCTGCTGCTCATTAGTGCCTTTCCCCAGACACAGTTGGGGTTCATGTGACACCCCTCATATCTCCAATGGAAGGGCTTCTGCCTGCTCTCCTCTGTTGAATGCTTTTCCAAACACCTCTTTCAAGAGCATGCTGATTTTTTCCTTTGCAAATCGTGCTCTCTGCCCATCCTTACAAACCAGATTCCTTCACCCTCACCACTGCCAAGGTGAACTGCAATTCCTGTCTTCTGTTCATTATCACTATTTGTCATCTTTCTGTCTTGGAAATAAATTTTTTGGGTTATTGAGAGAGATGTTAATCTGTCTTGAGCAGGGATGAGACAGGAGCTTTGGTTATGGAGGAGAGTGTTAACTGGTCCTTTGAAGATGATGTAACAGAATAACTCTCTGGCTCTGAAAGCAGATTCCGGGGACAGACTGCTTTTCCTTTCTCCTGTATGACCTTTGTCAAGAATTGTGTCCTGGCCACTGACTGGTGAACAACACACTCCTTACAGGGAAGGACTTGAAAAGATGTGGCATTCAAAAGGTATCCTGTTACCAACAGAGAAATAAATAAACAAAAGAAAGTCAGTGAGCAGTTGTCAAGGGCCTTATAAGCTCAGAAAAAAACATATTTAGCATAAGCAAATACAGGACTGAGTTTGGAAGGTTCATACCACAAACGAGTAGCACTACAGTACAGTCAGTGAAACTGAATGACCACTGCTCCAGTCTCACTATCCTAAGAGCACACAAGGATTTCCTATGGTGAGGAACATACAGTGCCTTTCAACAGTTCCCAACTCTCTCTGCCTTTTCCCAGCAACTGCCCTTATCACCAGCCCTTCTGGAGGAAAACAGGACCTTTAATAATAATCCCAGCCTAATGTTTGCACACTTTAGGCAGTTAGTGATAAAGGCCTGTCTTTCAAGTCTGTTTCTAACTTACTCTGAGGCATAGCAAAGGTCAAAGGTATGCTTAGCAAAAGTCAGTAATGACTTAAAGATATGAAACTAAATGAACATCTCACAATATACCCAACTAATCTAGAAAACAACCCAAAACTGGAGCTACTGATACAGGGAGAAAACTTCTCCTACACCAATACAGTCTTCTGTAGATAGCTGAACACAATAGTCCAAGGCTGGCTTGTAGAGACCAGCCTTGAACTGGAAGCTTTGGGCTTGCACTGGCCAGATGCTGTGTCTCAGTGCAGGGTGGAAAGTTCAGGCACCCAGCCACAAAACTCAGCCTGGAAACCCCCTACTGAAGGCACCTTGGAGAACCAGGGTGAAGTGATCACGTGATGCTGGATGAGCTGAACCACCCTCTTCCATTTAGTGTTTCTTCTTTGTGATATTTTTTTTAAAATTGGTGTCTTAAACACTTCAGCAGTTTGAGAAGGACTGCAGAGATCTTTTAAAACTACGACTTTCCAAATAAATATGAATAATATTTGCCAGTTTCTTCTGTTTGTGGACAACTAAAATGTGTTGAGAAGTGAGAGATGCAAAGAATTGTTTCCACCTTTCAGATTATGCTCTGTTTTGCATAGCATTATGTGTTGCTCAAAAGATAATATAAGTGATAAATTCCGGTAGGTAAAATGGCTAGGGGCAGTGTCAGAAATTTGTATATATTTATTTCTTAAAAATTCATTTTGTAAAGGACAGCAGAAAAAAGCCTGTGCATATGTTTTGACTTCTAATCCAGTAGCGCTTAGCAATTTCAGGTGGAGTTTGTATTTGATAATTGCTCCTGTGCTAACTCTTATCCCTAACAGGGATTTGTAAGCTGAAAAATCCTCCCATCTCCGTGAGACTTTGTGTTGCCTCATGAAGGTGTAGTGGGTATGTAATGTGGGGTTACAGTGGTTTGGTGACAGTGGGGCTACACTCTTGTGGGCGAGAGAGGACAGATGAGCTCGTGGAACCAGATAAAGAGCTTCAGCGAGGGAGAACCCCAAGGAAAACCAGCTGCATGGAGGTGGATGCATGTGGGCATGCAGACCACAGGACAGGCTGTTTGTTTAAAAAAAGTTATTCTAAGTTTATGTCTGCCTCAAACTGCTTAATACTTACAGGAAAGTCCTACAAGCTTCTCAGGAGGCACAGCAGTGTTCTCCTAAGCTGCATGTGTTGGCTAAAATGTCTGTTGTGACCCAGCTCACTCAGTGAGAGGCACCTCTTCAAGGAGGGCCCGAACTCTGTTGGCTATAGTTGTCCTGCATGTGTATCCTCCAGAGGCTCAGTGAGAGACGTGAGGTATGCAAGAGACAAAGGGTCACCGTACCATCACCCAAAGGCACACAAACAATGTGACCTCAGAAACACAGCTGTGTTCTTCCAAACAGCAAGGAGGTTTCTTGGACCAACAAGCAGGTAAAAGTGCTATTTTGCTCAAATGTGCCACTGCCACCAAACGTGCTGGGTTACTTCACCCAGTCTGTGCAAATGGTTGCCACAAAAAGTGGCAATTTTTATGGCTGCTGACACTCTGGCAGAAGGAAAAGTTCACAATTGGCACTCTTTGAGGGGTTGTGAGGTGGGACTTTTGTGGCCACTCAGGCACGTCCAGGCATTTCTTACCAGTTTGGCAAGGAGAGTAGGGCCAATGGTTTCTCTGTCTACAAGCCAGGTATTAACCATGTCTTCAAGAGTTCACATCTGAAGAGCTTAACAAATCAAAGACCAAGCTGCAACACAGAATTTTCTGTCGTCAGGGAAGTATGTACAAATGTCTTGGCTGGCTTAATGATCAAAGCGGATATACATGGAAAATATGCAGGAGGGTATTTGTGCACAGTGACTCCCTCTGACCAGATGGGTGGGTGGGGTGTGCTTTATCAGAGCTGCTCCTGCTCAGGAAGGCAATGCCCTGAGATGATTGCATCTTCCAGAATCAGACTCCAGATATAGAAGCTTCAAAAATCACCCTGCCACCTAACTATGCTTTATAGTTCTAATCTCCCTTTCAGGCAATGGGAGGGGAAAAAAAACAAAAGCAAACTCCTAGGATGCAACACATCCCTTCCGTGTGTACAGGCATACAAAAAAATAAAGACAATTAAAAAATGACATGCAGCTTGGCTTGTGTGGGAGTGCACCTCTGCAGTGCGGAAAATGGACAAGACAAAACCCACCCCAGGAAGTAGCTGTGTTACTTGGAGTAGACTCAGCACACCCTGGGGATGCAGGAAGGATGCCACACAGAGCTGGGGGTCCCCAGATGCCTGTGCGGAGCTCCCTGGTTTACATGCAAGAGAGGCAGGATGTGAGCAGGAGTTCACAGTCAGCAACTGTTTCACTTTGGCAAGCATGAGTCAAGATTTCCCTGGAAAGCATTTCAAAAGGTTTAAGATTTCACTTCCTATAACCACGTGTGTTCATAATCTTCTTTTAGAGAAGAAAAGTGTACATCTAACAGTTATGTGGTCAGATAATGTTATACAAAGAAATAAATGGGTACTATGGACAACTCAGTTTTATAATATGTAGATGCATTGTCACTACTTGTGGTAGTTATTGGCAGTTATTTCCCTTTCTTTACTAGGGACTACCTTCAGGGTGAGGCTGTTTTTCATTCACTGTTTTATATCTTTGATGCAACATTTATGCTTTTGCTGACACATGTATTTCCATGACAGTAAAAAATACGAAAACACAAACCAAATGTGTTTGCTTCCTTTTTTTTCCCATCCCATGTATTTAATGCTATCAGATATATCTAATAAAACTTCACAGGCATATACAGGCATATAAGACATGTACTGTGAGATTCTTCTTTGGTTTGTAGCATCAAATTGGTAAGAGGTTCAGACAACTCATAGAAAATAAAAAGTATTCTCATTTCTTCATATGTTGGAAGCACAACATCTTGCAAATGATGACCTCAGAAGAAAATGTCATTGTAGAATCTAATATAAGATTAAAATGCAGGTGTCCAGTTACAGTTAAGGTTGGGATTTTCGATATGTATTTTAGAGGTGGGTAAGTCTACTATCAGACATAGAAAACCATAGAACATGTAGAAAGAGGGTAACAGACGGTCAGTTGGGCTTCTTGGCAATGACTATTAATTTATAGCAATTTAAAATGGATGATCATACTTATTTTGCTTTCTTATGAATGATTGTAGCTTTAATATTGCACTTGGAATCTTGTACTTCTGACGTGCATACTTCTTTCCAGGAGAGGGCAGTCCATGCCCAGGATCAGTTGCTTGCCATCACACTTTTAATCCAAGGAATATAGTTGGAGACTCGAACATAAACACCAGGTTTCATGGGTTGGGCACAGCCAAGGCCCCAGGAGGTGACTCCATGCTGGACAAATTTGTCTTGGTCCAGACAGACTAGAGGTCCTCCACTGTCCCCCTAAACAGAGAAAGAACAGGATGATTCCTTCTTGGACAGACCCATGTGGCCTTCCCACAGGAGACACAGAAACAGAAGCACCCCCTACATGTGAAGGACGCAGAAGTTATGAGGAAATGCTGGAATTCTAGCAAGGCAAGAGTTCTCTATGCATGCTATTGAACACTTTTGTAAAGTCACCTCTTCATGTCACCCAGGCACTACATTTAGTTTTGAAGTAAGGGAATTTATTGAGAAAGAATCTGATTGCCCTTACTAATTTAAACTGTGCTTCCTCCCTCAGTCTCTTTTCTGAGGTCTTCACAGGTTCCTGTTGTTACTAGATGATCCAATGGCACTGATACTTGGAAATTCATAGTTCTTTTGGCCCTTGTTTTGCCTGCATGGCAGGCTCCACTGCATCCTTCCTTGACTGCTAACTGAGATGTTGTTAACTGAGCTAGCTTGGACATTGGTGGTAGTCTGGCTGAGGCAAGAAAAGGGGCCTGGGGAAAAAAAATCAGACCTTTTGTCACTCTAAGTTCGCTTCCATACACCTGACTTGTGTCTTACCATGTGTTCTGTAGTTCAGGCTTATCTGAAAAATTGCCCCACTTCCCAGCAGCAGACAAGGGAGCAAGGAAAGAGCAGAATATATGGGCATTTTTCAGCTCAGATACCACGTGGTGTGGTAACATCCTGAGGGTAATTCTGGGCCTCTAAAGACCAAAAAGCAATGCCCTATTTGATTTGAATGTGCTTACAGCTGACTCTGACACTCACAGACTTTCTTACCTGGCAGGTATCTGTGCCACCATGAATATTCCCAGCACAGAGTTCGTGATTTCTGACTCTACCGTTCAAAAATTCAGGGCGGTTGCATATTTTATTCTCGATTACAGGAAAGCCAGTTTCCTTTAAGTAGCCAGCACCACGAGTACCTTAGCAAATAAAAATGAAACGAAAAAAGAATGACAAAGGTAATTATCATATTCACAAAACACAAATATCAGGATACGGATAAGCAGTAAAATCAGCACAATGTGCACTGTGCATACACTTGCCAGGCACAATATGAAGATATACCAAAACCAGTAAGCATTATCAGTATTACAGTATTTATCACCCTCTGGTAACCCACCATTGACCTTCCTGCTCTCACAGTAGATCCATGTGGATCCAGTACCCACGGATTCTTGTGGGAGTCATTCCAAAGCCATTTTATTTCTCTATATCTGAGTTTTCTGTGGAAGAAATTAGGTAGGAAGTAAACAGTTGAAAATGACATGATGGGCAAGTAGACAGAGAAGGTACTGATGCACTTCTCTATGAAGACAGTGGGAGGTTTTGAAAATGAGGGCTTTATTTGTGTGAGATGCAAACCAGGCTGGTTGGGAGGAAGAATCATTCAAGTGAATGAGCAAACTCACATTTATGTGATTAAGAAATAACCTAAATCTAGAAAAACTTTCCATCCAACTGGGCAAAAGCCCCAGCAAAAGTCCATATGCTGGGGAAAAGCATATGGACTGAGAGAGAAGTGACTCCTTAGCTCTGCTTCTCCTCTTGTAGCATCTGTTTAGAGGGTTTCAGTTTACATAGCATTGAATGATTTAGGAGAATCCGTGTCAGAGAGAGAGACAGTGGAAAGACTGGCAGCACCTGACGAATTTTGATGAAATAAGTTTTTCATCAGTAGCTTGTGTGGGCCACAAAGAGAATACACTTTGAATACAAGTATATACCAGTCTCCAAACACAGAGCTTTAAAACTGGTTAATGCTGTCTCACCTTTTGTATCCCCCCAGCCTGTCACATAGCACTCCTCTCTTCCTCCTAACACAGCGTTTTCTTTTGGTAAACAAACTGGGATTACATGATTATTAATGACTGCTGGTCTGAAATGAACAAACAGGAACAATCATTAGCACAATTATAATTACTACTACCTTCAGGATTCTAAAAAGACATTATATACATTCAGCCTTTTATCATTTAAATCCTTAGTTTCAGTTAAGTTTTTTTTCTGATGTGAAAAATTGCTTTTAGGCTCTAAACCCTCAGAAAGTGATACACAAAAGGGAAAAGTCTGAAATGGAGAATGACATAAAAAGAATCAACATAAATCCAGGAGAATGCTTTGACTTAGGCTAATGCATAGCCAACAGAACATAGTTACAAAACTATTACAAAGGGTATGAATTAGCGGCCTGGGTGTTAGCTTGCTCTGTCTGCATCCAGTCTGATTATAAATCACTTTCTGTCGGGACACTTAGCACACAGCAGAACCAAAGTCCATCCGACTTGCCTTTGGGTGCAGCTAAAGCTCACTTACAAGGCCACATTTTTATGCTGACCCTGTATCTGTTTTGGACGTACACTGCAGCCACAGCAGTGAAAGCCCAAGCACCACACATTCACATCTGCTTGCAGCTGCATGGACAAATCCCTTTTGATTGGACAGTTCCACAGAGAGCATTTCTGATGAATGAAAACAGATGCAAGAAGGGCCATACTGGGTATTACATCAAACTCTTTGCCTGCCCACTAGCCAGACCTGCTGGAAGAAGAAATCTCCCCACCAAAGCATGGAACCAGCATGGAGTGATATCATGCTAATATTGCACATTTCGATCATCATTACCTTATCAAGGTATAAGCATGTAGAAACACAGACTGAAAGCTCCTCTAGGCATTACCTCCTCCTATTCTGCTGCCGCTGCCTCACCTTCCAGCAGTTGACACCCAGTGCATTTCCAGCCCAGGTAACTGCTCCTAGCCCTCCCCCCTCCCAAGGCAGCCTTTCCCTTTCTGAAATTCTGGAGCTTTTGCAGAAAGGGAAGAAAGAGAGGGTCTCAAATAACTAACTGAACAAAGAGTGTGCAGAAACACTCATTTCTACAACACCAGCAAACACTTTTTAGTCATTCTGTCCCATCAGAACAAAGGAATGCTTCAGGTGAAAGGGTACCTCCCCAGTTTGAGCAGAGCAATGTCTGCTCTGCGTGGCTCCTTGATCAACTTCTCTACATCACGTATTTGTACTGATGGCTCTGTTGCTACTTCTTTGTGTAATCCAAGGTATACTTTGTATGCAGATGGTCGTGAGGACCTGTTGGAAATGATTGCACATGGTGAGCTGATGAATAGACAGCCAGGACATAGACCACTTACAATGTTATTGGGCATCTTGTTCTGTCACAGCCAGATAGACAGCTTTGGAGTGAACTTAATCCCTTATAATGGCACATGAAACCAAATCGGCAGAGGTTATCACTGTCACTCTGTTTTATAGTCAAAACTCAGCTTTAATGAATGACAAATAGACTTGGCTCAATTCTCAACTGCTTGCAAGCTGCTTGCAGCCAGCTTGGGTTGGTTATTGGGTGTGTTTTGTTTCTCCTTTTCTATCTAGTGTAAGAAGCTGGTGGTGCAGACTGTAACAGATACTCACTTTTCTAAGCAGTGGGCGGCAGTAAGAACCCATTCAGGATCTATCAGAGTTCCTCCACAGAAATGCAAGCCGAAACTGTAATACAGCAAAAAGGCATGAAAAGGGCAGTGGTTTAAGATGAGGAAGTTAATCCCACTGTAATTTATCAGGTAATATTTCTAATGTGTGCCTTTACAAACTAAAGACATTATTTCACAATTTCATTAAGAAATGTTTTCCTTTCATTGAATAATGTTTCTTACAATGACAGTAGGGTTTTGTGGACATTTTTATGAGGCCTTGTATGAAAACACCTAGATCTTTGTTCTTAGTCAGCGTTTCTATTACTGGAAAACCCCATGAGCAGTGAGGTTCACCATTTTAGAGATTCTGACTTTTTCTAGCTCTAATCACAGTCATAAAGCTCTGCAACTGGTCTTCATTCCTAGTTTTATTAGTAATTTTGCCAGTAGGATCAAATACTTACATGGAAGGACTGATCAAGAGGTGTACTAGCCATACTGTTGCTTTTATTCACTGGAAACTGATTCTACTGTAGAATATAGTGACAGATTTAGTCATTCTGCCATCTACTGAAAATGTTTTTGAAATTAACAATTTTATTGATTTTCTCTCTATGTGTCACAAAATAGAGTGTTCTTGGTTGTCTGAATGACCTTCTTTAAGAATAGCACACACAGTGTTTAGCCTTGAGCTATTTTAAAATTAAAATCAAGTTTAGAATGCTTAAACCACACACTGTAACATCCTATGAGAGGCAAGGTTTCCTTGCATGTAGAGTCTAATGTGAAGGGGAATAACCATACCTGGTACGGAGACTGATCTGCCAGGGCCAGGAGTGTGGATGTGAAACACACCCTGCAACAATCCTTTGAGCACACAATTTTGGTCTGAACTTGGATTTTCCACATTCATACTCAGAAGGAGCTTCAGAATAAGAAAAAAAAATCACTTTAAGGAACTTTAGCAATTTGATTTACATTCACTATGAACTCACTAAACTAGAAGGTGAACCTGTTACATGTCACTTCAGCTTCTGATTCTCTTCAAGTAGTTCTATACCATACATCCCGTATATTTTGTTAGGTTACCTTCATCTGGAACACCTAAAAATGTCTAGTAATTTTTTTTTTTTTACATACAGTTCTCAGTGGCCAGCAAATTACATATGAGTAGCTCTGCAGTCAGATAGAAAAAAAAAAAAAACAAAGCAAGAACAGAAGGGGAAGGAGAAGAAAAGAGAGAGAAAGAAGAAATAAATTCTCACAGCATTCCTAAATAGACTCTTATGGACTCAGAAGCTGCACTGGCAGATGTTTTAAACTAATCTTGGTGGTACAGCAGGTGAAATTCTATCGCTGTCTCTGAGGAACAAAATTCTGTAAACTCTTATCTCAGGATCATTTGGCACTTCAGATGTCTCTGAGTTAAAAAAGGTAGTTCTTATTTGGTCTTAGTGAACTGACTCTTATCAACACAGAATTTGGAATTTTGTCAGCAAAAAGAGCTAACTAATGAAATTAAAGGCAAAAGCCACATTTCCTCTGTTCTTTAAATTAACATCTCAACAAAAAACCGTTATTAATTTAAAGAGGAAATGGATCATCAAAATTTAATACAATAATCATGTGAAATTGTAATTTTTTCCCTAAGAGTCCCAGCCCAACACGTTCACTGCAGTACTACTTTCACAGCTACAGTGTGTATAGAACAACTTTCTCTCTTGTTTGCTCCATTTTTGGGTTTTGATCTGAGCACATTTTCTTCTGCTCACCTCTGAGAGGATAAAGCAGCAAGAAAGTCACCCTTCTCTTGAGAGCTACCTCTCTTCCTTAGCATAGTTTTTGTTGTTGATGGACATGAAAGGACTGGAAACCAAAATGTTATAAAACTTTATCATTGTACACTTCGTTGCACCACCTCATTTGGAGTACCAAATGGCTTGGTTACAACTAACAAAGGGCATCTTGTTGAATATTTAGGGTCAGATGCACTTTGCAGACATCAGATATGGTACAGTATCAGAGGAGGGATAATCTGGTTGTCATCCAGAACAGAACCAGAGACACATGAGCAGGGAGTGGAAAAATTTTGCTGGGATAAGAGCATGCCTTGTTCAGCAAGGCCACACACAGAGTTATTCCAGGAGATTAGGCAGGAGCAGGGAAAATTTCTGCTGGAATGGCCCATTTTGAAACACATGGCAAAATCCCATGAGCTTTAGTGGGCTCCATATCTTGTGGTGAATTTGGGGCTTTCGAGGAAGACCAATCTTAAGACTTCAGACAGAGGCCTTGAACATCACTTCCCAAGAGCCCTAATTTCTAATCTAAAGATATTGCACTTAGATCAGTCTTTCAGACTAATCACCAGTTATTCTCCAGTTGTTATAAAAAGGTACAGGAAAGGGAGACACAAGTCTTTAAAGGAATAATTACGGCACTTGGGAATGTCACAGTACTCCCAGGCTTTTCTCGGGTCTGTTGTGTAGCACCAAGGTCCATTCACATCTCCATCAGGATTCCTGCAATACTGTAACAAAGAGTAAAGACATCAGCTATTAACCAGGGAACAAAAAGCCAACCAATTAAAGTTTTCAAATAAAATAAAATAAAATTTGGAAATTTTTTTTAATTTCCTTTCTTACAAGTGATTTCCAATTCCTTTTGTCAATTTTTTTTTCATTTTTCCAGTTGCTCTGCGACTTTGGAAAAGGATAATAAAAATCAGACTTCTTCAACTGCCTTCAGACAGTAAGCTTCACTAGGGCAACCTTGGATCTCTGGGGTCTCAAAAAGTAGGAGATCTTGACCTTGGATGAAGCTTTCTAAAGCACAGAAATTATCTACTCCTGCTTTCACTGCAGTTAATAGGAGGAGTAGCATCAGCCCTGAGGTCTTTTCGCATCCACTCCGGCTGCAAGACTCAGGGACAAGTGAGTATTGTGCAAGCTGTTCTGCACAACCTGGTGACGCCTGTGGTGGTGCAGGGCTGCAGTGTTCAGCCTCATGTGGGTGCTGGTTAGCTGAATCACTCTCTAGGTTTTTCCTGCATACTGATCTCTGCTCAGCACAGACACTTCACACAACTGCGTGCTACCAGGTATCTTTTCTAGTTCCCTTCCCTATCCTGAAATATATCCCAGGTCTTAGAAAAAAGGAGAAAATATTTGCTACCAAGAGCCCCTGACAAATGCAAGAACCAAGAATTTATGGAAGACAGCTTTTTAGGGGGAGTTTCCCCAGTCTGAGCTGGAATTCAATACAGGGTATGTGATGCCATCAAAGAATGGACTAAAGCAAGTTACAAAGTCATCTACCTGGTAAAGAAATAGTTCAGGCTGACAAACAAGCTCTTTTTATCACATACAAAGCTTGTCACAAATTAGGCAAACACTGTATATGGGACGTTACAGGTCTAAAGAACTGGTGATGAGTACATTTGTTAGGACTAGGAAGATGAAGGTTAGAAAGGGAAATTGCCTTACAGGATGGTCAGGTACATGTATAGCCCTGAATAATGGACTGCAGCAGAAGCCGGAGGGCTGAGGGGGAATTACGAGGGGATGGGGAGGCTACAATCCATCAGCTATATATCTCAAGGAACTTGCACTTAACATAGGATTCATCACCATCTCACCTGTCCCTGGTACTACTGAAACCTATGACCCCAGGTGTTCTTTCTGTCAGAGGAGACAGGGGTGCTGCCCACAGACCAACTCTGGTCCTCAGCAGTGAGTAGAAGGAAATACCCATGGATGTGCTGCAGAAGCATTCAGTAGAGGTTGTGGGTGCCTCTGTGTCTCACAGAAGTATAGATTGGTCATGTCAGCAAGAATTATCATGATCAGGTTTTTAGGCTGAACTGAGGAAAAGATATCAATTAACAAAGACCTGTCACAAAATGC
Source organism: Gymnorhina tibicen (assembly GCA_013399875.1). Taxonomy (NCBI): domain Eukaryota; kingdom Metazoa; phylum Chordata; class Aves; order Passeriformes; family Artamidae; genus Gymnorhina; species Gymnorhina tibicen. Next base: position 72,454 of record VXAZ01000030.1, read on the forward strand.
TTGCTGAGGGACCCTGAGAAAGACAGGCAAAGCTCAGTGACAACAAGTGTTGAATGAACAGTTGCTTACATTTTTCTCCAGGCCTGCTCTTGGATGAGTTTTGGGAGTGAAATAGTCATGGCTATGTGGTGTCTGAGAACTCCACTCTTGACAAGTCCTGCCCCTTGCAGTTTTTGCCACTGTGCCACGGTAGTCTATACCATTTCCACTAATGCAGTCTGTGAAAAGTGAAGAAAAGGAAATGGTTGTTAGCTGTGAGCTGTTGGGCCACATTTGTACTTGAGGTGGTGAAACAGAGAGAAATTTGAGGAAATACTACTACAATTTGCAAGTTCTACACAATATGTAGGAAAGGAAAGGGCTACATAATGTCAATGATGACTAACAATGACATTTTAATTTCCTTGTATTCTAAGAGTTTTCTTCATGATCGCAAAAGTCATAAATCAAAGAAGCTTACATTCAGTTGATCCTTCATGACTCCAGAAATCAGGACTACAATGACCATGCACTCATAAAAGTGTTTCCCTTGCAGACACTGGTATCTGTCCATTGCCCCATTTTACAGTAGGTAAAAAGCAGTAACACGTGCTCAGCCAAAATTATTATCCTTCTAACCAGTGAAATGTGTCATAGCAAAAAAAAAGAATTAAAAAAAGAAAGCTGCAGTACTCTAACCATCTACTGCACAACAGAGTTACTTCTAAACTGAATCAAAAAAAGCAAGCTGTCCTCTGATGGGAAATGGAACCGTGGGAATGTGAATGCGTGGCACAGGAAAAGACTTTTGGAGAAGTTGCTGGCAAAATGCCATCACTGCTGCATTTTCTGGCATTGCTGGTTGCCCTCCCATAGCAGTGGGGAGACTGGTAGCCATTTGCTTCCTTGTGTTTCCAATATTGCCAGATGTAGCAGGTAAAAGATGCAATATTAGTCTAAAATCTAATGCAGAAACCCTGCTATAAAATTCTACAAAAATGCTCAGAAAACGAATTCTGTATCTATTTACAGTTTCCTGTATTTCATCCTCATTAAATTCTTGAAGGTGTTTCCATAAAAACCAGCTTGCTGGTTGTGAGCATTTCTGGGGGAGGCTGAAAGTATTCTCACCAGGGTTTGCTTCCAGTGTTGTCTGAGGAGGCTGAGGCACAGTCTGTAGCCCTTGGCCATCACACTTCTTCAGGTCACAATACTCCCACCTCACACTGGGATCGGTGGTGTAGCACCACGGACGGCTGTCGGCATCCGGGTTTCTGCAGTAATTTTGGCTCAGGCCCCTACAGATGCAAACATATTATATTCCTATCCGTGCCACTGCTCTGCGGAGAGCTCAAAAGAACATTTTAGAAAGCAGATCTGCTATGGAGTTAGCATATATCATTTATCATGTGCATTCTGTCATAACCAGTTGAAATTGTTTTTCCAGCAGAAAGAAATCAGGACACATATACCGAATATTTAAATATGCCAAATAGTTATTCACTGATTAACACATAGTAGAATATAATGTAAAAATCCAGAGAAGCAAGTGCATACATGTATAGCAAAGATACAATTTATTTCATTTTTTCAAATAGAGTAATAGCTTTTTAAATGGAATAGTTTTTTGCATTTTGCAAAAAATTAATGATAAATATTAGGAATAAGAAAACAACCTATCCCTTCCTCAGAGCTCTAATGACATGCAGACTAGGAAGAAAAGATTTAAACTCATTAATAAATTAATATATAGAAACAGTTCATTTCAGCATAAGGGAAAATTTATGGTAACTATTAATTGCTTTAGAAGCAATGCAGAAACACAGTTAATTAGTTTAAAGTATAATAGTGACAACTGCGGTTTCTTTCAAGATGAGGTTAAGAAAAAGTGTTTCTATGATAAAAAAAGAAGAAAAGGAAGGGATTATTTTTATCAAGTACACTCCCATCCCAGCTTTATAATCATTGTTGGGCAATGATGATGCAAACTCAAACAAGTTCATGAATGATCATCGTCCAATGAAACCTGGAAATGGGAAATACACATACGCATTTGGGAAGTTCTCTGCTGTTTTGTTGTGCCGGTGAGGCGACATTGAGCTCCAGGCTTGACATTTCTTTCCCGTGAGAGTGAAGGAAGCTGTACCACGGTAAGTCACCCCATTGCCCTGATAGCACTCCTCAGTAACTTGAGCCTGCTCAGGCACATCAACAGCTGTAGTGAATAACAGAAACCAATCTCTTGCATCTTAATACTTTGACATTTATACTTGAGCATAGAAAGACAACAGAAAACAACAAACCAGAGTGTTTCATTGACCACCACCACAGCACGCTCTCTGTAACAGAATCCTTCTCAGACAGTAGATCAATAAGAAGATTTCAAAAGATGTTTGCAAAAATTTCATTATATGCTAGGTTAAAAGCACTTGTACATCAATTTTGCTGTCATGCACGGGGATTTATTTCAGCTAACAAGCCAAATAGTTAACGTATGGATCAAAATTTTTTCAGGATAGGGGGCTGTCTGTGTCTTTGCCACAGACATGTGTGGAACAAGACTACCTCGTGTAAGGAGAGTTTTATTCTCATTCTTTATTCTCATTCTCTTTACTATGGAGTCTTGGTTCAGTGCTCTTAAATTATCTTAGGTTTTGCTTCAGATTCAGTTTTTAAGGAACTGGCATGTAAAGCCAACCAACTTTTCCATAGAGCATTAAAAAACTTAGAAGTGGAGGTAACCACCACTTGGCAAAATGAAAAGACCTATGTTACTGCAATATTTCCTGATCTGAGTCAGTAGCTGACTTAAAACCTCCTACACTTAGCCACCAGACTGAACACACCAGCCTGGGCTCCACATCAGACCCAGGAGTTCAACTAGACATGGCAGTGCTGACAGTGACAGCAACAATGCGACTGAGCACAGTCACACAAGATTTTTCAAAATAAACCACGACAACCCTTCACTTCCAGTTGTCTCCTGTTCTTACCAGGGGCCTCTGGCTTGCTACTATCACAAGAGGGGACGTTGCAATATTCCCACCGGGCGGTAGTGTTGGTGGTGTAACACCATGGCCTCTTCTCACCATCGGGATTTCTGCAGTAGTTTTCATCTAGGCCCCTAAAACAGAAAACTTGACTGATAAAAGTCTCTCACGGAAATCCATTAAAGGTTATGAACAAAAGGAGAATCTCTTGCTGCCTGGTTTACTGTTGTATCTACTGGTAGGTAACTGCTGCTCTCATTTACTGATGCCATCTATTACATGAAAAATTGCAGTTCACTGGTGTTTCGGATGTGCTAAGCCAGACTCCTGCTCGACTGATGGATGAATTAAGAGACTGTAGTGCTTTGAGGCCAAGAGCAGCACAGCAGAAAGAATCTAGGGTGAAAGAATCTAGCTCCAAGCAAATACTGTAATTGTAGCTTTCCTACTCCACATGGTTTCATCTGAGCAACCATACAGTAAAAGGATGAAACAAGGAGGGAAAAAGTCAATGAAGCAGAGCTTGAAAGTCAGAAGAGGAGATACCCGTATTCAAGAGCAAAGAAGTCAATAAAAAGAAATGTGTGAAAAAATTGAAAATATGAGATCCAGCAGGTGATGAATGCTGGTGTAAGTTGGTTACCTGCCAAATCTCCAAGGGCTGAGCTTGTGCCAAAAAGCGACTAACCTCTTCAGGTGTAACTGAAGAACTTTGCAATATAGATGAAGAAAACTGAAGTAATTTTTAGACTTGGTATTTCTCACGGACACTGAATAACAGAGGGGTTTCACTTACTGGCAGGGATAGTTTTCAGGAGTGCGAGCATGTCTGTGGGGAGATTGAGAACTCCAGCGCTGACAGGTATTTCCTGATTCAGTAATAGATATCGTGCCTCGATAGTCTTCTCCTCTTCCTGAGAGACACTGACGTCCTGGTGCAGGAGGTGGTGGGGGTGTTGCTATTACAGAAAAAGGAACTTAAATTAATTAGTGCCTTCTAGATATAGTAAAAAACTAAACCAACAAACCACTCTGAACTTTATAATTAAGTGGGCTTTTTAGATTTCTTTGCAGGTAAGTTCTAAATATCAAAATATTTGAAAAGTCTGAAAGGCAGAGAAAAGATCTAAGATATCTTTCTTAACTTTTCTTTTTCCCATTTTAACTTCTTCACAAGCAGTCAGTCTGCCAGAAGGGCAGTTGCATCTGCCCCTTCACAGCAGCCAGGATAAAATACAGGATACAAAAGTCAGGAAATGGAAATGCTAGCATCCTCATCAGAACAGAGCTGGAAAGTGAGCAAGTAGTAATACTGTGAAGGAAACTGGGGTGAAAGTGTCAGGCCCATCAGTGATACATAGAGGTGCAAGTGTAAAATAGACACACACTAACTGGTGAGAGACAGTAAGAATGAGGTCTGGTGAGAAATCCCGAGGAAAAGTATAATAGCAAGGACAGGCCTTTAGGAGAAAAGGAAACTGAAAAGGTGGAGAATTGATTTGGAAGAGCGAAACAAAAGCCAAAGTATTTTCAGGAAGAGTGAAACTGCTCGGCGTCAAAAGAAGAACATCAGAAGAAACACCAGAAATGCCTGGTCATAGAAAAACACATCAAGGAAGGGAGCTGTGCTCCAGACAAAACCATTAGAAATGCCTATGACAGAAATGTCTAGCCTCAATAAAACTATCAGAGGTTCATTTCAAAATGATTAATTTCTTTCTTTGAGATAAAATTCAGCTATCTTTTATACTTTTCTTTATCTTTGGGACCTCTTCTCTTTGTTCTAGATCCTCGCACCACTGTGACTGGAAGAAGTCTAGAAGTCAGACTCACTGCAACGAGGAATGTCACAATATTCCCAGCGTTTAGTTTGACTTGTAGTGAAACACCAGGGCCGAGGTTCACCATCAGGATTACGACAATAATTATTCTTCAGATCCTTCTCTGGAAAACTGAACCAGAAAAATAAGTTTTAAGATATGTTACCAATAGCTGTAACAATTATTCTGTCTGGTGCAGGGTGGTCTTCAGCCCTTCACTGGTGATAAATAGACCATCACAGAACCTGACTCACTTTTCCGGGAGGTATCCATGAGAGTGAGGTTGCTGGGAGTCCCAGCGCTGGCACTCAAGCCCAGACACTGTTGTCGCAACTACTCCATGGTAGTTTTCTCCACTGCAGTGCATGCACTCCACTGTAGGAACAAGGCAGAATAAGGACAAGAGAGACAGAAAGCCCGTGATGAACTGGTCCATAAACACTCCCACTCATCTCACACGAAGCTCAAGGGCCTCATCAGAGCACCAGGCTGAAGTACAGTCATTTTTTTGGCAAAGTAAAAGCTTATTTTCCTTGGTAAGATGACCTTAACTAGTTGATTACATTGGTAGTATTTCATTAAAAAAACACAAACCAACATTATAGACTACAGGTTTTAAAAGAGCTAAATTGAATCTGTTAAGATATAATTTAAAATCTGTGCTTTGCTACTGTCACATTTTATTGAGTTTTGCACTAGCAACTGTTATTTGGTTCAATTCTAAGTTTAGGATATGCAAATACACCCCTATGCCATTTTTTTCTAGGGAAAAAAAGTACTTTATAGTTGTTTTCAGGGTCTTTTGATATCTTCCTTGTTGATGTTGAAAATGTTTTGGAAAGTTTCGTGTTGAGCTAAATTCAAGTTTGAAACAAATGCTCAATTGAAAATAGAAGTATCTGAATAACTTCACATTCTTGAACACATCTTGCAAAAAATGGAAAGAAGTCAGTATGTGTATCCTGACCTTCACACTCAGGGATGTTACAGTAGTCGAATCTGGTATCAGGATCTGTTGTGTAACACCAGGGTCCCTTTTCATCCTTGTCAGGATTTCTGCAGTAGTTTTCCTCCAGTCCTGCACTGGGATATTTTTCAGGTGTGTAACTGGAAGAGAATTAAATGGGATTACAGAATAAGGAAAGTGTCCCATCTGTTCAGCTGAGGACTCTAAGATTGAAATCTTTATCTGAGGACCACTTTGTAGATGTTGGTCTTTAGAGGGCTCCTAATTGTTACCGTGTGCCATTGCTGAAACATTAGGAGTGTCACAACAATAGACTTCAGGAAATGTGGTGCCTCTAAGGCCAGCCACGCCTTTAATACTTGCATTTACTTTAGCTATTGGTTTCCAGCAGTTATTGCTCAGTCAAGGTATCATGTAGCATGTAGTGACCTGTTTTCCTCTGGGATATGTTCCCGGGGAGATGCAATGAGAACATACTTGCTGAAATGTGGGAGTCCTCTGTAACCTGAATGCTATAACTTCTGAACTGAAGGTTACTAAATAAACCCAGTTAGGTACTGTTTATTAAATACAAGAAATACTGCCTTGTTAATTGTGGATTCACTGACAAAATGATGCACTTCTTTCTCATCTGCCACATGTTATACCTTTGGCCAAGAGAAGAAGTTCTTGCTCTGGTGAGATTACTGGAAAATTCTGATTTCAGCAGAACCAGATGTTTCCCTGTCTAGTGTTTTGCTCATGTAAAGACCATAAAATTTAAATGCAACTGCCAAGGCTGACAGTGTCTCTACTGATCATGTAGCACCACTCAGAGGTCTCTGAGTAAAAATTCAGATTAGGGAATTATCTTATTCTACATAAGTATAGAAAAATATTTTATAAGAAGACTTCTAATGCCAAAAAAATTGCTTCCAAGACAAATTAGCACACACGCATGGCTCGACAAAATTTCAGACAAACATATAAAAAGATACGAAAACACCTTACTTTGGTTTATGTGGGTCATTATCAGCCCACTTCTGGCACCGCACACCTTTCTGAGTTTTGGATTCTGTTCCTCTGTAATCCACTCCTTTTCCCTCCTTGCATTCTAGAAGATAAACTGAAATGAAACATGCTTAATCAGTATCATGACGTGTCCATTGGATTCTAACATATACAAAATCTATTTTCATGCTAACAGACTTAAATATATTTGAGCATATTTTGAATTTCTTATGTTCTCAAAATTAGACAGTTCACATCGTAAAAACCTACTAGTTAGCTGATGTCTAAGTTGACTTAATAAGAACTGAAAAATGTATGTGAAAACAAAAAAGTTCCACACCAGAATTACAGAGAAATAAGTGTAACACAATCCAGTTATTTTGAGAACATGCCACAGTAGATTTAAATAATAAAATATGCTTTTAACATTTAAATAGATACTATAACAAAATAGAAACACATTCTCTTTTTCTTACCTCCTATGACATTATTATAGTTACGCACAGTAATTAAAATCAAATCTTTAAAGACAGTCACCTGAATTCAGCTGAAGACAAGAAGACAGATTCACAGATACACACATATACTATTTTACCAGTTTAAATAAGCAATTTTTTTGACATTCATTTAAATTCAGGTGACATTTTTTCATTTAAGTACACCATGTGATGAATGAAACGTAATTAATTTACGACATGCTGAAACAATGACTTTCTGCTGTTCAACATGAAATGGATAGTTGGTTGAATGTGTGTATTACATATACCTTTGCACTCTTATATAGTGCACTCTTATATAGCACTTAACAGTGCTTTCATGAAAAATAGAAAAATAATGACTGAAAGAATTAGCGATGAAATCCTGTCTCTGTATAAGACAAAAGGGAATTTTAATGCTGACTAAGTCTGGGGTTAGTAGCCTTAAAACATAAAATTGTTCGAAATTACTAATCATTAAATTAAAGGAGAACTGAAAGCTCAGTGTTGCAATTTTTTTTCCCAGGAGGTGGGAGTAACAATAACCCCATTGCAGCCTCTAAAATTTTCCTAGGAGACCTGGGCAATTGCCTTTCCCAAGACAGAACTGGTGACTGCGAGTTGGGAGATGGCTTGCAAGGGGCATCTCTTCCAAGGCATAGCTGAAGGAACTCAGATCTTGGCACATTCCCTCAGAGCTTCTGTAACTGCAGTTTAGGGACAGTCACTGTCAGGCAACATGTCCTCTGGCTCGGAAAACTAAGTAGGAAACTCATTCAACACTTCCCTAGGGAAGCAATCTGTCTTTTAGGTTGTGACCTGGTTTGTCTCAGTGTCTTTAAGGAGTGTCCAAACCGAATACTTGTAGAGACCCATTTTCTACAGTTTTTCTCAGCATCAAAGTTGTAACAAGGCTGACATACAAGTGGAAGATTAACAGAAACCTGGAGAAATAATGCTATTTTACACAGATCTGTCTTGCCCAAAGTGAAAAGGACTAATATTTGAATCTAAATTACTGTTCACCTTTTCTGAGGGCTGATAGTTTAGACCTGAATTCATAGATGTACCTTTAGGTATGCTTTTATTTCAATGTATGTATAGAGGCAAGTTTACTCTAGAAACTTTAACTGGAAGCCATTTGGATCCCTCAAACAATTTTGCAATAAAATAACATTAAACCCCTCAATTACTGAACATTGAATCAGTCAAGTGCTGACTCTTTTTGTTTGTGTAAACTTTTGACCGTTTATATAACCTTTAGGGCCTTTTCTTTCTGATGACAAATGACTAACTTTGATCTCCAAACTCAACCTGTGTCTCTTGGGTTAACTATTTCCAAACAGATATGTAGGTAACAATTCCCAACTGCAGCTTTAATTCTTATTACTTTAAATCAGAGAAGATTAACTTTCTCTTTTATAGCACAAGCTATAGAAAAAACAACTTCTGAAACTGTCAGTTTTATACTGACTGCCATCCTTTTTTTTTGAACACAATGCTTAAAAGCAACTAGGTCTCATTGAATAATTGCTTTGACTAAAAAAATTACTGCAAATAAAAAGATGAGAAGCACAGAAACCATCTGACACATACACAATAGGCTGTGTTTTTGATGTTTATAATACCAAGGTCCATCTTTTGGTTTCTGCAGGTAGAGGTGCAATTTTTGGAAATTTGGGTTGTGTCAAACAACAGTTTTTCACACTTTTAGTGGTGTGGTCCTGTTGTTTTAAGAAACTAAAACACATGTCTATGACCTCAAAACACGTAGTAACCAATCCTCAATGAGTATTGCAGGACCAGGTTCTAACCTCAGTAAATCTAAGGGATGTCTCAAAAATAAACCAAAATCCCAATCTAGCTCCTGATCACGGGAGGTAAGCAAAACCAATACGATTATTTACATATAACTCATTCAGTCTTTTAGCTTTGTTATTTGTTAATTGATTCAGTCAGTTTTCCTTCTAAATAGGAACTGCAGAAGAATTTTTAGCGTTACTTAAACGTGATTTATGGAAATGCCCACCTGCATCTGTGTATACTAAAAGAGCTAATGTTCTAACATTAAATTACCTACAGAAAAAATGCAGCTGGCCATAGGCTTCAGAAAATATCAGGCTGAAAAGGACCCTCAGTGGTCTTTGGTCCACAGCCCCAGAAACAGCACATTCAGGTTCTGAGGTGGATGAGACTGCTCAGAGCTGTGTACAGTCAATATCTGCAAGGGTGAAGGCTCCACAGCCTCTCTGGGCAACATGGCCCAGTGCTTACCCACCTTTCTGTGGAAAATTACTCCCAAATATCCTAACAATGTCTGAACAAAATCTCATTTGGATGTTCAGCTGCAATCCAGCTAAAGCTGTTGAACTACTATCTAAAATCTCCTGGCAGCTGCTATACACACAGCATTGTCTTATCCCACAGGGAGGGATAAGGGCACATTGACAGAGAGGTAAAGATGCAGTTTTCTGGGGCTCATGGGTATTTACTGTCAAGTTATTATGATTCTTGCCTTTTGCTTGGAAACTGACCCATCAAAACCACTTCATGACTTTCAGCAGCTGAGAATCTGGTTCGTCTTAGCTTTTGATGCACCTTTCTTTGTTGAAGGAGACCAAAGTCTTGAGACACCATAGTTTCCAATTTCTGGATATTTTCAAATATATTAATATTTTTTTCACACTTACAAATCAGCAAATGGTCAAAGACAATGTTCATGAAGTCATTTAACACAGAACAGAAGTAATTCTATTCAGAGTTTACCACATTACCTTATATCTGAATGATCCCTAGGGAGATCTTTTCTCCCTTATGTATTACTAAAGCCAGGGAACAGCACAACAAAATTTGTTACATTAAAAATAAACCACATTCCTTCTTTTCTGTATATAGAAAGAGCTCCATACTTGATAATGTAATTCAAAAATAGCCTTAAAACCCAATTGTTTCCTTCCATCTGGAAAAAGGTGAAAATTTTTGAAACAGGATAAAAAATTGGATAGGTGCCATTTCTCAGAGACACACTTCCTATTTTCAGAAAGAATTAGAGACCATTTCTGTCAAATAATCCTCATCTATGACAAAAATATTCATAAATAAAATATGTACAAAAAGGGAATACAAAAATTCGCCATGTCAATTAATTATGCCATAAAAATAAGAATAGGATAAAAATGTCACCAAATTAATTAACTGAAGAGTATGAACATGATATAGCAATATAAAAATATTATAAAAATAGATCCTTTTTATCTGAAGCATAGTCCAATAATATAAAAAAGACATAGACATACCTCTTTTTTCATAAAGAACTGCATTTGCTCTTCTGAATATCATTGCTGTTTTGGTGTTCTCAGTCAACGTTAAACACTGTTGGTCTTTACTGGTAAATAAGAAGGCCCTGTTGAAATTAAGAGGAGAGAGAAATGTAAGAAACAATAGCTGGATATATGCTTATTTTCCTGAAAACATTTTTGAGTATTCAGTTGTCATTTTATCAAGCACTACAGTTCAGTGATATTTAAGATTGAGAAACTGAGCTCACATTTTCAGTGGTGATTTTCACTTCTAAGTGTTCATATCAAACTTAGTTTGAAATGGAGCTGCAAGAACAAATTATAACAAGGGATAAAATGTTTATAATCCGCTGGAGGTTCAAGAGACCATGCTGAAGGGGATATATGCACAAGGCACCTTGACCTTATTTCAGAAATATTAGTGGTCTTTCAAGGAGTGGGACATTTCACAGTATGCAGCAGTTACCAAGGTAAAACACAGTCTAGGACCTTAAATTATTTTGTGGTGACTGTTCTGAATCTTTGTACATGAAGCAGTGTAAGCACTTTTTAAGACATAGCCTTTTGTCTTTTCAGCAAGTGCCTCCACTGTAAGCTGCAAAAGTGAAGCAGAGAGTGTAGCCTTTACAATAGCATCTAAGGAAACCTTCTGACAGGCTAAGAAATTCCTACTGCTGGCTTTTCTGAACTAGGAAAAGAGCAATAGCAGCGTGGCATTCAGTGGGTAGATCCATACCAGGAAAGCAAATACTGACAAAGCACATTCTGCAGCCCTGTGACCAGGTGGCACGGCCCCAGTGTGCCTGTGCTTGTAAATTCCCACAGCCTCTTCCTAAAGGAGCGGGATCACATCTGGACTCATTGCTGGCAACCATATCTGTGAGTGGTCTGGAGAGTGCTGGTTGTCCTGGGTCAAAACTACATGGGGCTGTTGCCCCCAGTTAAGCCAATTAAGCTGTCAGTAATGTTAAATTTGTAAGTAGGGAAGTAACTAAGGAGCACGGCCCAATCCACCTCTAAGGTCGGATAACAAGTCTGAAGTATTGATCTGAACAGATTGGTCTGAAGCACTAATGTGAGGATGCTGCAGTACTGGCCTGGTCTTAAGCTCTGCCTAATATTTACCTTTCTTCCTTCAAATCCTTTGTGTCAGATAGCACCTGTTCTGGCTTGATTGTAATAGATCTCACATAATTAATTAAGGAGGTAATAACCTGGTATTATTCCAGTGCCGGGTAATGGTAGGCTTAGACCCCGGGACAGAAGCTAAGGAACGATACTGTGTCTGAATACGCCTCAAAACGGAACATTAATTCCCTGAAAACTGTAAATATATAATCTGAATATATAGACTTGACCTCTCTGCCTTCCTCCCCACCCTCCTGAACCACATGCTACTGAAGCTCTGCCCTCTTTGTGGTTTTCAGAGTGAAGCTGGCTCAAAGGGAATTGGTGGTACTTCACACAGTCAGCAAACCCCTGTCACCCTTCAGGGTTACACCTTTTTAAAGTAAGTCCCATTTTCCCTTTTGAGTTAAAACACAAAGTTACAAAACACATTTAAGAAGCCGGCACTGATGTATCCCTGCCTTGAATAAAAGCATTAAGTAGAACCAAGTGCTTGAAACAACACTGAAGACAATCAGTCTGCTACGTTCAAATAGGTGTGCTGCACAAGCGGTGGATCAAGATCTTCTGGAAGACTGGAAGAGAAAACCCCTCTGGCCCATATGTGCTGATTGCCTCCCACCACAGTAATGGATCTCTCTCCTCACTGCCTCAGTTTCCTGCTATACTGCTGGAGCTCAGTGGGCTCCGAGGCTTTGGTGCAGGAGATCCAGAAGCCTTAGGCTCAGAGCAATAGGCTCCACTGGGGCAGAAGCCTGAGCAAAAACCAGTGGTACAGACTCACCCACAAATTTCATGCTTTCTAGTCCCTTGAGCCTGGTTAATGCGAGTGCAGAGAGAGGGCTTGGCTGAAAGTAGGGTTTAGGATCATGAAGGTTTAGGCGGCTGTCTCTTTCTCAAAGTAAGTAGAAGTTACCTAAGTGCAAAATCTAGTAAAATTCAGAATAATGGATTTATCTGCAAGATAGCCAATGCAATGAACATAAGCAATGCCATTACTGCTGTCCTAAATTTCCAAGAAATTAATTGTGACTCGTTGTTGCAGAAGGAGTGCAAGAGTCTTGATAAAACCATGTCAAGTTGGTTTGTAGTGTGTCAAGCTGTGCATCAAGATATCGTAAAGTTTTTCAATAAAAATTCAACATAACTTTCTTAATTTCTCTATTTCTTCTGTCTTCATCTACATGTTTCAGGCATTCTCTTTCTACACATTTTTTTGTTTTTCCAGCAAACCTCAAACCCACACATAGTCATAACAAAACCCTTGAAAGTTCAGACTGCTGATAAAAAAGGCACTTTGTTCCATCACCTGCAAGGAAAGTTGTATGTGGGAACCAGTAAAAATTACCTGCAAGCAAACTTTTCTTCATTTTCACATTTCTCTGCACATTCTTCTTCACTGTTTGCTTTATAAACTTCCTTCATTGGGTTGAGCAACCAAGCTCCCTCTGTTCTCACATAGCGGTCTAGGATGCTTCCTTGGGCTAAAAGGAAAAAGACAGAAAGGAGTGAAAATGGGAAAGACGATTTGATTTATTTGAAACTGTCATGTTAAATTCTTTATCACCTAGTCGTGTGGCATCACCATTTAATTGCTGGAATAATTGGGTTTATGGTGACAAAACATGGGTAAATCTAAAATGCCTTCCTGGTATGATAAAAGGTAGCATCACTGAAAACCCAGTGCAAGGCAGGACAGAGAAATGGCTTGGACAGTGCTGTGTATCATACTGAAAGTCATAACAAGTAACACAAACCTGTGGTATAAAGTGATGGGAGCAGAGAAGACAACCCAAGGAGCAAAAAAAAGTGAGGTGTTTCAGAAAGAAAATATTGGCCGTGCATACTTTGGACAAAGTGGACAAATGGGCCTCAAGAAAGGTGTGAAACAATGTTTGTCCATTGCTGTCCATCTATCCGCATGGAATGACTTCAGATTTATCAGTCACCTCTTTTCAAAGAGGTGCAAGAAACAAACTCTTGCAAGAAACAAACCATCCTCAGTCACTGGCATTGTCAGATGTTCAGTTTGTCATTTTTGTAATAAACTTGTACTGAACTTACTTAATAATCAAGGTAGCAGTTGTTCCCCTCCATTGCAATGAATTAACACACGACACTAAACTGGTAAATAAATTCACCTAACAACCTCTGGGCTACAGCTGTGTGTCAAACACAGGATACTAAAAAGTACAGCTATGTTTAATGGTAAACTCAAAAAATGTTCAAGAACCGTCCTCCTTGTAAAGGACTTTGTCATTTAGTATTTTCCTGTTACAGCTATGCAATCTCTGAATTACTGCACAGCACTGTGACTTCCATGACTTCCAGCTGCAGGGTCATGGAGTTGCATGAGTCCTGTGATTTTTACAGTTTCTTTATCAGAGGAGCATATGACTCTTCTGATGAACATTTGGCTCTGGGAGCTACCTGTTCCGTAGGGTTTCAACCCCAAAGAGACACCCTGGCCCCTGGTCATTGCAGGACATCTCAGACCTGCTCTGTGTTTTTGTGCCTGGCCTTACGCAATTGCTGAATAAAAGGCAGACAGGGGATGAACCAGACCATGACTGGCATCCCAGGAATAACTGCCGTGCTGCAGAGAGGAACTTCTTCACTTTCTCTGACCCCTGTCTGTCTCAGACATGGCCCACTGCCAGCAGGAGGGACAAAAAGCCTCCTTGTCCCACTCAGACCCATGGCCTGTGACCGGGGGCTTCATTGAATTGTTCAGTGGTGTCTTTCCAGCTGAGAAAGGCAACAGCTCCTGCCTTTCCTGAGTAACTCTCTTTAGTGTGAAGTAGGCTCGTATGCATCCTGGTATTAAATAACCTGAGAGGCAGCTCAGCCGGCAATTGGATATTTCCTTAAAGATCATTTCGCAACTACAAGTTGAAGCTGATAAAATAGGGATAAAAGCCAAATTACGCTTCCTCTCATACAGCTGCAAAAGCAGAGAGGTTGCTGCAGCGGTTTTTCTGCACGTAGACTCGTGAAGAGTTCATCCCTAAGGGCTGACAGTTACTTTAACAGTATGCATGGAAGAAAATGATAGCTGCTGGAAAAGGATAAGTGAAAAAGAATACTATGAAATTTCATGTGACAGGCACAGGAATCACTGACTCCACTAGTTATTTCAAAACAAAAACATTGAAAAGAAATGAGTTTTGAGAGAAAACATTAAACTAGGTTAAGACAATATCATAGGGATGCTGCAATGCTCTCCACAAGGAAAAGGCAAACAAGTAAAGAATTCCTATTATGGTACAGCTTCCATGCAAACTTAATTCTTTCTGTTTTGACATTTTGCAATAATATTGTCATTATTATTACAGCATTTTATTTTAGAAATATTGTCAGGGTCATAATTAATTTGGGTCATAACAAAATATTTTCCCCCTTTTCTGTTCTACTTATGTGGCATGGCATAATACTTTAAGAAAAAAAAAAAGGAAAATATGCAATCTGAATAAAAATGCAGTAAATTTTCTAGCTACCATTTTCCCTATATCTATGGTATTTTACAGTCTCAGAAAGATATATAACTATCTTATTCAGAAATGCAAATATTTACTACCATTTGATAAAGGATTTGCAAACAAAAGTATAGTATTTCAGATAAAAGCCCACACTGTATATTTTTCTCCCCCATATGAAATTCTTACTTAATTGAGAAAGGTATTTGATTTGACTGAGGCTGTTCATGGGCAAAAACAATGCTTAAAAACTAGAATTTAAACTAGGATAAAAATTCTTAGCATTAAGTAACAGATTTTTTTATGCTGGGGCATGTCTCTAATATTTCCAGCTGAAATCTACCCATGCATTTTCCTAACTATTAGCTTTTTGTTTTGTTTTAAAAGCACACATGCAAAATGTTTGTTTATTTTATTGCATAACTGTATTCTTTACTGCAATTATAACATACTGTGTGGTTATACAGATGCCTGCAAGAAGATGTGTGGTCTGACTCTCATAGTTCATTGGATTTTAAGGTTTTTAGGACTGATAATACTCATATATATGAAACTCATATAAATATATCTAAAGAATCCTATTCAGTTCTTTTGTGTTAAAAATTTTTTGTACCCTCTTCCACAAAAATATCTTTTCATACCAAAAATACCGCAGAAGCTAATGCTGATCAGATCTAGTCTCCCTATCACATGGAATGAAAAATTTACTGTTAAGATTCTGGTCATGACAAAGACTGAAACTGCAGCGTGTAGAACAAGCTTTCCTTTCCTTTGTGATTCTGTTTTGCACAAGCATTAACAAATTTTAAAGCAATCAAAATAAGGATCACAGGAGCTGGCAGTAACATAGAAAAAAATCCCCAAACCTAAGATAAAAGGCTGCTGAAACCAGAGAGAGCCATGCCTTTGTACAAGCCTTTGACAGGCTGCTTCCCAGGGGTGTCCCCATCTCTGGCCATGGGAAATGTTTGCTGGGAGCCATTAGTTGCCCATGCAGACACCAAGGCTGCTGTTTTTCTGGTGTCTCTAATGAACACAACCCTGGAGCAACCACAGCTCTCCCTCCATTCAGCAGCAGCTCTTGCTGGCCAGCAAGCCCCAAATCCATCATTGTCCAGAGAATTTGTGACGCAGGGATTTGGGGACCTACCTTCACCACATGGAGCTTGTAAGTGTTTGGCCCCAGTCTGACCTAGGCAAGCAGAAGGCAAAAGACTCTTACCTGAGCTGAGAAAGAATAGAAGGAGAAAGGCAGCTTTGCTAATCCCCATTTTGGCCCAGATGGAGGGTGCTGGAAGTTGTGTGTGTCGGTGCTCAAAGTTTTATTGACTCGCACTGGAGTGAGGCAGCATCAAACAAACAAGGCAGGAGGATTAAGTTAATCATTCTCCCATGCTGTTCCCCCCTTGCTGTGGTGTGGCCGTTCAAACAACCTTGAATTGGATGGATTACCAAATCAGATTCAATCATTTCTACTGGATGCTATTAAATGAGAAGGCACTTTCTTGTTTTACAGGACATGTTTTGTTCTAAATGGTTAGGTCTTTCTCTACTAGAGAAAAGACAGGAATAATGTTGCTGGAAAGCATGGGAAATCATGTGTCCAGGCAGGATCTGAATTTCTCTTGACACTAGAATCCCAATAGTAAATTAAGCCATGCATACCTCTATTGATTTATAAGGAGCAACTTCTATTTAATCTCATGGTAAGCATGATTATAAGATTCAGATAATAATTTAACTCTGTAAAATAGTTTAATTTTAGTTCTCCATTAAAGAATTCCTTTTCTGCTGTCTCCTTGACCTAGAGTTTTCTTTTTTTTCTTCTATTTGGAAGTAGGACTTAATTGTAATTTCATTTAAACTTTAGATTTAAGAGGCTACGCTAAACCTTAAACATTAGGATTAAGAACCATAGGTAGCAACTTAGTGTTCTTCCTTACCAGACATTTAATCTCACACTGCATGTACAAACTCATCCAGTGAGGGTGTCAGACTTTGCTCATCTGTGTGCTACCCTGATTTCAACATCAGCTCACTCTGCATTTCCCAAGCAGCTTTTACCTCGGAAAAGTTGCACTGCAGCACCATTTCATGGCTCCTCTTGCATATTAACTCTCTGGTGTTGCTTCAAAACAACTTAGTGAATCAAATGTGCTAGTGAGTCACCAGAGGCAGGAGCAGGATGAGTGTTTGGATGGGGACAACAGACTTGAATGGACCCTGCCGGATCATGCAGTTCAGTCTTCTGCAATTGAAGGCAAAAATTTACAGAATCATGAGTTGCTTCTAAAAACTAATGAGGCTATCCACTTCTACATCATCCTGCTTGCTTTAAGTAGAAGTTACATTGTACTGAGGGCTTGGGATAAAGCTAGGAGTCCAGGAGTAAATATGTGAGAGAGGAATTCTAGCATGAGAACCAGATTAGCTTCTATTTTACTGATTATGTGAAAAATTGAAAGCTGATCCTGCCTGTGGTCCTATGCTATTTTTCTCCTGTAGGGTAGTTTAATACTATGTTATTTGGTTGTTTTCTGTGCTTGAATCTGTTTTAATGCAACTTGTGAACAAGAGCAAAGCATGAGATATCTGTAGAGGCTTGGGATACCTCTGATGTTAGTCCAGGGAAACAAAGCAGATGGGCTAGGGAGAGGAGCTGATTGGAAGTGAACTCAGCTCAGGGAAACATTTGAAGGGTGACAGGGAGAACGGATCAGATATAGTGCATTTATATGTGGGATCGGGCTTATCACGTTTTAGGAACAGTTACTCATTGGGAAAGAGGGTAAAACAAAAGAGCAGTAGGCTTTAAAACCAAATAGGCTTTACTAGCAAGCAGGCTTTTGAGAGCTATTCAATCCTGGTTTAGCCTCAGATGTTTTTAACAATCTTAACCCCATTTTCAATTCTTGCTCCAGATCCTGATTTCCCTCTCTCCTGCTCTATACCCCCTGACTCCCTGGCCACAAACAGCACCTGCTCACCAATCCCTGTGCCTCCTTCCCATCAGATATTATCTGATAGTGGGGTTTTTTCCTTACTCCGATGCAAAATTTGTTTTCTGCTCAGCTCTGTCCTCCTCAGTATCTTTTGCACCTTCCCCATTTTTCTGTATCCCCCAGTTCCACTAAAGGTAGTCACTGAGTTATGGTGCATATCTGGTGGTAAAAATCTAAGAAAAAAAGCTGCAGAAGTGGGTGAGTGCAGCTTTTTCTGCTGCATGGAGAGGTTTGAAAGGCTGTGAGTCTTAATTGAGTTTGTAAAACTCATCAAATTAATTGAGTTTGTAAAACTCATCAACTTAATTGAGTTTGTAAAACTCGTCAACAAACACTATGTGTTAAGATTAGCTCTTCCTACTGGCTTTCAAAACCAAAGAAGCTAACTGCGGTAGCCAAAGGTTTGTTAACACATGTCCAGGATAGTTTGGGAAAATTTGCATGCATCACGTAAGCAAACCCTTTTGCAAGCTGTCCTCATGTTAAAGATCTACATATACTCCTTCAGAATCTATACTCCTTCCTAACAGTCTATAGTTGTTGCCACTTTTAGGCTTGGCTCTTGTTCTTCACTCAATCTCATTGCCTCAAATCTGATTAAAATGCACCAACATTGGTGTGGATGCTCTGAAGAAAGGAAAGAATACTCATATTGTCATTTCATTCAAAGATGGCAATGCAGATTTGAAGAAATCTTATTAATCTCTGCCTAAAGGGATCTGATCATGGAAAACTGGACCTGAGAATATTGTCAGCAATTGTTCCTGTTACAAAAATGGTCATTCTGTAAGTTTTCCACAAGAAAATGACAAAACAGAGGTGTCTTTCATCTGCCACACTGGCACTCCTCACTGTCGTCTTGTGACAAGGATGTGACCTGTTAAGACATTATGTTTGAAAGGATCTCTTGTAAGCTGTTTATTTATCCTTTTGTGCCTTTCCTTCTTTCCTCTTTTCCCCCATAGATCCACACAGTATCTAAATCTCTCCCCAGTTCTGGTCTTGTGGTGTTTGTTCTCATTTATTTGATCACTGTGAGGCCCACCCATAGGTGGAAGTTTATCAGATCTTATTTCAGAGTCAGGGTACATTAGTTAGCACAGTGGTTAAAATATAAACAACAGTAGGAGGCTTTTTAAATAGAAGTTGACCCTTGAAATTGGGTTTACTGTAAGTTCAGAAAAATACCCCCACAAAAGAAATTGCAAACAATGTCAGAACAAAGAGCACAACTTTTTGAATAAATTCACTTACACATAAATTCTCTAAATTTCAGAACCAGAAGATGTCAGAAAACAGACACTTACATACCACTTACTTGCTAAGAGGAAAGAACCAAAGGAAAGATTTAGTTATCTTTGAATAACTTCAAAGGAAGGGAAAATTTCAAAAGGCATCTCTAAGGCATTGCACATCCACAAGACTGGGGTGGGCCTGAAATAAAGGAGTTCACGTAGTTGCTCCAAAGACTAATGCCATGACATAGAGCCATGAGCAGCTGGGAAATGAGGAAGGTATTTTTCTTTTCAAACACAACCAGAGAAAGTAAGAGTTGCATTGCCCTGTTCCCAGAGCCAGAGGCAACTCTGGGCAGCAACCCCAGATGGACAGTATGGATAGCTTCTAACAGCAGGAGCTGCTGAATGTAAGGCAGGGAGGAGTTCGGGAGGGGGAAAGGTAGCCAAGTTAAAAATAAATTCTGTCCTTGCTCTGCACATGAAAGAACACAGAGAGCAAAGACCTGGTAGATAAACTCATCTCTGTGATTTCTGGCCACAGATGCTAATGGATCCAAAGAAAGGAAAGTAACAATAAGGAGATACAGAGAAGATGTTTTTCCAATAGTGAAAGTTCCTGTCTTTCAAATGTCCTTTTGTTCTGGATGCTGCCAAATGTAAGAAACCAGCAGAATAAAGTCAGACAAATGAGAAGAAGTTAGAAAGTGAGCAAACTGAGTGTCATCTTTACGGTAGAAATATCTAAAGAATTAATTACTGAGGTTTCTGCATTGCTGAAAAAGTGTCTGGAAATACAGAGACTGTGCAATTGCCTTTAACAGAGGTGTGAAGAGCATTAAAGCCATGGAGAATCTGACAGCCAGCACTTAGCAAACAGTGTGCTACAAGTGTTTGTACATAAGGGACAACTGCATCATGTCACTGCTAGACAAGAGGGTAAAACAATTCTTCATTTCCTAGACAGAGAACATCAGAGAAACCACAGGTATGCTAAAGGATTGTGGACAGCAGAGTGACCCTGTGTGCAGCTTTGAGTCCTGCTTGAGTGCCCCAGCATGTAACATCCAGCACTAGCACTGCTTTGGGAAGTGGTTCAGCAAAATTGCAGTGGTGATCTGCTGCAGCCTACTCCACGTTTCTGTTGGGGGGAGCACATGTCCCGCACCCAAACTTGTCCTTCCTTGATTTTGCTATTCTCCTGCTGTACCGCTGTCAGCACCCTGCCTAAAGAGTACTACTGACTCTTTACATGTAGGGCTGCACAACAAAAACAGAGGAGCAGCACATAATAGGGCCTGAAATGCAACCCGTACGTCTGATTTTCTTTTTAGTTCTGTGTTCTTCTTGGAAGAGGCCATAAGAAAGTGAGAATCTGTTTGTATTCAGGCTCCTCAAAGACTGGTGGGCACCAGGTCATGGCTGCACTTTTTTGTGTTTAGCAGGCGAGCAGTTCCTGTCTCTGCTGTTCCAAGTCACAGGACTCAGCTGTGAGCTGTGTTGTGGAGCCCATGAAGAGAGAGGGTTGTTGAACTCTTATCAGTCCTTCCTCTCACACCTAATGGTGCAACTTAACCCTTTGACCACACTGTTCAAAATGCTTAGAGCTACTGGGGAGTTCTTGGATGAGGGTAAGGGCAATTTTGGCAGCAGAATGTGGAAGAGAAAATGAAGAAAAAGAAGCATGACCATTATTCCACTTCTGGTTAGAAAAGCAGAGGAGAGACTGTGTGGAGAGATTTTGCCTTTTACCCAACAGTTGTCCAAGTGCTTCCAATGACCCCTGCAAATGCCTGCTATTTGTAAGGCTGTTCTGGTCTTTTTCTACACACTTAGGCAGTTATATACAGTGATCAGTGCTGCAGTGTTTTGCCTTCTGATGGTTTCAGCTAGTGATGAAATCAACTATCTAGAAATGTCACTGAAATAAGATGAATGTTTATAGTTCCTTACTTCTGTGACAGTTTCAGAAAAGAGGGACAAGCCACCTCCATTTTCCACAAAAAGGGTATATTGAAATTTCCAAGTGCATTTTCTGCTTGTCACTTACATATAGCTTTATTTCTTGGCTCATTAACTTGCATAAAGGAGGGATGTTCTAACCAGTTTAATCTTATTGAAAGTAAGTGTTAAAAGGGTAAAGCAGCAAATTATTTTAATATTCCATTCAGGGAATGTGTGGAATGGGATCAGCTCAAGACACTTGAATCAGTGAGGTTTTCAACAATATGTCAGCAAGGTGAGAATATTACCTTCAGGTTTAGTTTAATATTTTGACAAATTGCATGTCTGTGTGTGTGGGGGGGTGTGCATATGTGTGTGTTTATGTGTATGAATATAACTTACCATAACATCCTTGTTTACAAACAGTTAATAAAAGTGTTTATGACAGTTCCCGTTAAACGGATGTTGTATAAAACTCCTCTAATCATTTTAATGTCCCTATGCAAAAAGACTTTGTCATTATATTTCACAGCTTGCATTTGCTGAAAACAGCATCGGAAAACTCACTTGGTTCTTCTTTTCCTGAATCTCATGTAAACTCCCAAGTTGGGATTGGGAAATTTTGCATTAGAAATCATGGAAAATTTGCTGATCAGCTTTATCTTTTGCTCCTATTATATTTTAATTCAAAGTAAATTTCTGAAAGATATGCCATTTACATGTGCTGTGTGTCACAAAGACTGTAGTATATCATGTTCTATTTTTGGCATAGAAAGTGCAGAAATATGAGAGTCATCACAAACAGTGGGGTGGAAGGTTAAAAACTTAAACAGATGATGCTGTCAGCAACTGGAATTATCTTCATACCTTTTTCCAAACTTGTTTTTCAAACTCTGCAACACCTTCCCTAGTTACAAACTACCCATTAGTCTTCTGACATCTTGTGCGTAAGATACCTTCTTAAAAAAAAATGCTTTTCTAGCACTTAAAAAGCTTTGGAGAGTTGCAGTTACCTACAGGCTTAAGACACAGGAAAACAAAAAAATGAATTTGAAAATGTGACAGAATAAGGACATACAGACCACCAAAACAGACCCAGAGAGATGAAATCAGGAGGGTGGGACTTGTGTGTCAAGGATGCAGAGTCCCATCCGATGACAAAAAAGTGCTGGTGTTATCATCAGAATCAGGGTCCAAGTTCCTACATTCTGTGACAATGTATTGACACACTCCTAGTAGGAATGGAACAGTCCTAGGAGTCAACTGTAAATATGAAAAAAAAATTATTATTTAGGCACATCAAAAGACTGGAAAATGCAGGAAACCTTGCCAGAAGTATCACTGGGTGCCTGAATTAGGACAAGATGACATAGTAAATCAAGAATTCCCATGCTGCAAGAGAGCAGATAAAACTGCAGCCATTTTCTCAGCTGGAGAAAATCATGCAAGATTTCCAGACTGTATTCTCACAAAAGCTAAAAAATGTCCCAAGTCACAAAATGACACATAGAAAAGACTCAAATAACTGTGGAATCAAGTCAAAGAAAATTCACAGAATATTGCAAAGTAAAGGCCTGACAGTCTTTAGCTCCTGAGAACATCCTGTAGCAAGAGGATGGACTGTTAACGAGTCACACAGATTTCTGGGCAAGAAACCTGATTTCCAAATGTGATGTTTAATAACATGAAAATTTTTCTATTGATGGCCACCCAAATCTAACCAAAGACCATTGAGAGGTACAATGACAAAAGTGTCCAAGGAGAGTAGCCTTTTTTAAACTTTAAAATCAAGAACTACAGCCTTTGGTTTACATGAAACAGCAGCAGTATTTCAGTGACAAACGCGCGGGATTGTTGGGTTCCATGGGGAGCACACTGCTCGTCTCTCCTGCTGTGATCTGTGCCTTACAGGCACACTGTGCAAAGCCTCTGCAGCCAACAGCATCACCTAGGGGGGCAGATCCCCAGCAGGCACAGTTCAGCATCTGCTAGCAAAAGACAGTATCAAATACCAGAAATTTCCATTAGACGGTGTCCACAGGACCTGCAGAATGTCTCACAGGAACCAAAAGAAACAGGAACAATTTTTGGGTCTGGCCAGTTATTACAGAGCATTGGTGCCAAAGTTTTTTTAAAGAACAGCACTCCTGGCAGAACTTTCAAAGCCAACAGTACATGGGAGATAGAAAGCAAGTGCCAGATGGCAGCAAGCCTTTTGTGTGCTCTGGGAAATGTTGTGCTCAACAGGTTCTGAAAGCATCCAAATTTACTGAGCATGAAGCTCAAGAAAAGCCTTTGGGGCTATAGTACAACAGGAGAACTAGGGAGAGACACACTGAGTACTAAACTTGTGCAAGGGGAGCTGGTTTTGAGTTCACATGTCAGGTTTTTCTCTGACCTTGTCTCACTGGCAGATTAGTGAGGGAAATGCTAACAGCAGGCTGCAGAAGTGGCTGTAGGCTGAAGCATGGTCCCCTGTAACAGCCTGTTCAGATGATCACACAGAAAAAAGTGGAAGAGAACCACCACTATTTCCAGCTCCCCTGGGTGAGAGTACAGGAGTCTGTGGCAGTGTGAGAAACTCCACACTAAGGGCCACACATTTTAAAAACGTAGCCTTTTCTTATGGCTGTTGTGGAGATACAGAACTAAGGGCAGACTGAATGGAAGGAGAGCAGGAGCTTAGAGAGGGGAACAATATTCAGGACTTGGAAGGAATCTAAGAAAAAGATGGTGTCTAGAAAGACTGTTAGAGAAGAGCTATTCAAACAGTATCATGACGAGCAAAAGAAATTGATGAATGGATCAGAATGGAAGCCATAAATCATTGATGAAGATTATCAAGGAGTAAGAAGATAGTCTGCAAATATGTTATTTCTTTTTTAGCTGTAGCTTTTTTAAAAATCCCAAAATGAGTTTTTGCAGAGCCTGATCTCTGTAGGGTTCTTCATAGCAATAATAAAATACCTAAATACTAGATATAGATTTATAGTATACTTTATATCAGGCATTCAACAGAAAGACTAAAAAAATATAGATATCCTTGTTCAGATTTAGAGGTCCATTTCTAATGGGCAGGTGTACATTTCTTTCATATGTAGGCCAATATATATTCTGTTTGGAAGAGGTATGTTTTTACATGATACACAGAAAACCAGAACAACAGCTGAAAATTCTGGAATTAGCTTTGGTAACTGACTGGGAGTCCATGGGCCAGGTGTATTTCTGTTAATTTTTGTTGCTGCTGGAACATGCCCCACTCAGCAATTTCTTTTGGTCACTGCAGTACTGCTTGAAGGACTAACCCAGACTTTCCTGACACTTCCAGTGGCAGTCCTTTTCCATTGCTCTGGACGGCATCCAGGCCAGATTCCATGGCTCTGCGAGGCTTGACTAACCTGTGGGTGCTTCTTTCTCCATTTCCCTGCAGGAGAGTTAGCCTAGATTTACATTGATTTGAACTCTTTCAAACATAAGGTGTTTTCCAGACAAACAAGACTTTGTGAAACCAAGGTTGAATTTTCCCAAAATATAGTTTATTTAGATGTGGGATTCTGTCTCTGCTCCCCCTCCCCTGCTGA
Organism: Gymnorhina tibicen; assembly: GCA_013399875.1. NCBI lineage: Eukaryota > Metazoa > Chordata > Aves > Passeriformes > Artamidae > Gymnorhina > Gymnorhina tibicen. Next base: position 97,341 of record VXAZ01000030.1, read on the forward strand.
TTTTGTGACCAAGCTGCATGACATGGAAGGACTCTCTTTCCCACTGCTTAAATGCAAAAATGGTGTGTTGATTTTACCATCCTAATAGACTTCAGAAGAAATCTAGCCTGTAGCATTTTTTTTGGCTGTAATCACCAGAAGATAGGAAGTAGCTGCCACCATGTGGCAAGCTGAACAAAAGAAAAGAAAAAATTCCAAGGTAAGAGAGAAGAAAAAGGTGAGAGGAAAGCCAGTAATTACCGCCTATGCTAGAGAAAAGCGTTTCTTAATAATGCTGATGATTTATGCTAATATTAGAGTGACTATTCTTATATTTATTTTCATAGCATCAATTCTGTTGCTAAATGACACAAGAAGGGGAAGAAAATACAGCAACCTCTGTGGAAGCTTTATAGTAAAACTCAGAGAAAGGGACATGGTTTGTTCCTTTCTTCCTTTTTTTCCTATTCTATGGATGCACATACAAAGAAGAATCCTTGGCTTTGTTTTACGGTGGATTATTAAAAACGTGGGTCTGGCAAATGGGGTGGGAAGGGCATCTCTTGCATATAGCTCAGCAAGGCCAAGTATGCATGTGGGAGTTGGGACTGAATGAAGACAGATACCAGCATCACTCCTGGAAGCTGCAGAGGTGAGGAACTGCCTCCTGCTGCAGCAAAAGCCAGTCAAAGACAACTGGGTATTCTCGCTCACAGGTGGAGTGAGAGCTCAGCAGCAGGACACCACAGGGGTGATTTTTAATGCTAGACTGTAAACAAGATTTGTGAACACCATATTTGCAGTAGAATTATTAAAGTATTTCCCAAGTTAAAAAACAGCCACTTGTTTGCTGACAATCGCGATTCTTACTCAACAAACCAGTGGAAGGATGGAAAGAAATGAATCCTAATAAAATACTGAAGAATAAAATATCTCACAGAGATAAACAATAATGTTTTAAAAAGTAGGCTTGAAGACTTTGAAAAAAAGAGTTGTAAGACTCTATCGAAGGACTAAAAACTAAAGTCTCCCAACTGACTTGATAAAAAACCCAACCCTTTAGAAAAAAGAAAAGATACCTGATGAACCACAACAACAATTACATTCTTAAAAAAAACAAGTACATTTTAAAGAATAAATACTTTTCTGAAAAAAGATTGTGGGAATTATTCTACAAATAAAATACTATTAACCATAGGATACAATAGAGATATTCAGGAGATCCACTACTCTTTATTAAAATTTATTGTATAGCTGATAAACAGCACAGAAGGAAAATCATTTAATTAAAACATATGCAAAGATGAACTAACCATACAAAGGGAACAATGGTATTTTGAAAAGTTAAAAAGCAATGATGCTGCACTTAGTTACAGACAATTTCTAGCTCCAATATCCAACGCTTCCAGAACACTTCCGAAAAAACAGACTTAATGACACGTGCTGTTACGCTGCCATCCTGTGGCGAAGTACCCGAAGTTTTCCGAGAACATGAGGGTTTTCCAAATGATAACCTGCTTTCAAAAAGACTTAGCATTCTTGTTCTGAGGAAAGGAAAAACATCTGTAGAGATTTAGCTATACCTCAAGAGATGTTGCTCACGAAACACTTATACTGAAAACACAGTAAAATTTTTCTTCAGCGGGTTCATGACCTCATTGTCTGAACACCATTTGGCCCTGTGGCTTCTGAAACCTAGTTTTCTGGCAGTTAAACCAAATGAGTTTACCTTCTTTTCCTCATGTTACAAAAAAAAAAAATAGATATTCTAGTACGTTTAACATATTGATACACAATCTGATATATAAGGGAGTGTTCATGTGACTTTCCTAATAACTCCAGCCCATTTAAAATGAAAAATAAAATTACTTATTAAAAATTTAGGAGTCTTACATTTCCTGTGACTACCAGACCCCTAGGATTGTGCCACTTTGTAATTCCAGCCTTGCTTCAAGTCTCTGCATTAATATGATGACTAAGACTTGATTTCCTTAAAACATTTTAAAGTCCTAAACTGGAAACATGTTCAAAAAAGGAAGAAGAAAGTAGGTTTCTTTAAATGTTTTTCTGAATTTTAATATAAGATTTTTTTTTTGCTTTTGGCCTACAAGTGAAAACTGTAGCAGACTGTGAGAAAACTTTTCTGTTTTACAGAATTTTAGCTTTGGGAGAACTGCCACCCACAAGAAGTTGATAATAAACAAGAAAAAAAAGAATCCGTGGTCATAATTGGTCTTGTACCTACCCTGGAGAAAACTTTGAGAAGGTAAAGATGGCTCAACAAAGCCAAAGAGGTTAAAGAACGTTCTTAAACTCTTTTCTGATGAAGGATTGCTTACATGCCCCCCTGAACTAAGGGCACCCACTTCAGAACTAGGAGGCAAGTCAAGGATTGAACTAACATGAAAATCTTTTCAGTTCAAAGACTTTCAGATCTCTGAGAAGCTGCCACAGAAATTCAGATTGCCAAATAAACACGTACAGACATTTCTACTGCCAATATCCACATATTTGGGGCACACCAGCTTTCCAGCAGTTAGTCCTTATGACTTGGTATCAAAGCACTAGAAATTTAGCATGCAAGATACAATAATCTCAGGATGTAGAACATCTTGAAAAATTGGTCTCTAGTTATTAAAGAAATTTATGGTTGATTTTAACTTTTTGACGCTTTTCTTTCTTAACAATATTATGTATTTAAAATGCTTCTTTCAGTTGCCCCAACTCAAGCTTCAAATTATGTCAAGCAGTCATGTCGTTTGCTCAGAATAACAAATACCAGAAACCCGATTATATTTTGCTATCAAGAGAAAGTAACCCACTGATCAGTTACACAATTAACTTCTGCCAAAATATCATTGTATCTTTAGAGCTCTCCGAGCTATCCAGCCCCAGATCTTGTTCCTATTTTGTACACTCGACTGACACCTAGAGGCTGTCCCTGCATGTGGCACATTCTACCTTTGGTTGAATGTTTGGCTCCGACAAGAAGCTTGATCCATCCGTCATCATCCTGGAATTCCGGCGGGATTTTCAGAATGCATCTGATATCTACAAACTGTTTACCTGTACGCTACAATATGTCACCTTATTTCACGTCCCTTTCTACTTCCCACACGTCCCAAATGTAAGAAAATGAAAAGCCTTCTCTATACAAGCCCCTGCAACTGAAAAATCAGGTGAACACAGTGAGCACACGCTTTTGAGTCCATTGAAAAACTCCACACATCCATAATTACTGTTCCATCTTTTTCAAAAGTTCTGCTTTTCTCTTTCTAGAAGAATAGGAATTGCACACTCGTCTCTGCTTATGAACAGGATGTTGATATATGCTTTCTTTTCTTTAGTCTGTTCCACAAGCCATCAAAGTACAGACAATACTCATCCTGTTATTTTGGGGGCTGTACAGGTTCCCCTGGATTCTTTAGGTGCTGCTCCTGACTTCCATTGCTTTTGCAATTATGGTAAAGTCCAAATACTGAAAAAAACATTTCACTGTCAGGAAATGGAAAAAAAATAGATTTGTGACACTGACACATGAATACACATTGCAACATCTTTAGCTGTAATGAGAGTGTGATTAGCAGCCTCAGGAACTGCTTAATATCAGCAGGTCATGTTATGCACTATGCAAAGTACATCAGAAGAACTGTAGGACATAGGACCTCAGAAGAAGTAACATAGGGCAAAAAAGCCTTCTTCACATCAGCACACTGAAACTTGGCTTACAGTAGCTTTCCATATGGAATGTTCTTAACTCCAGAATAATGATTTTTAACTAGTCCAGGATGAAAATAACAAATTTAACAGACTTATTGGTTTTATCTATTATTTATGAGTAACAACTGCGGTGGTGTCATCTGTCTATACCCCCCAAAAACCCAACTAAACAAGTCAGCTAAAGAGGTCAGATGTATTCTTCCCTGACACGGAAAATGGGCCTGACCACTACTCGTTTATAGATCTCAGACTGTACAAATACCCTGTGTTTTTCAAAGGTGTATTGGTCACAGAAATCTTTAAGACCTTCTTTTGAAACAAGTGTTCCTGGAAACTTGACACAAGCTTGTGCTAGTAATAGAAAACCTGTTGATGTCTCGTGCCAGGCTTATTTAAAAGGCTTTGTGGCCCATGACATCTGCTGACAGGTCAAATTAGACAACACCAAATCTGCTTTCCGTGTCAATGATTAAAAATAACTGGGTTTGCGTTTACCATAACTGAGCCTCTCAGCTGCCAGGAAGTTAGTTAGGAAGGAACATCTGGATTTCTGGTCCAATCTCCTGTTCAATGCAAGGCCAACCTGAAAGTGAGATCAGGTTGTTCCAGGCCATTATTTAATGGAGTTTGGGGTAATACGAAGGACAGAGAGATAAAAGAATGGAGATACACTAAGGATAAAAAGAAGCACAAGAATGCTGAGGAGTTGGTTTTTGTTTGTGTTATGCCAAGGCAACCCAGGACCTTATGAATAAAGAAATATCCCTACCTATCAGTTGAGTGCATGTAAGCATTAGAGAAAACAGAAGACAGGTAAGTACAAAAAGAGACAGAACCATCCGGCACTAATAACACTTGAGGAATAGGGAAGCCAGGTTTCAGAAGGTGCATTCTTTTAGAAGCCAGCGTAACTCACTGACAGAATTTGAGGGATGCAATGCTTGAGAACTATGTCACAAACTCAGGATCACAAGCATTTGATCACCTCTAGTTTGTGCAAATTGCTGTCAACTGAAGGCTAATTTTACTCAGCTTTACTTCTGAAAAAAAATAACCACATTCATCGAAAACCTTGCATTAATTTCTCAAACCTTCTAGTGCATGAGGGCCCCCTGACATCTAGTTTTAATCTATTTTTACACAGAAGAAATGAACATACAATTTTTCCATTACAACAATGGTAAGTTTATTAGGTAATTAACCCTAAGGGGGAAAGAAATCCCTCAAAACATTGCTTAAATCAACTACTAAACCAGGCAACAAATAAAAGTTTCCCCAGTATCTGCATAGCTCGGGGACATCCATTTGCAGAAGTATTTGCAGAAAGCTTGTGTACATTCCAAGCACTTGCCACTTGCCCTCCTGAGCCCAACAGAGCCCACTATCCAGAGACTGTATTCTTCTGCACGCAACTTCCGTTAGTCTGAACTCTGAGGGCTAATATGTACTTTTAACGCTTTTTTTTTTTCAGTGTCTCATAAAGTATCCGTGGGAGGGCTCCCATTTCTAATGCTGTTCACAGTCTCTACATTTTTTTCCCCCCCAAATTCCAATCTGACGTTTCCAAAAAGGTTTCCGTAACCAGCTCATCACGCGTGACTGGAAAACAATTCCGTCCTCACGCCTCCAGCAAGGTTTTCATAAGCAGCTCACGACGCGCGGGAGGAAAGCGAGCAGCCCTGGAACGCGGAAGGAGGCAGCGCAGAGCCCAGCGCAGAGCCCAGCGCGGAGACGCTGCCGCGCAAAACGCGCTGCCCTAACACCGCCTGAGCGACGGGAGGCGGCACCGGGAGGCGGCACCGGGAGGCGGCACCGGGACCCGCGCTCCCGCCGCGCCTCCCTGCGCGCCTGCGCCGCGCGCGCCGTTTCCTTGGGAGCCGGGGTTGTTTTGGGCGGAACCACCCGCGCGGCGTTGCGGAGGGGGGGAGCGGGGGCAAGGAAGAGCCCACTGGCGGAGGGAAGGGGGGGAGGCGGGGCGGCCGCAGCAGCCGCCGGGCCACGTCGCGGCCGCCACGGGAG
>VXAZ01000030.1:103160-171175 GCA_013399875.1 Gymnorhina tibicen
CGGGAGCGGGAGCGGGGGCGGGCTGGGGAGCGGGAGCAGCGGGGGCGGGCTGGGCGGCGGCCAGCGCGGGCCGGGGTGCGCGGGCGGGCCCGGCGCGCTCCGGGAGGCAGCGGGAGCGGGTGGCGCAGCTGGCGAGGGTGCCCGGAGTAGCCCCAGGGTGACCCCGCAGTGCCTGTCGGGCAGGCGGAGCAGGCGGCCTAGCAGAGCCGCGCGCTGTCGCTGTCCGGTCCCGGCGCCGTGGCACGGGGCAGTGCCGCGGGAAGCCGTAATCCCCAGATCGGCGTTGTTTTGCCCCCCGCTCTTCACGAGCTTTATAGTTTCACTGGGGTGACATTGCCTGGGCAGTTCAATAGTGAATATACAGTGCTTCTTCAAGGCCTGGCACCTTGGCCTCCAAAGCAGGGATGCCTCCCTCGCATGAGGAATGCGCATCTGGATGCACATCACATCCTCGTTAATAATTCCATCGGTTAGTCCAGTTGTGGTGTGTGGTTGGAATGTCCCTTTATATCTTTTAAATCTACCGCTATTCTTCCAGGCAAAGCAGAATGTGACATTGGAAATTAAAATACTTAGGGTGGTCTCTTGCTGAGAACACACTTTCATAATTATCATCTAAGATAAAGCAGAAACTCAAAACTTAATAAACAATAAAAGTCGGCTGTATTTCCTTACATAGAACTTGAAGTCCTTAAAGAACCTGTTTGCAACTTTCTCTTGACTAAAGGTGTCAGATTTCTGGGGGAAAAACCACAACCTGACAGTTCCTCTGAAGCAAAAACTTTCTGATATGTTACTACTAGAAAGCTGAGGGTAGGACCAGCTTTTTAAAGCATCTTTATTTTATTAATATGAGCACAAGGTTTTTACAGGCACATCTAAGCCGGTAGAAAACTACTGCACTTTTGTTAGTGTTTATTTGACATGTGAGTACATTGGTGTTTACCTGGTCTGTCACTTAAAGCTGTCTGTCAGTTTTCTGGACTAAAATACTGAATTTTCATTAATAAAATTGGATTGGTTTTTGTTGTCAGATTTGTCAGTAGTGAAGAAGAACAGATTCATCTCAGTGTAATTTTGCTGTATAATTCTGAGTTGAAGCTCTTTGACATCTCAAAGTAGTGATCCCTACATGTAGCTTAATTAGAAAGCTACTAGTAAAACCCAAGATTTCCCTCTATGGTCTAAAAGATGAGAAGTAAACAAGGCCTGATGCTCTACTTGTTTTCAGCCACTGAAGTTTACGTTCACTTATTGTGACAAAGGAAAAATGAGGAATTTAGTTCAGGAAAATCCTAAGTGTGCAATTATATTTCGTCAGTTCAGTTTCCTAAATGGTTACAATTAGGTAGGGAATTTTTCACTTCCCATTATGTAGTGCAAGTTCTGTATGTTCTGCTCATTATAGTATAGATTTTATTTATATCTTTTAGTGGCCAGTAAAAGTGGGGTTTGTGTATGGTGACCTTCACGGCATGTTTAGCATAGAGAATCCCTGTATTACAGATGTAGAATATAGCAACTCAATGAGTATTGTAAAATATGGTGAAAAGAGCAAGAGTTTGACGTAGAGTCACTTTTATAAATACAGATAGAATATTGGAGAAGAGCAAACTATGTTATTTTCAGTAAAGTACATTAATTCTTGGAAATTTATGAATTTGTTTTCCTGTTTATTCCTGGTGGCTGAAATATGCCACTGTTCCAGGGATGTGTTTTTGTTGTTCTTGGATTGTCTTATATTTATTAACATGGAAGAGATCCGATCTGATCAGACAAAAATGTGTTTTACAAAGTTAGTGATAACTGAGCTTATTCGGATTGGGGCATGGTGGTTTCTGAGCTTTGATATATGATTAAATCTCTCCTATTCTAAGGTGAGATTACACTAAGTAAACAGCCTTGTTCTTATCCTTGTTGATTAATGATCTATATTTACACAAGCCTGATCGTTGCTTTAATGCACCATGTCAAAGACCATGAAGTTCTAAATTGGAAATGCCTGTTAAACAATAGCACTGCCATTAGAGGACTTTATCTCTTAATTTTATTGCCACAACAGGGTAGACACTTACTGAATAAATAAACTGTGATGCACTCATTGGTGACTTTTGCAAATTATGTGTTTTACAGAGAGTGTTTGTAGATGCAAGGTGAGCCTAGCCTTTGGTAAGATGTTTGTTCCATTATAATCAAAAAGTATCTGCAAAATTAATATTTTAACCAACCTATAGGTTGGTTGGTGTTTTTTGTGGACTTATTTATTTGATCTTTGACCAGAAACTTATTTCCATACTTAGAATAGGTATGCACTTTTCTCATTTTGCTTTGTGTTCTATATTGTCTCTCATATTTTTTGCTTTACATTTAGGAACGCTTCAGTATTTCATTTCTTGTTTCTAACTGGTTTTTGAGGGCTTGTTGAAATCATTCAGCTAATTATAAGATACTTTTCTGTGTTCCTGTGGTCCTCAGTCGATGATTAAGATGATAGAATCTGCTGTATTTTATGAACTTACTTAGTTGTCTACTCTTCTAAATTATGTGTTTTCTAGCTAATTGTGAATTGACTACTTAGAAAGCAGCACTTGGTAACTGTAGTACTTCTAAAATGCCCATTTGGTTTAACGTAGTATAACTTGCAAAAGCAGTTTTATTTTTCAATGGTCTTTTCTCTTTTCGTGTATTGTAAGAAGTGTTATTTTTAACAGTTACTGGTTTAGTTGTAACAGTAACAGTAAAGCTTTGCTTTAGAAGTCAGAACATGTTTTGATAGTGAAAATATTGCAGCCTCATCAGTGCAATTTGGAAGCATATTGCAAAACTAAACATTTTTTTTTCTGCCAATGAAGTCTGTTTTGCCGTCCTTGCTCTTTTGAAACATCCTTAGATTGTTGGATACTTGGTATAAATGCTAAAGCCATGAAGTTAACTAATTACTATTGGCATTTGACTAATCGGCTGCTCTATAATCCCAAACCAACCTGAACACTTCGCCTTTTTTTCCTTAATTTGGTTTAGTGTGGATAGCCAGCAGACCAAAGCACTGTAAGTAATGGGTGTGAAATGACCTGAAAGTAACAGGCCTGTGCAAGTAACGCTGTGAAAGAGATGAGAGGGATGTGAGGGCAGGGTTGTGCAGATGCTTGGGGACCCAAGTATAGCCTCTGCTCTTTCCTGTGCTGGTGGGATGTGTGTGTCCAGGAGAGATTTTTTTGTGCTGAGGCCACGTGCTATGTTTGGCTCACTTCACTGCTAATCAACTCCCACAGCCTCAAATCAGAGTAGCTGTGTGCAAACTGCCTATTAATAGTAATCTGTAATAACTCCTACACTCTACCCAGGCGTAGTTTGGGTGAACGTTAGGTGGCTTGGACCAAAATGGTGCGAGAATAATGCAACAACACGTCCTGGCAGTATTTAATGCTATGTCTTATTTGTTAGGATCAGTGTAGTCTGGGTGTCCAGTGACTGAGAGTTACTGATGTCTAACAGGAAGTGTTGCCTAGGCAGAACCCGGAGCTGTTACCTGATGGGCTGTGGGGGACATAAGTACCAGAGTTCTTTGCATGGAAGGCTGAGGGGAACATCACACCTTCACAGGAACCTACGTTTCATTAGTTCCACTGTTTACAAAACAGCTCTTTATGTATTAAAGTTTTTTGTAGAACAGTCTGAATTTTCTTGATGAAAAGATAAGCCTGTGTAATATTTTTATTTGCCTTCAAGCTTTGTTTGGATTGCATTTGCAGGCTTTTCTCCACAACCAGGAAGGCCTAACATTTTTTTTCTTTAGAGAAATGAGTTTCATGTAGTTGCTTGTCTGCTTTATGAAAAATACAAATGCTTTATATAAACATAAATATTTAGAGATTTGTAATAAAGTTAGATTTGCTGGCAGATACTAACCTTTGCATTGAAAACTATCAGCCGGCTTCCTCAGTGATGCTGTCAGGAGAGGAATCTGATTAGAAAGGCTTCAACATAAATGATTTCATGGGTCATTATTATTTAAATAAAATATTGGGTTTTTTAGAAGATTGGAGGACTACAGTGCTGAATTATTTGGCTACTGCCCGGAAATACAGCTAATTAAACTGCTGTAGTGTTGTTTTTTATTTACCCTCAAATAATAAATTTCAGAGCTGGGATTTAGTAGTGGAAAACTTCTAATAATTTAGACAAATAGGGAAATACTTATTTCTGAATAAGACATACTCATCCCTAATACTAATTAGCACAGATTTAATTATTAACTTCAAGTCTATGGACCACTTCTGTTAATGACGGTTGCTAAATACTTTAAACAGAATGGTGAATTCCGAGGAAGAAGCAGCTGTTGTGTTGAGCCCCTTCTAACTGAGGACTGAAAATGCGAGCAGGTAAGGATACTTTGTGTTTGATTTCCAGGTCATATTTTATAGTTAGAACTAGATGCAAATGACAGAAGTTATTTCTGTCCTATATACATCTTTAATGCTGCATTGGCTGCTTTTTGAGTTCATGGTTATAGCTGATTTTCAAAGTAGCATTATTTTTTTGTTTGAAATTCAGGGTGTAAAAATTGTAATGACAGTCGTAAATATGCTGTAGCTGAGGATTCAACAACCTTTTTCAGTGGTGTGCCAGGCTGCATTTTGAATTCTTAGTTAAAAATTAAGCGTTACCTGAGGGGAACTAGAATGCCTACTGCTTCAGGGGTTGAAATGCTGCTGATGGCAGTATCATGATTCATAGAAAGGCAGAGTGCCTGCTCTTGGCTCTTGCAGGTCTGTCTGAGGATGGTGCTGCTCTGGGTTCCGGACCCAGTAAGAACCCAGAGCTGCTGCTTCTCCTCAAAGACGGTGTGTCACCTCTGCTCATAAACAGGGAGGGCAATCATCGGTCCTCTGCTTTGGCTAGCCCAAGTTTTGTGCTGATTCTGATGCGTGTGCTCTTCAAAATGTGCTTTCTTCAGGAGACACAGTAGATGGTGCTGACTTCAGCAACAACTTAAAGGCTGGTGTGTGTGTCTGTGCAAAGCTGCTGAGTTATCCTTGTATGGTTTATGTTGCCAGTGGAAATTCTTAACTGAATACTAAGTGAATTTGTTGGTAAACGTTCCCTGATAAATAATTCTCATCCATTGCAATTTTAAAGCATGATTATAGACTTTTTTTAGCAACTGTGATTATTGAGATAGCAAATCATACTCTCGATTTCTTTTTGCAGTTGAAAGTGAGGCAAAGGCAAAAACCAAAGTCCGCTTTGAGGAAATCTTCAGAAGCCATGCTGTCCTAGCAGACATAAAGAAATCAAAGAAAAAGAAGTTTGACTCTCAGGAGAGTATTGTGGTGAGTTGGAACACATGCAGGCTTTGTTTGGTTGCCTTCCTTAACAGAAAAAAGATCAGGAAAACATACTGTAGAAAAAAGATGTAAGCATTTAAATAAAATAAAGTGTAACGTATGTTTCTGCATGTATCCCTTGTTTTTGGTGTGGCTTTTATTTTTTGTTTGTGTACCAGCGAAGTGTCCTTGGAGGTATGCCAAAATTATATAGAGTATTAATACTGGTAAAAAGAAAGTGGCACGTGCAGGCATGCACTCATTTAATGTCCACCAGTACTTTTTTGTCCGTTCCCTTTTTTCATAAAATTTTTCAAATTCAGAATTGACTTTACTGGGAGTTAATTAGATGTTTGACGGCTAGTAGAATTACGTCTGTAAATGTATTTAATTTTGAGAGTGCTACATCTGTGTAATACAGGTGTGTCTATCTAATACAGCTGTGAATTGAGAACTGATGAGAAACTGTAATAATATTAGAGATAATATTAAACTATCCCGTTCTGTACCTTTTTTTTTTTTTTATCTTAATAATCAGTGAATTTCTCCATTCAGCTTTATGTCTTGAGTGGTTCCGTGTTCACGTGTCAACATTTTTCAAAGATTTTGGCTTTAGCTTGTGATTTGCAGATTAGGAAGGATGCTATCACCCTGACTTTATAGTTAGATGACATTTTTGTTTGTGGCATATCTGTCATTAAAAGAGCCTCAGAAATTCCTTTGAGTTATGGTTCACATTGTAGTCTTTTTCCTGAAGAGGAGAATAAAAGTTCAGTATGAGTTTATACATACCTGATTATTGACTTAGAAGATTTAGAATTTAGAAAGAAAGCAATTTGTTTAGCAGACAGATGTTCTGGTTTTTTATTTTCTTTCTGTTAGGTTTTATATTTTCAGCCTTTTTTCTTACAATTGTATCCATATCAGATTCGGGAAATTCCTTCTTTAATACTTGTTTAAGACAAATGAGTGGTATTTTATGTAATATCATAAATGTTACATGTACTTATATATATTAAGTATATTCAGAATAGATATATTAAACTTAGTATTGCTGTTTGGTCTTAGATTAACAATTTGAAATTGGATTTTGTGTGGATTTTTTAAAATTTATATTCCTTGATGTATATGCTATTTAGTCATTAGTCTATACAAGGAATCAACGACGTCTGAGAATAGCACAGAGTTAGAGGGTGGGTTTTTTCCTTTTTTACTGGCATATATGTAAATAAAAGACTAAGTTCTTCCTCAGTTAAGTTTACATTTTTATGAAATGTGAATTATTAATTCTGTAATTAGTAAGTATTTTGAACACATAATTGTGTTCATATGCAACCATGTATTACTCATAAATATTTTAAATTTACTTTGGTTTTGAAATTGGTTTCCATTCCAGAAGTCTCTGATGTAAAACACTAGTGTTTTGGAGTTATTTAGAAACTCTTAAAATCAGTGATTTTGATTCAGTGACCTGAATCAAAACTTAGTGGTATGAAGCAAATTAAGAAGTGTTTTTAGGATCAGTGTGGAAGCCCAATTTTCTGGCTTTGTTGAAGCTATAAATATTACCGATCAAACCACTTAAAAACTAAGAACTTGAGGAGAGCTTGTATTGAAACCTATTACTGACCATTTGGAGTGTTTCCTTAAAGCATGACCAAGTTGCAGGAGCTCAGGTTGGTATTTTCCATGCCAGTTGCATTCAAGTAGAAATTTCTGTAAAAGCTTCAGCAAATAAACAGTCTGTAAGAAATAAGTGTGTGTGGGAGTGGAAGAGTAGGTAGATGGAGGAGGTTGGCTGGTTTTGTTCCCGTTTTCTTCAGTTTATATCATTTAACTGTACAGTTTCACATATGTTGAAATAATGTGAAATTTGTCAGTGATGGTTGGCTTTGTGTCATGCAGTTGCCATAAATGGTCTCCCAGCTTTGATCAAAACCAGGTCATGGTTCAAAGCCTATTTCCACTTGAAATGTTCCAGTCTGTTTCCTTCCTTTGTCTTTGCTCTAGCCTTTCTTACAGATTAATAAGACTTTTTCCTTTATAGTCCACTGTTTCTTTGAAACCTGAGTTCTGGAGCTGCAGGAGGTTGCTGTGGTTTTAAATGACAGAAGTGAGGATAAGGAGAGTGCCTGCCTGCTTGCCTGCTTTGCTCTGTGTGCCCATTGCCTGGAGAGCATGCCTGGAGAGCTAGGAAGCAGCCTGCATGGAAGAGGAAAGGTTGATGTCTGTAGGGCAGGATGAACTTGAAGCCACAACTGATAGGAATGAAGAGCTTGTAATGGAGATGGAAATACACATCGGCTGTGGCCAGTGAAAGCTCTGCTTTGCTGTTCAATAAATAGCCACTGGGCAGTGGGTGTGAAGCCTAAAGGCATCGTGGAAAAAACAAGCAATTGAGACACAGTCAAAAACTGAATTTGCTAACATCCCTTCTAGGGCAGTCACCATATTTATTTTTTACCAGTTGTGCCTCCTATTACAACTTGTTAGAATGAGGCAAGCCTCAAGATCAGGCAATGTCTAGGTACATTAGTCTGTTTAAAGTCATTATTAAAATGATTGAATTATTTGGTTCAATCTAAATTCTGTGGTTGAAAAGAGGATGTTTAAAAATTTGCTACCAGATAAAAAGGTTAGATCCCTTTATGAAGGCAAAAATTTCTTCCCTAGACTGTAGTCTGATCAGATTACAATATTGGGATGGACAGGCATTGATAACTTGGGTTTTGTATTCAAGGCAGGACTGCAACAGATTTATCTGGTTTATAGGCTGAAAAGCACTGAATAATTGTGGAGATTTCCACTGGATTTTAGCCCTTTGTTTCTTGTGTGTAAAATAGGAGAATTGATAGTAGTTGACTGTATAATTGATCGACATATTTTCTCAATGTTTTCTGTTAGAATTTAGTGAAAAAATTCCAAGCCCATCTTACCTGTAAATAAAAGTTCTTCTAGCTTTGATTGAGTGTCTACATTTTATAGGCTTACACAGGCAATGGCAGTAAAATTGGTTTCCTAGTACATTAAGATTTTATTAGACATCCCACCCAACAAGCCATCTTCACAAGTACATTCATTAACAATTCAGTTGTAAGTAAATGGTCTTTTACAACTGGTATATGTCAACACTTCAGTGGGCTGGCAAAGTCCATCCCTAATTTTTCAAGCTGTGCCTGTATTATTATGGGCAGAAATTCAGGTACCTCTGTAAATCTGGTTACACAAGTTTCGAGATACCCATGACAAACTCACTCCATACGTTGCCAGCTTCCACTCATGGATATTTGAGAAGCCCTTTTGAAAAGGTGTAAGATTCTTAGGCGTTGTCCCTGCTATCAGCTCTGGGACATGAATGGCAGTGATGTGACCTGGGGTTGGCTAATTGTGGTGTGAACCTCCAGTGTCAGCCCACATGTGTGTGCCTTGGCTGGTGCCCATCTCCCACTCCTCTCAAGCCAGTAGTGCAAGCAAGGCTATTTGCAGGGGAGAGTGCTTCCTCTGCCCCGGTGTAATGTGGCCACGGAGCTGTTCTGAAACAAAGCCTTCTTATTTGTTCTATGTTTTAAGCTGAGAAAGTCAGGTTCAGGTCAGCAACCCTCTGGAATTACTTCAGAAACAGGCCTGTCTTTCTGAGCTGCTTTTCCAGCCTGACTCCTTTCTCTAACTCAGTTCTGTGTTTATGTATTGATGACAGCTCTTAGCTTACATCTCTCAGTCCTTTGTTTCAGACACAGAATCTATACCAGTATCCCCACCTCTGCCTGAGTCCTAATCTGAGGGTTTTTATGAACCTCTTGGCTTTTACTTTATTGTTTTGTAACTTCGCATCTTTGCTCTCTGTTTAATTATGTCATGTAATTACAGCATGTGGAAAAGGTGGCCGGAATTGAGATCATACAGGCTATTTATCTGAGAAATTTGTGCTTGAACTGCTGAAGCAGCTTTGTGCTGCCTGCAGTATCTATTAATGTTCCTGGAATTTGCTGTAGTTTGAGATTGTGGTTTGTTTTCATCATAAGGAAATGGCCTCAAGTTGTACCAGAAGAGCTTTAGATATTAGGAAAAACTTTTCCATTAAAAAGATAGTCAGACATTGAAACTGTCCAAGGAAATGGTGGAGTCACCATTCCTAGAATTGTTCAAAAGGCATGTTGATGTGGCACTTCCAGGTATGGTTTAATGGTTAACATTGTGGTGCTATGTTAATGGTTGGACTTGATGATCTTAGAGGTATTTAACAACCTGAGTGATTCTATGAATCTATAATTTTTTGTTTGTAATAAATAACACGTTCTAGTAAGTATTTCAAGCCAGTTTTTGCATCAGGTAGATTCCGTTAGGGAGATTATTCTTTAATATCAGTGGTATTTTAGAAACTCTTGACTAGGTCAAAGATGAGGGCTTTTTGTATAGGGTTTCTCAAATAATTCTACTACTTGTGCTTAGTGGATTGATGTTTTATCAAAGGCAAAAATCAGCATGACCTTAGTTACTGGCCACTGTTGGGTCTTAATTGTCAGTATGTTTTAATCTTCATTTCTCATACTCTACAGTTAAAGTTATTAATAGAAATAAAGATGTGGAAGTGAACAATCTATTAGGAAGCATTATTCTGTTTGGGGGTTTTTTTGGTTTATACAAAGCCTGGTGATTTAATTATTTTATTTTCCATACTCTGTTCTGTATTTCAAGTTATTTATATGAAATTTTCCACATCCTCTTGAATCATCGACTTAGAAATAAATATGATGTTAGTGGTTTGTTTAAGCAAGTGTAAGATGAAGATACAAGGACAATTTTTTCATACTTATTACACATATTGTCCTTTTTTGCAAATTTTTGAGGCAAACATGATTCTGTGACTGGTATCCTGACTAGAAGGGAACGATGTCTGTGTTTATTGAGGAAGAAGGTCTTGGCAAATAAAACTTTGTATGCAGATACCTATATTTTTGCCAAACTCTTTCATTTCTTTTCGTTGTGTTTTAAAGCCCTTCCTGATATTTCATGTTGAGACTAGAAGAGAGTTTTCTGTAAGACAACAGAGTTAATGAACCTCAGTGACTTTATAGAAGTTACATCGAGGAACAGAGATCTCTGTCTTGACCTCTTTACAGAATTTGACCTCAGCTGTGCTCTTTGGCATTATCATAGAATCATTATTTGGATTGAAAGGGACTTTAAAGGTGATCTAACCCAAGTGCCCTGCCATGATCAGGAACATCTTCAACCAGATCAGGTTGCTCAGAGCCCCTTCCAACCTGACCTTGAACATACCCAAGGAGACAGGGAGAGGTGGCATCATAACCTTTAGTAACCAGAAATAGAAACTTGAAGGAGAGAGGAAAGTTTACAATGTGTTTTCTATAAAACCATCAAAAATTAGCAGCAGAAGTGCTCGAACAAATGCATTAGCTGAAATTTAATTCTGACAAGCAGCTTTCAGTCTAAGAGACTACAAACAACCAAGCCTGAAACCTCTCTCTAACTTGGATTTTCAGTGGATGAAAGTATTTGTTTTTATGCTGCTTGTAGTCTTCAAGTCCTGCATAGTGTAAAATACTGGCATCTGTTTATGGAGTAGACTTGTTGATTTCCTTTTTTCACTGGATATACATAAAATCATACAAAAATCTAGTGTAACATTGAGGATGAGGTGCCCAAACACCAAATGTTTTTTTTTTTTCAGTGTGAATTTTCTGTTGACTTTCAGTCTGTCACTTATCAAATTGAAACAACAAAATAACTGGATCTTTGATTTAATTTTACTTTGTGTGATGTTGCTGAAGGAATAACATCAAGTGCAATGTTTATCCTTAGAACATGAATTTTAGTACAAATATGTTTTATGTTCTTTTCATTTATAGCTTGATACCTTTAGAAATAATATTGATCTGTCTAAGGAAAGTGTGAATGATGAAGCAATTATAAACAACACATATAATCCTGAAGAACAGAGCCCCAGATTTACAAAAAATAAATTGAGAGAGAAAGTGTCAATTGCAGAGAAAATAAACAATGATGTTGTTAGTGGAGAGGAGAAGAAGCAGCCAAAGTCAAACAGGAAGAAAAAGAAATCACTGTTACAAGAACAATTTAATGAGGAGGAAGATTTATATGAAGCTAAATTGGGGAGTTTTGAAGAAAAGACTAATGATTTTCCAAAGAAGAAAACAAAACGTAAATCACAGACAGATGTACCTCAACAAGAAGGTGATGGAAAGAACAAAAATTCCTTGACTGAAGTGAGAAATGTAACTGAATTAGAAGAGGAAGAGCAGCTGATTCAAGCCTATCAGCTGCATGTGGCTGAGGAAGAGGCAAATGCAATTAAAAAGAAAATGAAAAAGAAACTTAAAGAACAGATGTCTGAATCCACCTCCACTGTTCAAAGGCATGAAGTTGCATTGAATAATGAAGTGGGCAAAAAGAAGAAAAAGAAAAAAGAGCGAGCAGCTTTAAGTGAAGCTGAAACAAGGTAACATGACAAACTATGCAGTGTGTCTGTGAATCTTAAGCAAAATGTTTCATTTTAAGATAGGCGGAAGCTTTCTGATAAATTGTTCATATTTTCTTAGTGATTAACTGGATGATTCTGGTATGAAAAAAATAGTACCAAATCCTTTTTCAGAAGGCTGTCATGATTAATATTTAGCTCACAGATGCCTTTTAACTTTTTTTAAAAAATATCCTCTGTTGTTATTTGATGTTTGTTTGCTGTGGAACTCCCTCTTAACTAACTTAAGATAGTTTTGTGCATGATTTTTTTTTTTTTGTGGTAAATGATGGTCCTGATCCAGCAAAAGAGTATTAGCTTGACTATTCACATAAATGGTTTTGCAATTGTCTGGAAATTAGGGGGAAAAGAAGTGGGGAGAGCACTGAAAAAGTCAAGACACTAATGGGGCTGGGGGCTGTTAGGTTTTCAAGATACGCAGATGATGAGTTGCAGAATTTCAAGTGGATTAATAACGGCAATGAGTAATTGTATCAATGTATGCAGTGGACTGCAGTTGCTGACAGTGATCCATTACCTTGCAGTGCAATGTCCCTTTCTGAGCTGCAGCATCATCCAGAAGAAGGTGGCAATGAAAGTCAATCACTTGAAACACTATTTACATCAGAAGGACAGAAACTGGAGGAAAGCATGGAGAAACAGAAACCTAAAGCCAAGAAGGTTAAGAAGAAAACCAGAAAAGGTCTGCCAACAAAGTGTTATAATACTATACTACTTTGCTGCACTTTTTTTTGTGCTGCTACAGAACTATTTGTCCATAGTAGTAACACAGAAGTGATTGAGCTGTTTGAGTTATATTTCTTAAGTTGCTTAATTATACCTCTGTTCTTCCAATTCTAAGGCTTATTTTTGAGGATTTTACTTGATAAATCAATCTAAAATCTTGAAAATTCATTTACTATAAGTAGCTTTGAGTTGAGACAGAAATTACTATGTTCTACTAGTGACAGTTTATTTACTTTGCTCCAATTTCTAGAAGAAAGCACGGAAGTTGCTGCAGAAAATGATGAGGAAATGAAGAATTCAGAAATTTCAACTCGGTCTAAATTTGGTTTCGGCGATGATCTTGTTTTGGGAGTTTATATCCATCGATCAGATCGGCTTAAAATTGATCACTTGATAGCTCATCCTGTGGTTAAAATCCATATTGTTGATCAGAGGAGTGGCTTATATGTCAAGAAGGATTATAGGTGACTTTTAATAAACTGTTTCTTTTATCAGTGATTACAATAAATAGGTATACTCTTCCCTACAAAATTAAATACGAAAATGAAAGTGGGGTATTTTTAAGCTTGTGTAGTTGCTCGTTAGTTTCTACATCTACGATAATGTGTATAGGTATACATCCAATAAATGAGGATGATATTTTTCTTTTCCTTTTGGCACTTTTAAATGCTCTGCACTGCTGTATTGCTTTTGAGGCTCCCCAGGGCAGTGGTCACAGCACCAGCCTGACAGAGTTCAAGTTTGGACAATGCTTTCAGACACATGGTGTGACTCTTGAGGATGGTGCTGTGCAGGGCCAGGAGTTGGACTTAATGATCTTTGTGGGTTCCTTCCAACTCAGCGTATTCTGTGAATCTGTGATATTTCCAACACATCTGTGATATTTCCAAAACATTTCTTCCCAGAGACAAAATTTCTTAGGTCTCAAAAATATATAAAAGCCAAGATTAGAATATGTAAGCAAAATTATTGTAGTATAAATAATGTCTGCCTTTTCTTTTTCATTAAGAACTTTTAAAACCTTAAATTAAGTTTAGTTCTTTGTATTTCTAATTACTTCAGTTGCTTGTTTCCACTGTCATGCATAATTTTCCTGAAACCAAATTTTAATGGGGCTTGAGCAGTAGACTCCACCATGATCATTATGCATAAATTTGCTAACAGTAACTTAATTGTTAGGATTTTCAACTTGAGCCTGTGGTTTTTCTATATACATTGCAAATTTTCTTAAATTTTGGGTGGGTTTAGAAAATTTTTTCTAGAATCAAACAAGTATTATCTTACATGTTTCTTAGTTTTCAGTAATTGAAAATATTGTTTTGTTTGAGGTTGTTTTTTAAATGCTCTAACAATTGTAATGCTTTGGAAATTTTCAAACAGCAAGAAGGAAGATTCATCTTATGAACAAGAAGAAATAGAGCACATTCTTCCTATAATGACACAACCATGTGACTTCAGAAAGTCTAAATCAACAATTCCAGAGTGGGAAGAGCAAGTAATATTTAATGAGCGTTTTACTTACTTTATTCAAAACACTGAGGAAAACCCTCAGGTTATACTGTTTTTTGAGGTAAGACGAAATATTTTGCATCCCATTTATGCATGTTCTGTTTTTTGGGTTGTTTCTTCAACAACATATATTTGACTGATTCAGGTGTTTTATTTCAGTTAAATTGGGTTAACAGCATGGCTTTAAGATACAAAATCAAGTGGAGATACCAAAAAGTGGGTTGTTTTAATAGAAAAGGATCCTGTTCTGATAGTAATAAGGAAGATGAAACTTTCTTATAAAATCAGCTCTCAAACTTTTGGGAAAGGCTGGTAAGATATGGTGGATATTACTCTTTTCACATTCTTGAAATCTGAAAAGAGGTTTAAGTACAACAAGCTCAAAGGTAGAATTTGTCTACCTGTAGCAACACCTCATTGTACCAATGAGCAAACTATTGCATTGTTTCCATTAGCATTTACACATCTACCTCTCCTGTCCCAGTCTTTATAAAGTAATGATTAGTTTGTCCTCCAATACAATTATGATTAAAGGAAAAATTTTAAGTTATATATTCAATGTAATTTTGAGCTTAAGTGTTTCAGTATTTGTACAGGGAGATTCTGTAGTATAAACATCAAAATGGAAACCTAATATGATATATATTTTTTTATTCCTTGTTTTTTTTCCCTATTTCAAATAGATTGAATATAATTTATTACCATATTTTTTTATGTTTTGTGATGCTTGTAAGTGAGCATATTCATAAAATTAAGAGTCCTTAGTTGCTTAATACAAAACTAATTACATTTGTATGTAAAGATTCTTCATTCAAGTCATACTAATGTTGGGACCAAAAGTATAATGACACTGAAAAAAGCTGTTTGACTTCAGGTTTATGAAATACCAATTTAAAAAAAAAATATTATTCTAAGGATTTTTTGTATACCAGGTAAACTTCCAGGAGTAGCTAAATATGAGAAAATTCTGGTCCCTGACAGAAAAATGAAGACTCTGGTAGGCATCTCTGGAAGTGTTCAAGGCCAGGTTGGACGGGGCTTTGAACAGCCAGAGTTAGCAAAAGATGTCCAAGCCCATGGCTCAGAACTCTGTGATCTTTGAAGGTTCCTTCCAACCCAAACTGTTCTATGACTGATTCAATGACAAAACTGATAAAGCGAGGGAAGAAAACCTAACTTTTAGACTGCCATTTTCCATCTAGGTTATATGCAGCTGGTTTTAGGTGTCAGATTTGTGATCTAAGTGATTTCTGAATTAAGAAAACTATGCATTATTGAGATGTAAGGGGAGCAAGAATAGGTTTTTTTAAGACTAGACTTTTTTTTAATTGAGGTCATAAATAGTCATCAGGAAAATACAAAAGGACCTGTTATTTCTAATTTCATACTTGTGTGGAAGATACACTGGTTTTGTAATTTCTCAAAATTTAAATCTGTTTAATTTAGTGAATTGACCAAGCATATTTTTAGTAGTTTTTTTTTTTTAATTACTGTCAAGTATATATTAATTAGAAATGCATTTATATTCATGCTGATACTTCCAGGTCCTTGATTCTCTCCGTATGAATGAAGTGAGAGTCAGCTCTGATGTACAAGTTCAGGAAGGTCGTTACCGAAAAATTTGTTGGGCATTTCTAAAGGTATTGTAAATATTTAAATGAAGAAACAAAATTAGTAAGTCCTTTTATCTGAAAATCTCTTACTGTACTAAGTAGGAAAGCACTTTTTAATATTTTCAGCAGCAGAGATGGGAAAAAAAATCCTTGTTTGCTTAGCTGTTCTCTCCTTTTCCTCTTCTTTCACTCCCTGAAATCAACACAGTAACAAGCTTGACATTAAAGAATATGTGTCTTTCAAGAAAGTATAGAATGTCTAAGATTTTTTTTGTTTCTTCGTAAAGTACAGAAGGTTGTTTTCTTTTAGTATTTTCTTTGTGTTCATGTGATTGTGAAGAAAATGACAAATCCACTAATTTCTGTACCTCAGCTGTTCTGTATTCCAGTGGCATTTTCAGTTGTCCAGTCTTTGAAAAGATTCCCTAATTTAATTATAAAATGCTTCTCATTTTCAGTTGCAGAGTTTGAAATGCTGTGGCAATTCAGATACAAGTGTGCCAAATGTGAGATATGGGTGATTTAGCCAGCACATATGTACCTTTCTACCCTTTTAAGAGAGACTTGAATGTGTCAATTTGTTCTTTGAGAGCTGACAAACTACAATTTCCATGAGGATTTTTTGTTTACATCTACCCCTGTGCATGACAGTCATTGAGTTGTCCACAACATAGAGGAAATGTGAGAAATACAGGAGAAGATAATGGACTGCAAGTTTAGTTGAAGGGATGGGAACCTCCATAGCAGTTCAATACAGAGATTCTTCTGAGCTCTGCCCAAGATAAATCTACTGGAATGAGGGGTCTGGTATCCTGTGTCCGTTAGCAGAGCATGTAGGAATTGTGCATCCAGGCATACAGTGCAGCCTACTGCTGAACAGAGGGAAAAATGCTCATGAAGATGAATACAATTATTGCCTGATCTTCATTCTTACTGCATCTGCCTGCATTATAGTTTCATCTGTATCAGTCAAAGTAGAAATGTCCCGATTCAACACTGATCAGTGTTAAGGGCGGTAGGTACATTTATTCTTCAGTTCCGTAGAGGGGACTGTCTCCTCTGAAGTTGGAGAGGTTACTGCATTGCTGTATCTTCTGCTCTGAACCAAAGCCTTACCAATGCCCTTTGTTGCAGCATTCAAAGAGGACAGATTTGGAAGAAGCTGTTTGTGGATTGGAAGTCCTTTGAGATCTGGTTGATTTTAGCAAGTAGCAATTAAAAAAAAATAGAAAAGTGGTACTGCGAAGATGTTCCCACTTAAAAGATATTACTGCTGTGAAGCATCTTTCAAAGCTAGGCTGCCATCTAAGCTTTAATCTTAGTGATTTAATCCTGGGGGAATTAAATACATGCTTAGTTCATTATCACTTTTAGAGTTAGTATATTTCTGCAATGGGAAGTGGATTTCAGGAGCTTGTACTGTTAGTTAAGATATTAGAAATTATCCGTTACTTTTATGTTCATTTTTCTTCCTCTTTCTTCTTTTTAATCACCCTTCCAGCTTGTAGGTGCAAATGGAGTTCTAAACGTTGGTGGAAAACTTCGTCTACAATTATATTACCCACCTTCAAGGACCAAGTCACATTCAAATGCTGTTGAGGTTTATGACTGGTGGGCAAAATGTCCTAGAAATCGTTACCCATCAACGTTATACGTAACTGTAAAAGGTCTAAAATTGCCAGATCATGTAAGTTAAATATATAATATATGAGTATATTTGCAAATATGCAGACTTTTCTGTAGGAACTAGTACCTAGATAGAGCTTGAGAGTCTGTGTTCGTATGCGTGTATATAAAAGCTGTGCTTACACGCAGTATATAAAATATGTAATAAGAACGCTACATCTCAAGATAGGTGTTTCAAACTCAGCCCTTCGTAGGTATCTTTGAAAAACAGGCGTACTTTCCCACCTACAACTTCGAATATTTTGCTACTGACAGAAAACTTTCAGAGTACTTTCTTGATTAATGTTCCTTCTTATTAAGGAACATTATTATTATTATTATTGCCATTTTAAGTCACTGGACTCACACAGGTGTATAAATTCTTGGAGAAAAGATGCAAGTTACTTAACTCTGATTCCCTGCACCTTCTAGTTGTATTGAGCTGTATTTTTTTTCATAAATGAAAGCTTCTTTAAAGATAGGCTTACACTGGTATGTGCTGAGCATTCAAGATAAATACGGCATTTCCTTTTTTACAATGAAAGTACAATATTGTTCTATTATATAATTTCCCATTTGTATTTAAAGCTATAATAATACTTTCTTCTGCTCACTTTTGTACTATGAAGGGTGGTTTGTAGAAGCCTGGTGAGATGTGCACCTTTTCAGTAGTACAATACAATACAATAGTAGAGTAATTCTAATTTTCACTGACCTTGATAGTTACTAAAAGTAGGAAAGTATAAATTATTTGAAAAAATTGTGATACCGTTTGATTGACAGAACTTTGGAAGCTTGGATTACTTTCTGACTTCCTGGTTAATTTAAACGAAATTTTGCAATGCAGTTTTCATGTATTAAGCTTTTTCCAATCTGTGTTTCAGATGTAGCAAAACATTTAAATTAAAAGTACCTTTTATTGTTTTCAGAAATTACATTGTTCACTTTAAAAATATTTTTTCCCTGATACTTAGTTTTGTTTGCCTTAAGGTTGGTCCTTCTTTTCACTCTATGGCAGCTGTTCAGCAGGAACAAACTAATACAGCACTGTCAGATCTCCAAAGAGAAGGAAGTGAACCTTCTTCAGAGGAGAAAAAGGAGCCATTTAAATGGTCAAGATTGCCTGGACAGGTGAAGTGGTTTTTTTTGAATTTTAAATGAAAATAATGTAAATATTTACTGTTTTTATAAGTATTATGGAGCAGGTAATTAATTAAAATAGTTAACAAAAAATATTAAACGAAACAGAAAAAACTCTCATAGATAGTAGATGAGGCTTAACCTTAGCAAATACAGTTTATTTAACAATTTTTTCACCGGAACAGACAGATATTTTTATCTCCAGAATTCTCCAAGAATTTGAAAGAGTAGGGTTAGTCAGGTAATGGAAGTAAGACAGGAAACCAGTTCTCAGATTTCAGGTTGATTAGAAATATATTTTCTTGATGTTTTTTTTGTTTGTTTGTTTGTTGAAGATATTTTTATGCTATAACATAAAGAGCTTACACTGAAGAATCACATAGCTACCGTAGATATTGTCCTTCACCTTAAACTGTGAGTTTAGTTTAGGAGAAAAAGCCGTTGGGTCAAAAAGAGGTAATATGTTGGGAGAAAGGAAAGGGGACTAAAATACTGGTTCCATTTTTCGGGATGTTTCATCTCTGGTTCTGTCTTTAAAAGTCAGATATTTAAATACAGATGAGGAATGCTAAAAGTGATTTGGTAGAAGACCAAAGGTTTGAGTGCCTGTGGTTGGGTTTCTGAGTTCACGCTGAAGTCGCTAGGTTATGAAAAGTTGTGCTTAGACTCCTTAGACAAGCTTGACTTACAGTCTTAACCCACAGCTTACATCATTGATGGTAGGAATTATTAAGCTCTTCTTAAGATTAAGCAAATTATTTTAATTTTTTTTAGGTTTTTTTAAACTTGCTAGTTGTTTGTAATAATGCGGCAGAAACAGATTATACATTCATGTGGCCTAGGTTATGCTGCAAAACTGTCTCTGTTTATAATAATGTCTTTGAATTTTACTTTGGAATGCCATTAAGATGTTACTAGCCTTTAAGAACTTCTGCATGTCAGGGGTTAGAGTGTTTTATGCACTGGATAGTTAATACTCCTACCACTTGTTCCCTGAAAAGCCAGGCTTGCCGCATACCCAACAAGCACCTGCTTTCCCTGCGAGGTGGAGATATGGGCTGCTTCTGTATCCGCTTCTCTCATGATGGGAGAACGCTGGCAGCAGCATGTGCAGGAAGGAATGGCTATCCCATTGCTTGTAAGTTTAAAAATGGTTTGGCTTTTTTCGTTTAATTTGTGCATTTGGAATTTTAAGGTTAAGGGAAGTTAATTTTTAAACCGTGCTTTTTTAAAGTTTCTGGTTTATAATTCTGATTTGAAGATTGTTCTGTGCCTTAAAGAGCATTGAGGAAAATGCTCTTTCTGTGTTGATAGGGCTGGAACTGCTTTTCTTACATGGTTACATATACACAAGTTAATGGTATGAAATGACACGATTTCTTCCCAGAGGCGTAATGGAAATACTAAATCAGTTTGCAGAAGGAACATAGTTTCTGATGGTAATGTTTTAAGGGAAATAACTTTCTAAGCCTCCACCTCACACATTTTTCATGTAAATTTTTCTCCTAACCTGTCTTGAAAGTTAGATGCCT
The DNA here is from genome assembly GCA_013399875.1 of Gymnorhina tibicen. Taxonomy (NCBI): domain Eukaryota; kingdom Metazoa; phylum Chordata; class Aves; order Passeriformes; family Artamidae; genus Gymnorhina; species Gymnorhina tibicen. Next base: position 123,193 of record VXAZ01000030.1, read on the forward strand.
GAATGTTGTCATCTCCAGACAGACTCCTGGAAGCTTCTGTCTTCCATGGTCCGGTTCAGTCCAAGTACAAACATTCTTTATAACTCAAATTTTTGACTGCTTCATCACGGTAGCTTCAACTGCATAGTTCTTAAATCTTGCATAAGAATTTTGAGATTTAGAGAGAGCAGTATTTTAAGCATCCACAAAATAAGTGTGTAAATGCAAGGAACAGTATATCTAGATTCCTTTATTACACAGCCGCAGAAAATTATCGCAGTGTTAAAATATTCTAAGATTGGTCAAGTAGTTGCCAAAATTAAAAAAAAACAAACATAATCATAATCTGGTTCTAATAATTTAAAGCAAGTAAGATGTTTCTTAAGGGGTAAGACATTTGTGACATCCATGAACCACTAGATGGAAGTAGATGCTTGCTGTCCATTCATACCTAGCAATTATTTCATCCTGTTGCCTCAAAATAAGAAGATAAAGAAAATGAGTTTTTTTATGCTATCAGAAGATCAGCCTAAGATTAGACTGAACTTTGGCTCTAGTAGCTACATCTATTTGACTGCAAATACTTACAAAATTTTATTTTTCTATTTGAACTTCCCTAGTGTATGAAATTCCTTCTGGACAGTTCCTGAGAGAATTTTATGGTCACCTTAACATAGTGTATGATCTTTGTTGGTCAAAAGACAATCAATACCTTCTTACTGCTTCCTCTGACGGCACTGTCAGGTCAGTATGATGAGATGTTCTGGCAGATACCATCAGAAGTTGCAAATAAAGTGGTCCTCTTCAGAGTGTTAGTACAGACTGTGCTATACTGTTTTAATTAAAGATTTGATTACCGTGTGACTACAATAATATAAAAATTGTGATTGGGTTAATCACTTACACTGTATTTACTATTTCTAATGTATTTGTATTTGAAACCAAAGCTTTTCCAAGAACTCTAGTGACTAAATCTACAGCGCAGTGAAAAGCTAAAAGACTTTTTATTTCAAGAAGACACTGAGACAATTGTAATGTTCTGTTCCTGGAAAAATTGCCATACTGTAAATGAGGTATTAAGTTTGCAAATTTGAACATGAGGTAGGAAATTGAAAATTTAAGATTCAAGTTAGGTGTGTGAATTTGCCACGCTGCATACATGTGTGTTGGTGGTGTTGTTTTGGTTTTTGACACTTAATACAGCTTAAATTGCTGTAAATGAATTTTGATACTGTTATTTCTTAAATGGAATCCTCTACAATTAAAGTGTACTTCCATACAGTGTTAATGTTAAAATATTGATCTGTTCAGGTTTAAAAACCAAAACCCTCAAAGTTGTAGATATACATGAAAATATGGCTGGGACACTGTGCAATTTTATTATGAGCAACTTCATTGGTTTTCATAGAGCTTTTTGTGGTTTTTTTAGCTCCTCAGATCCCTATCTGTTATTTCTGTTATGCAACTCAGTAATGCTACAGGCAGTTGCATAATTGAAATGCCTGAAGAATTGTTAAATGATATATTGTATGTGTGGAACTGTTTTAGGGTTTTTTTGCTGCTTAAAAAGAGTGTTTTGAGAGTTCAGTCCTTTTTTTTTTTTTTAAATTTGGGATTGGATTAAATAAGAATTTTTTATATTGAGGTAAATATCAATTTCAGTCATTTATGTTGCCTATAGGATGGCCGAGCTGTTCCTCAATTCTTGAATTTGTGGCAGCAAGTTGAAACTGCAGTGGTCTGCCTCCTTTTCTGTGTACCATGCACAGTCACTGTACGAGTTATTAGTTCCTGTATTTGTTGTGAGTTGCCTTCAGCTCCTTAAAAAGTCCCAGCACTCCACTGCTTTAAAGTCATTATCAGTTTATTATTTGGATCATCTCGTACTGAGTTCTAAGGCAACATGAAGGTAAATTCATGAACTTACGTGAATTCTTCTTTATATAATGTTTTATGTTATCCTCAAGCCTTCCCAAGGTCTAGTTCCACATTATTTGTGAGCAATAAACTAGTTTTTATTTTGTTAGATCAAAACCATTCTAAAAGATAGGTAGACTCCTTGTGACCTTTCTGCATCAAATTGAGGATTAATTGCTGTACTCTAAAGGGTTGCAATTTTGTAATTAAGTCACCCCTGAGTAAACTTAGAATTCTTCAATAGTCACCAGAAGTGGTCGCCTCACCTAGAAGGGTGCCACTAAAACAATTTAATAACATATTGTAACTGAACACTCTGTGTAAAGTGCTGCCCACCTGTATTTAGTGATCCAGGTAATGTTTTATTATTTCTGGACTCATCTTTGAGAAGGCTCACTAGTGAAATGCACACCATCAAATAGAAAACACTAAGAAAAATCTAATCTTGCAGCTATGGGTGGCAAAGGATAGGAAATAGATTAATCGTAAGAAGTGAATTTATGTGATGTAAACATCCTTGAGATCATGATCACTGTGTGGCTGGTAATTATTATTTTAAAATTTTCTTGGGTTTTGTTTATATTTAGTGGCCCTAAATGTTCCTTTATGCGTTTTCTTGTTCTAATATTGCTTTTAATGAATGATACCCTGGAAGATCTTAATTTGGTTATAACTTCTGAAAGAAAGAAACTAATCCATTCCATGGAATTCTTTATGAGTATTTTAAAATGAGAAATATATCCATTAAGTGAGTAAGTAGTCATTAAATTGTTTTGAAGACCGAATACTGTGTAAAGTAGTAAATGTTTCATAATTCTTGTGGGAAAGTACCATATTAAAGGATTAAATAGAGATGGAACAAATTGGTAGGATAAACAGGTGTTGTTGAGTGTTTGCAAGCATTTGTCTCTAGAACCAGTAGCACAAAATACGGCATCAGTTATACCTGTGTGAAAGTTTATACTGTAGAAATTCTGACTTTGTTTCATTTTAGAATGTGGAAAATAGAAATGAAGGCGGCCTCTGCAGTGAGAGTTTTCCCTCATCCTTCATTTGTCTACACTGCCAAGTACCACCCAATTGCGGACTCGTTGGTTGTGACAGGATGTTATGACTCAGTGATTAGAATTTGGAATGCAAATGTGAAAGAAATCCATGGGCAATTGCTACAGGAGCTTGATGGCCACAAAAGTTTCATCAACACACTTTGTTTTGATGCAGAAGGTATGTAGTTAATATTGCTTTTTAAAATAGTTGTCTTTCCGATTGAAGACCAACTTGAGTGTTACTAGTTTTCTTTACTTCCTAGAGGCAGTGTATTCTTCTTAGGAAGAAATTATTTACTGGGAAAGTGCTGAGACGCTGGGACGGGTTGCCTGGGGAGATTGTGGGTGGCCCATCCCTGGAGGTGGTCAAGGCCATGTTGGTCAGGGCTTTGTTGTAGTGGAAGGTGTCCCTCCCCATTTCAGGGAGGTCAGAACTAAATGATTTTTAAGGTCCCTTTCAACCCAAATCATTCTATGACTCTTTGATAAAGAAAAAGGAATAGTAGTAATTACATTGTGAGAATTTTAACACTAGACTGAAAACTGGGAAGGTGATAAACTTTTTGATATTGTCATAGAATAGGAAACACTGAGAGAAAGGGAAAGAGGTTTAACCATTGTGAGCCGTGTTAGCTTGTAGGTTAACAGCTGAAAGTGAATGTTGTACTGACATGTAGTAGTGGAGGAAGGGTTGAAGATGAGTGAAAATTAAAGTTTTACTTTTTCTAGTATTAGTGACATCATTAATAGGTGGTTCATTTTAGTCACTGGAGTAGGTACAAAGAGGAAAGCTGTATTTTTATAAAGAATAAATATTTGTGCTTAAAGAACAAGTGTTGGAAAACACTATTTGTTCTAGTTCCAGATTCTCTTAGTGAATGTGAAGGTAAGCATTGAGCTATCATGTGAAGGTCATTGAGCTGTAAATGCTCACTTTTTGCTGCTTTTAGAACATGAATGAAAATGAAAAAAGTTAGAAATATGTTCTGCATCTCAGTATTTGATGTATATGCTACATCAAAATTTATGGTATCAGCTTACGTTGTGCAATATGAGCAAAATGCATTTGCAATGAGTATATTATAGCGAAAGAGATGGAAGAATTGATATTTGCCTATTCACAAAAGTGATAGAAGGTTGTTTCTTGCTTTCTGTATTATTTTTTTTGTGGGTGGTATTTTACTTACAAGACATTATTTCTCAGGACACCACATGTTCTCAGGAGATAGTTCAGGACTGATAATAGTTTGGGATACACCTGTCAAAGGAAGTTCTCAACACCTTTTTCAACACTGGAAGATCAATAAGGTAAACAGGTTTCTTAAACTAGAATTGTAATTTTAATGTGAACTGTTCCATATCTAGTAATCTGATTTGAATTAATTTTTTTATACATTTCTTTTTGTTTAACTGCAGAGATATATTTTCTTCTAAAAATTGGTATAGAAGAACTGATACAATGTGCAGTGATTCACTGACTTAACTTTTTTTAAATAGTTTTGCAGCTTAATTGGGTTGGGCACTGGAACAGCCTCCCCAGAGAAGTGGTCACATCACCAAGCCTGACAAAGTTCAAGAAGTATTTGAACTCTCAGGCACGTGGTGTGATTCTTGGGGCTGTCATGTGTAGGGCCAGGAGTTGGTCTTTGATGTCCATAGTGGGGCCCTTGCGACTAAGGATATTCTAGGATTCTGTGGTTCTATAATTATTTTTTTTCTGTATAAAACATGAAAATACTTGAGGTTTGGTAGCACTGTATTAACAGGTAAATGCTAATGAATTAGGTTTATTCTCTAGAGACAAAAAAAAAAATAGACCACAGGCTTTACAAATCACCTTTGTTCATACCTTAGAGCCCTAATGTTCAGTCAGCATTTCTGTCATCAGCTTAATTTTTTTAAAATTCAGTCACAGCAGAATCTGCCTCATGGTTGTAAAAAGTTGATGTCTGGGATGTAATGCCTTAATATAGGAACAAACTTTTTCCTTACCCGAAAAAAAATGAATTGAGCAGAAAAAGAGTAATGCAAAGTAAAAATGGGCAATAACATGTAAAAACATGAGTTTTAAAACACAAAGTTATATAAATTTCTTTATTTTCCATCTTTCTGTAGGAAATAAAAGAAAATGATATTAAAGGAACACCAATAAATCACTTGGAAGTGCATCCAAATGGAAGGCGTTTATTAATCCATGCCAAAGACAGTACCCTGAGAATTATGGATCTCAGAATGTTAGTATTTTTGGTGACAAATGTGTATTTCCTTTCTGTTTTAAAATTTACTTGGGGAAATAAAATACCATAAGGTATTAGTTGTGTAGTTGGGGGAGGAGAAAGATGTCCTAATAATCAAGGATAGAAATGTTAGGGTAAGGAAATGGTTTTAAAACACTGCTGTGTTACAGACCTTTTGGGTGATATTGAGTGGACTTTTAGAATAGAATATCTAAAAATTACTAGATTACTTGGGAGCCTAAAGTGTCATGAAGAATACAATGTTAGTCTTCTAAAGATAGAAATCCCTTTTAAAATGCAATATGGGTGTGAAAAGAACTTGGTAACATTTGTGCGTTAGTTTTGCATTTTTAAGACTCTGGGAAAGATATTTTGATGATGAAATGGAAGATGATCATCATAAACACTGAAAAATGCAGTGGTGTACATATTATGGTGTATTAAGCAGGCTGTGAGATATTTTTGCACAGGTTTTCTCATTCTTGATAGTTATAAGCATGATTCTTTGATGGTAAACTAAAATAAAAAGCAAGGCGATTACAGACTCACTTGAGTTTCATGTTGGAGAATGACCAGTTCAGCGCAATAATCCAATCACAACAGCGAGTTGCTCAGAGCTTTATACAATTGGGTTTTTATATCTTGAAGGATGGAGATTTTAGAACTTCTGTGAGTAACATGTTCTAGTGATCATTCACCCTAAAAGCAGAAGACTTTTTTCTTATTTTTTAAACAGAATTCGTTGTATTTCAATTTATGTCCATTCCCTCTTGTCCTTTCATTGGGTGGGAGTGGGTGGAGTCTCTCACCAACCACGTACATATGTTGATAAGACGCACTTGAACATTCTGTTCTGGAAAGTCACATTAAAGATATGAACAAGTTTTCTAAATGTTTCATCCTTAATTTCATAGGTTTCTTTCTGCCCTTCACCACACAGAAAGTCTCTGGAGGTTTTGAAAAGATGTGTAGATGTGGCCCTTAGGAACATGGTTTAGTAGTGGACGGGACAGTTGGACTTAATGATCTTGAAGGTCTTTTCCAAACTAAGCAATTCTGTTATTGTACTGGACTGAATGTTTGAACTAGCTGAGGACTTTACTGTATTATAGTGCACTTTTCTCTTGTACTGTGGAAGATAACTTATAATGACCATGCTAGACGCTAAACTGTCCACTCAATTGAAGCATGAAATTGCTGGGTTAAGAGAGGGAACCTGTAGTTTCTGAGGCAGTGTTCTTCTGTCACTCCTCTTTCTCAAACGCGCTGAGAGTTTTAGTTTGAGAGCAAAAAATGGGCATATTAATCTTTAAGAATGGGTTTAATATGGGGTGCAATTTCACAATTATTTTAAGCAAGTTTATCCATAGAAGGTACCATCTCCTGCAGTCTCCCACACCTTTGGCCATGTATTCCTAGCATTTCCTTTTTATCATCTCTATAGATCTTTTGATATGGGATAAGTCAGATCAGTGAGCTGATCCAACTAAAAATTAGCCTACAAATACAAATGATTAATTTTCATTTTAATCAGCTCTCTGATCAAACTCATTGATAGCTGCCCAAACACTAGAGAAGAAATGAGGGAGAGCCTGGGAAAATAAGGGTGGAGAGGACACCACCAGGACTGCTACTTTGACCACAGCCCACAGTTACATTGACTTAAGTCTATCAATAAACCACAGGGTCAGATACCCAGCAGTGATAATTTTACACGTCAGCATTAACTGTTCATTCCCTGCATGAGAAAAGAGGGGGTGGAGGTCACAGATGAACACAATTCACTTTGATTGACAGCTGGTTGCTCTTAACTTTCCTCTTTCAACTTGCTGTTTTGATCTTTTTGGATAATGCTGCTGTCCTGTCATTTAGGTATGTGATCAGGGATTTGGTTTGGGTTCAGTCCTCTCCTTAGGGTTTCATATGAAGGTTAGTTTTACATCTTGCAGGGCTCTCCTATTGACATCTCAGAGATGCTATCTTTCTTATTCATACAGCTGAAATTCTTATTTGGGCTAATATGGTCTTGCACCAGGATCTTTAAAGCATCCTTTTCTCTTGCTTGCCAAATAGAATTTCATCTAGGGTGAATTATTCGGAATATTGTTTAAAATAAATTTACTGGAATATTAAATGCATTGCACTTCTCCCAGCATACCTCCATTGTTTCTGCAGTAACAAATTTGAAAAAATACTGTCTTCTGTCCTTGAGGGCTACAGTGGCCTGTTGCTGTTCTTTCCTCAAATTCTGCATTGTGGTATTGCTGCTGGGTTAGTCTCCGTGTTGAACTTAGATATCTTTTTCCAGGCTATGCCTCATGTTTAAAATAGCCTCTTACAAGCTGACTTATGCTTCTTTCCATCCTTTTGTGGATTCTCTCCTACCTGATGCCTACAAACTGTTCAACAGTAGATCATTATTACTGCTGACCAGGAGTGTTTCACTGAAAAAAGATTAGGATATGTAGGTTGCAAAATAATATTAAACATATTAATAGTAAATCAACATTTATGTCTGAAATTCGTTGATTCTACTGCTGGTTTTCTCACCAAGGAGACATTAGTCTGAAGAGCTGAAGAGAGCTGCTGGATAAGTTTAATCATTCAAGCTCAAGAAGCATAATGAAAACTTTTTTGACATAGATTGGAGTAATAGTGACCATTTCCCCATTTTTTGCAAAGCCCAGGATCAAGATAGTGTAAATTACTGCATCTCTATCTGTTCTCTAGATCTGAGGATTTCTTTTTTCTGCTGCAAGACAAGGATGTACACTTTCATCTATACTTTCAGGTGCATGATGAAGGTCAGGGAAAGTAAAGGATAAATAAACACTGCACTCTGCAAAACGTGTGTGCTTGCATATCTATTTGGGATGCAAGGTGTATCGATTTTTCTGAGGAATAGAGGGGGGAACTGACACTTAAAAAGTTACATTGTCTATTCTGAACGTGTCTGCTATGTTTGCAAACTTTCTTTATCTTTAGCTTGGCTGCAAAGAAATACATAGGTGCCACAAATTACAGAGAAAAGATTCATAGCACCTTAACACCATGTGGTACATTCCTGTTTTCAGGAAGTGAAGATGGAAAGGCTTATGTTTGGAATCCAGAAACAGGTAAATAATTATTTTACGGACTTAAGCCAGATTGTCAAGACTGAGGGGGAAAGGATTTTTTAAGGTTTACTGAAACACTTTTGATATGGAATTAAACTTCAGTAAGATGTTCTTAAATCCTGAAGCTTTAGCTCCACCTTTTAAATAGCTGTTATTAATCTCAGATTTAATTCTCTAGAGGAAATTAATAGAGGTAACATTTGTAATATCCAGCATGACTGGAGCACCTGAGGCTCAGCTTTTTGTATACTGCAATTCTTTACATGTGGTGAGGATCTTATAATGGAATGCAGAAAAAATGTTTTAGGTCAGGTAAGTTTTTCTGTTGTGTTGTTTAGATTTGAGAATCAAATCTCTCTTGTTCAGAACCACTTCATCTCTGTGGTGGGTGGTCAGAGACTGAATATTTTTGGTGTGTGGTATATAAGGTTCCTCTGTGAACTAGTCCCCAAGCCAAGAAGTTTCAAAATAGCTACCAAAATCTTTCTGGAAAGATGTGACGAAAATGTAGTGCAGAGCTCCTTGTACAGGAGATAAAAGAGACAAAAATAAGAGTAGAAAGGAGCAGAATACCATTTTGGATTTGATGACGTTATATTCTGCCTGTAATTATAATTATATAATTTTTTAAAATAGAAAAAGCAAATGTTTTAAAACTGGCAGATAACTAACAGCTCTGTTTTGAATTTTTTCCATGTTTCCAACTACATTAGCTTGCATCTCTGCCACTACACAATTTGCCTGAAAACTTTAAAAAAATAATAATAGTAAAAGGAGAAACTTTGTTATTAGTATGTTTCTATTGGGTTTTGACTTTTGTTTACACACTGTATTTGCATTTATAGTGCCATCAGCTGAAGAGCTAATTTTATTTATATTTTCTAATAATTCTCTGCTCAACTTTCACTCCTCCTATTGTCAGTATTATATAGCTGAAATCTACAAGTAAGATGGCTATCTTTGTACAATGCAAGCACAAACAAATACTGTGGAACGCCACCTTTCCAGAACTTGCTTATCAGAACAAGAGAACTCAGCTAACCTGGTGCATCCTCTGGCATTTCCTGCAGCTATTGCAACAGCACTAACTTTTCTGACTTACTGAATAACTTAAAATCATGCAATGTTTCCTTTGTCTTATGCCAAAATACTACTTTTCAATCAGGAAATTGACTGAACAACATTTATTTACAGTGGCAGACACTGCAGTAATACAAGCTTTAACCAGCTGTTATTTTGCTGTATTGAATTTGTTTCAAATAGGTTCCCATGGCATTAATAAACTTTTTTCACTTCTGCAGGAGATCAGGTGGCCATATATTCTGAACTCTCCTTCACATCTCCACTTCGTGATGTTGCCTTCCACCCACATGAACACATGGTGTCTTTTTGTGCCTTTGGTCAAAACCATCCAATACTTGTATACATTTATGATTATAAAGGTACAGTACAAATTTTTCTTGATACTCACCTGTAATTATTTTATTTTTAGAGGTGGTTTTTTAGTATTTGTACTTCTTTTGAAGGAAAAAGAAAACAGTCATTTGATGATAATGCATATCTTTTTTCTGGGAGATACCAAAACTGAATTGAACATGATCCTGCACAACCTGCTCTAAGTGATGCTGCTTTAAGCAAGGGTTTTGGCCTAGCCAAAATCACCAGAAGTCGCTCAAGTTTAAATGTGTTTTTATATTTCATACTGTGTGATTTTTACAGCACTTTATCATATATAGGCAACATTATACAAAAGCCCTTTTTCCAATATCAAGATGGATTATGGAACCAGAAAATATAATCGTTTGGAAAACTAATTAGTACCTTAATAGGAATCTCACTAGTTTGTGCCAGCTATGTTACAAAATAATGTTGAGGAGCTGTACAGAAATGAATGAGAGTGTATAGACTTTTAATAAATAGCTGTTATATCTGTAATGTGATTATGTGAGAGATATGTTTATTCCCCATGTTGTATTGAAGAGAAGATAGTGATAAATGCTAACTTGGGATTTTTGGTATACAAAATGAAATTCAGATTGTGCTTTGCAGGCTTTTTTGATCGTTGTGTTCAAGTAAGGACATTTGCAGCTAGAGAGTTAATGTGTTAATATGAATTATACAGTAATTTTTTTGTTTGAATTATGTTTGTAGGGAACATAGATCTGTAAAGCTAATCCTGTCTTTATACACTGGCTTTTTAAGTAATATAGTAATGGGATTACTCATATAAAATCTCAGTGTAGGTTATTTGTCTGTTGAATTGGTTAATTTTTACAGGAACATTAAGTGGAATGACTTTAGAATCAATATTGAGTGCTAAACTTCAATTAAGTAGGATATATCTGTATTTTAAAACAATGAAACTTTTGGGGGGTGAAAGGTTTCTTTAAAATTTTTTGATTCTTGAGCAGACAGTGAGTCTTAAAAAACTTAACACCCTAATTTGAAATATATATATAGGTATGTGCATACATATTTAGAGATCACACAGATACCACAGTCATAGTTATTTGTATCTTCTGACTGCTTAACTAAGTCACTGCTGACAGTAAGATTTTGCATAAGTTCTGGTCTTTTTTTTGCATTGTTGGTTACTACATTTTTGTTCCTTTTTTAGTTAAAAGCACCCTCTTTGCTTTTAGAAAATAGTCATACTGTCATAGTGTTGAAAGAGTAAAAGAGTAATAGTATATGGTAATACTAAATATAGTAATATATAGTAATACTAATTTTAGTCACTCACACTTTTTTTGAGGCTCCGACAGTATGTATTTTAGATATACCAACAGTTTTATTAATATCCTGGGCAGAACTTCCATGAAGAATTCTTTTAACCTTTGTTGGCTTGAGACCATAGTACAAAAAATTGCAAAAGTCAATTTGTCAGTCAGTATGTCCTGTGCATGTATAATATATCTGTCAGCTTCTGAAATACTGCTCAAATACAATAAACTCACTTGAACTAGGCTGGAAAAAATGTGAGATGTCACCGACTTGAACTCAGTGCAAGCTTTATAACTTTACTGCCTTTGAAAAATTCCTTTCTCTTCCCACTCTCTCCCCCCACCCAATGCCAATATTTCTGCATGAGGAACACTGTTGTTCATAAGCGATACAAAAATACCAGTTCTGTGTGAGAGGTTGCTGAACTCAGATAACAGAACTGAGATATTTTGATCAGAAGAGTTAGGGGAAAAAAGGAGTAGTAAGGGGAAAATTTCATGTAGTTTTCAGGTTTTCCCTATAGCACTATTGGTACAGTTTCTGATGGTGTTTGACTGAAGACATGTCTGGCAAAATGGCTGCGATCCTTCAATGTTTTTTTTCCCATGGCAATGTAAGGCTTCACCTGAGACATTAATTTTGGTTATTTCTACAGTTGCACAACAGGAAGCTGAACTCGTAAGAGATCTCAGTTCATCACTTACCACAGCTGCACCAAGAGGGCCACACTTCTTTAGCAGTTTTTCTGAAATTCCTGTACAAAAAAACTCAGTGATGTCTCCAGCAGATCAGTTTGTCAATGTTGCAAGAGCATCAATGAGAATGCAGAAGGTGAAACAAAAACTTGATTCTGTTATGGTAAGTCAAATTTAATTAATCTCAGAAGTATAAAGTCTTCCCATATTCTGGAACTGGTATACATAAAAAACATATGTGTTGTCATGGCATCTAGTCTTTAGAAATGAATAAATCTGTCACTAATATTAATGCAGGTGTAAATAGCTCTTAAGAAAAGAGCAATCATAAAAAACTTAATTTTGTTTTTGAAGTACTGATGACAAGGGATGTTTTTGTGCTAGTGCCCATTGCTGTTTGTCCATCTGTGTGAAATCATAGATCATTATGGCTGAGCTTCCTATCCACCTTAAAAATTGTATGTGGCATAAATGGCAGGGGTTTTAGGGAGCTGCAGGGCTGGGAGGAGACCATGGTCTTCCCTGTGCTGGGCACAGCTGTTTCAAGCCAGCTCAGTGAAGGACAGTATGGACCCACTGCACAACGGTAACTGGAACCAAGCAGAATATGGCATCTCTGAGAAAACAGACTTAAGAAAGGTCAGAACCTACTAGAGACAGGAAACCCCACAACAGAGGAGAAATGCAAAGGAAAACATGTCAGGGGGCACAGTGAATATACAGGAGGAGGGATGTAAGGAGTCATGTGAAATGAGGAGATGTGAAAGAAGACACAGAAGGAGGCATGTGTGATGCAAGAGATACAAAACAATGCAGACACAGAAATATGGGGGAAATAACAGAGTAGGCTTGAAGGGAAAGACAATAGATACATGAGGACACGCAAAAGAAAACACATGGTTTTCTTTTGGTACGCGTCTAATGGTACGCGTCTGAAGAGGCTGCAACTCATGGAAGAATCCATGCTGGACAGGTACAATCCCAAAGGGGATTTTGTCTGGTGGAGGATCCATACTAAAGCAGTTGAAAAGAGCAAGAAACAAGAAGAGTCAAAAAGAGCAAGACACTATGCAGTAACCTCACTCTACTGCCCCACCCATCCATTGCCTTTCCAAAGGGACTGAGTGTAACACAATGGCAAAAGGAGACTGGGAATTGGAAAGGAGAAAAAAGAGGTGCTTGAAGTGGAGACAGACAAAGGGATGAAAAGTGTTTTCTTCGAATGGGTGTTTTACTATTTGTCTTGTTTCTCAATACCCAAATTAAAGCTTTTGTAATAGGCAATAAATTTAATTGAAGTAAATTCCCCAACTTGAGACAATTTTGCATGCAACAAGGATGCAGAATGTTCTTGAATAGCATTGTGAAGTTGTAATTACTTTTTAAATGACATGAACTGCATTTGGGTTTGCTCTTACTATTTTTCGTTTTGAAGTACTTCTGAGTATGTGTAGATTTTTTTAAATGTAGTTTTAGGTTTTGTCTGCATTAATAAGCAGTGAATCACAAAAGAGGCAGATGAGTAGATGAAAGCAGTTGTTGCTGAGGTTGCTGTAACTACTGTCATCATGCTGTAGGGGTTTTACTTCGGATTAGATTTAGTCGGGTTCCTTGCCTTTGGCATCCCCATTAGGCCTCAGCTTTGAAACTGTCTGGAAGAAAGCTATCCCACAGACCTTTGATTTTTGAACTGTGAACTCCCAGTGAACCCCTTCATGAAACACCACATGGTAGCTCTCACCACATGGATAGCATGCTGCTTCTACCTTTCAATTACCTGTGGCCTGACACAAGGAAGCAAACCTTTTTTCTGCTTTCTGCTCATTCTGTTCCTACTCATTTAGAGTGAGCGCTACTGCCTTCAAGTTGTGTATCGGAGAAGGGCACAACATGGAGAAGATGGAGCATGTAGCCTTGTGTCTGGGACAGGTACTCCAGGAAGATACTCCAGGATACATTTTTACTGTTCTGGATGTCTGGTCATATGAAGAAAAAGATGGGGATAGAGAATTTATGAGAGTATTTATCATTGCACTGTTTACTCCCAGATTAACCAGCAGTTCTGGACTGTGGGAGACAAATCTGGTTTAGCAGTACCATATAACTAGATGAAATAGATAAGCCTACAACTGTCTCTAGGAGAATAACTTTCAGCCACTGGAGTTTTGTAACCCTAGATTTCCATTGATCAGTTTGGGATGAGTAAGTCCACTGTGAGCAGAGTCATGATCAGTGTTTTTGACAGCATCCTCCAAACCCTCTACCCATGTGGGAGATGTCAAAAAGTTCATCTGAGTCTTCTCACTATGTGAGTTTCCAGACAGTACAGGATGGTGGTTGAAAGAATCCACATCCAGTTTGATACCTGTCACATAGCAGTAGTGATTATAAACACTGAGAGTGCTTCCTTGCATGGCTTTATGAACCACTGAGATATTGGGGAGGAGATTTCTTTGAAAGGAGTCTTGATGCTAATCTTTTCAGTGATCCAACATGAGACTCAGGGGACAGCAGCAGATCCTTTTCAAGCAGGGATAGGATCATTTTTTCATGTGGCTGCAGTATTGCCTGCCTGATTTATCACATTTTGGGCAGCCCCAGAGTAAAATGTATAACATTAAAACCTAAAATTTCTACTAATTTGTAATTGGGAATTAGTTTTTGATGTGTGTGCAGTTCCTTTTCTCATATGAAAAATGATGCATCTTTGTAAGTGCAGGCTTTGCTGGAAGCCTTGTTAGAATGCACACACATAAATAGTTTGCTAAAGTGTTTGTCAAACTAGAACTCTTTAAAAGTTGCTACTCAGCCACATGTGTGAGAATGTGCTAATTTTTCTGGGAACAGACAAGCAAAAATGGAGAAAGACGACTTTAGGAAACCACACACAGGGTGGTTTGCTGCCCTGTGGTCGAACTGGAACATTAAAAATCCAGATGAGAACACAGGTGTTACCTTGTATGTATTTCACAGAGATCAAGTCCAACTCCTGGCCCTGCGCAGCACCATTCCCCGCAGTCACACCATGTGCCTGAGAGCATTGTCCAAACACTTCTTGAACTCTGTCAGGCTTGGTGCTGTGACCACTTCCTTGGGGAGCCTGCTCCAGTGCTCAACTACCCTCTGCATGAAAAAACGTTTTCTAATATCCAACTTAAACCTCCCCTGACGTGCTTCAGGCCATTCCCTTGTGTCCTGTCACTGGGTAACAGAGAAGAGATCAGTGCCTGCCCCTCCTCTTCCCCTCATGAGGAAGCTGTAGATGGCAATGAGGTCTCTCCTCAGTCTCCTCCAGGTTGAACAGACAAGTGACCTCAGCCACCCCTCATACAGCTTCCCCTCAAGGCCCTTCATCATCTTTTTTGCCCTCCTTTGGACACTCTCTAATAGTTTATTGTCTTTCTTATGTTGTGTCACCTGAAACTGCACACAGCACTCGAGGTGACGCTTCCCCAGTGCAGAGCAGTCCTGATCTTTGGGTCATGTTTGCATGCCCTTGTCCCAGAGATGTAGGAAATACCGTGTTGGGACAAGCATGATGGCAGCATACCTTTGTAGACCTGGCCTAAGGTCATGCCTGGAGTCATGTTTTATGAGACAAAGGTGCTGGAACATAAAAACAGGAAATCTGGCAAAACAGGGGTCTCTGGTTTTAATATGTGTGAACTTAACAGCGTAGCTACTGGATTCAAAACTAACTTTTAAATGCAGAGTTTGGAGTTCTGTGACTTAGATACAGGATTGGAAAATATAATGTCAATACATTAAAGTTTGGGTTAAGCTAGATAGAAATAAGAATACTCTGGTCCTGTATAAGCTTGGGTTCTTTGTCTTACGACCCATGCTTCTTTTCCAGGTCCCTTTAAAATCAAAAGTTTGTTATTTTTCTGTTTTTCTTCTTTGTTACCTGATTTTCTTCTTTGTTACCTGAACATGAATCTTAATGAATTAGGAGATAGATGAAGTTTCTTTTCTTCTCCTCTGCAACATTGCCATTCTTATTAGCCCAGAAATTGTGTAATTAGAACTGAGAGCTGACTATTGTGCTAAAGCTTTAGCAATTCACAAAAGCTAAGACTGTTTGATACCAAAAGTAAAAATCAATTTCTGTATGAAACCAGAATGCAGAATTAGCTTCTGTACCATATAGAGAAATTACAGAGTAGTGAATCTTGGCAGCAATTATTATTTATCTCTGCCTCAAGGAACTAATACTAATGTATGATTCTATTTATAGAAGGTTTTGATAGGAAAACATTTAACTCATCTCTGGCTCTTGGTCATACTCGTAAGTGTTTTTCATTCAGTGTTACTGTTTATTTTTTTTTTATTTCACTTCCATCTAGCAGTGAAAAAACCTATTTATAACTGTCCATAACAAGGGGATGATATATGTTGTGTAGGTATGGAGAGAAAAGCTTTCTTTGAAGATGTAGTATTCTAGCTCTGAAATTGGGCTTTTAGATGTCTGACCCTTTTGTAGCACTTACAAATAGCATCTGTATATACTCTGTAGTACTAGTCTTGGAATCAATTACACGTTAGCTGCCTTATCTCTCAATATATGAATGCTTCTAAGTTATTGATTAGCTTTTCCAGTCTTTACTTCATGATGTATTTCTGAAAAGTGTTATTAAAAGGTTGTCAAAGTGGTTACCAAAATTCTGATACTCGGAGCATAATAAATACAATGTTAGACAAGCAGAATGTAAAAGTATTCTTTCTTATGTACAGAAATGCTTGCGACGGTTTGGTTTTTGGTTTTTGTCCTTTGTGTGTATTTATTACTGTGGCATAATTCATAAAGGAAGTAGGTGCTGTTGGAGAATCCAGAAGCTTGTATCTTGGATTGCATGAAATGTACTGAACTTCCATCGTTGAGCTGTATGACTATAAAATATGTTCAAAAATGATACTTTGGTGTAGTATACTGTTTAGTCCTTTCAGATTATCTCCTTTTAGAATTTAGTAGGGATGCAAAGTACATCTTCTTGTGTTAAAATAGAACAGAATTTAAAGCCACTGCTTTTCAGAAAAAAAAATGCAACCCTTTTGGGGAACACATAAACATGATACTGATACTATCTAAGTCATCAAGTGGAAGAAGACAGAAACTTGTGCTTTTGTCTGCAACAAAAACCTAGAGGCAGAGCTGGATGCCCAAGCGATACGTATTTTTTTATGCTACCATTTTCGGTCTTGTAAGAATTTGTCCTCTGGTTCGTCTTAGTTTTGGTAAATTCTGAAATACCATGCNACAAGTGACCTCAGCCACCCCTCATACAGCTTCCCCTCAAGGCCCTTCATCATCTTTTTTGCCCTCCTTTGGACACTCTCTAATAGTTTATTGTCTTTCTTATGTTGTGTCACCTGAAACTGCACACAGCACTCGAGGTGACGCTTCCCCAGTGCAGAGCAGTCCTGATCTTTGGGTCATGTTTGCATGCCCTTGTCCCAAAGTTGTAGGAAATACCGTGTTGGGACAAGCATGATGGCAGCATACCTTTGTAGACCTGGCCTAAGGTCATGCCTGGAGTCATGTTTTATGAGACAAAGGTGCTGGAACATAAAAACAGGAAATCTGGCAAAACAGGGGTCTCTGGTTTTAATATGTGTGAACTTAACAGCGTAGCTACTGGATTCAAAACTAACTTTTAAGTGCAGAGTTTGGAGTTCTGTGACTTAGATACAGGATTGGAAAATATAATGTCAATACATTAAAGTTTGGGTTAAGCTAGATAGAAATAAGAATACTCTGGTCCTGTATAAGCTTGGGTTCTTTGTCTTACGACCCATGCTTCTTTTCCAGGTCCCTTTAAAATCAAAAGTTTCTTATTTTTCTGTTTTTCTTCTTTGTTACCTGATTTTCTTCTTTGTTACCTGAACATGAATCTTAATGAATTAGGAGATAGATGAAGTTTCTTTTCTTCTCCTCTGCAACATTGCCATTCTTATTAGCCCAGAAATTGTGTAATTAGAACTGAGAGCTGACTATTGTGCTAAAGCTTTAGCAATTCACAAAAGCTAAGACCGTTTGCTACCAAAAGTAAAAATCAATTTCTGTATGAAACCAGAATGCAGAATTAGCTTCTGTACCATATAGAGAAATTACAGAGTAGTGAATCTTGGCAGCAATTATTATTTATCTCTGCCTCAAGGAACTAATACTAATGTATGATTCTATTTATAGAAGGTTTTGATAGGAAAACATTTAACTCATCTCTGGCTCTTGGTCATACTCGTAAGTGTTTTTCATTCAGTGTTACTGTTTATTTTTTTTTTATTTCACTTCCATCTAGCAGTGAAAAAACCTATTTATAACTGTCCATAACAAGGGGATGATATATGTTGTGTAGGTATGGAGAGAAAAGCTTTCTTTGAAGATGTAGTATTCTAGCTCTGAAATTGGGCTTTTAGATGTCTGACCCTTTTGTAGCACTTACAAATAGCATCTGTATATACTCTGTAGTACTAGTCTTGGAATCAATTACACGTTAGCTGCCTTATCTCTCAATATATGAATGCTTCTAAGTTATTGATTAGCTTTTCCAGTCTTTACTTCATGATGTATTTCTGAAAAGTGTTATTAAAAGGTTGTCAAAGTGGTTACCAAAATTCTGATACTCGGAGCATAATAAATACAATGTTAGACAAGCAGAATGTAAAAGTATTCTTTCTTATGTACAGAAATGCTTGCGACGGTTTGGTTTTTGGTTTTTGTCCTTTGTGTGTATTTATTACTGTGGCATAATTCATAAAGGAAGTAGGTGCTGTTGGAGAATCCAGAAGCTTGTATCTTGGATTGCATGAAATGTACTGAACTTCCATCGTTGAGCTGTATGACTATAAAATATGTTCAAAAATGATACTTTGGTGTAGTATACTGTTTAGTCCTTTCAGATTATCTCCTTTTAGAATTTAGTAGGGATGCAAAGTACATCTTCTTGTGTTAAAATAGAACAGAATTTAAAGCCACTGCTTTTCAGAAAAAAAAATGCAACCCTTTTGGGGAACACATAAACATGATACTGATACTATCTAAGTCATCAAGTGGAAGAAGACAGAAACTTGTGCTTTTGTCTGCAACAAAAACCTAGAGGCAGAGCTGGATGCCCAAGCGATACGTATTTTTTTATGCTACCATTTTCGGTCTTGTAAGAATTTGTCCTCTGGTTCGTCTTAGTTTTGGTAAATTCTGAAATACCATGCTTGATTTCTGGGGTTTAGTGCAGATCCTGAAGGTAAGAATTCTATAGTAACTTACTACAACTTCTACCTGAAGATGGAAAACCAGAGTTCATGATATATTAAGTACTGAGGACTCTTTTTAAAACATTGCCTATTCTGTGAACGTTCTTGGCCTAGTACAAGACAATGTTGCAGTGTGCCTGCAGGCTGAAATAGCTGTTTCACTCGATCGTGCCAGCAATACAAAATTTTGATCTACAAACTACCAGGGAAGGTACTGGTATTCTATAATCGTATCATATGTATAAGAAATGTGCAGTATTTTTAAAACCTCTTTTTACTTTTTTATCATGTTGGTACAGAACATGATCCTGTAACACAGGCAGTCATTTTGCTTATGACCTGTACAGTGTATCTCACTGGATGAGAGATTTTAAATTAAACAGGTGGGTTTTTTAATAGTGATGTTTATTTTTTCATATACTATATTCCCCTTTAGAATGCTAGGAAATGCTCTTCTTACTCTAAGAAATTTTGTTGCAATTATTGCTTTACACATAGTTACTACCAGTGTCAGACTTCTAAGGATGTATTTTATAAGCCATGGTGCATCTGATACCCTATAACCCTGTGCATTTCATTTGCTATGTAAAAATAATTTTTATAAACCTCTTTTCCATTTGCCAAGCAGATACTGTTGAATCGTTGTGATTTCATAAACTGATTGTTGATTTGAAGTGGCTGAATTATTACTAGAAGCTTTATATAGGTAAAATACTTAATAGGTTGTAAAAGTTTTGCCAGAATTCTACTTTGTATGTCTTTAAGAAATATTTTGTTATAAAGTAAGGTTTTAGAAATTGTGATGAATTCTTCTTGCCAATTCATTAAATCTTCCAAGTTTAATAAAGTTGCCTGTGTCAGAAAAAGTTGAACTAGTAACTGGGTTTTTCCTGTGATTTGTTTTTTTGCTTGATTCCCCACCGCCCTCTGAAAATCTTACGAAGCAGGTCAGGTTCTTAAAATCTGTCATATATTTATATGCTAGAAGATTCTTTGCCTAATAGGATTTTTTTTATGCATTCCTCAATTTTGGCAACCATCAGGTGAATTTTAAAACAGCACAGTCAAAATAGATGTATGTGCTGGTTTTGCCTAGGTTAGAATTAAACCATGGCCTCTTTCACCACTGTATGTCTCTCAGTGGCTTATGTTTTATATAAATAGTATGCCAGCCAGAAAATGAATTTCATTCATTTTTTAGCATAATAATATACTGTTACAATAATTTTATCAGAGGGCAAAATAAGATGGTGTTAAGAATTTTTACTGTGTGAGGATTTTACTGGTTGGTTCTTTAATTTTGTTTTCAATTTTACTGTATTAGCTTTTCTGCCATAGAAGTTTGTACAGTTAAGGGAAAGTTACTCACTGATTAAGCACTTCTACTGTGTGTGGGTTTTACTGATTGGTTCTTTAATTTTGTTTTAAGTTTTACCATATTACCTGTCTTGTCATAAATGTTGGTACAGTTACAGAGTAGTTACTCCGTGTTTATTTTGTCCCTGCTGAACAATTAAACAGGGCTATGTGAGTATTGCTGTGTTTATTCAAATACTATTTTAAAGCAGAGAAAGCTGGATTCATTCATGTTAAAACCCAGCAAATTGCTTCTGCCAGCTGGCTTGTTGTCATCAAGGTTTTGAGAAAGCAGCTTTTATCAGAAACTTTTAATAAGAGAAAATACCTTAAATGGGCACTGAGTCAATTAATAACTTTGTCGACAATTTTGGTAACGGTAATTGGGGCTGTGATACAGTTTCTTGCAACATGAAGAGCACTCTTCCTGCCTGAAAGGAGGTTGTGGCAAGGTGGGGGGTTGGCCTCTTCTCCCGGGCAACAAGTGACAGGGCAAGAAGAAACAGTCACAAGGTGCATCAGAGGAGGTTCAGATTGGACATCAGAAAGAATTTCTTCACTGAAAAGGTGGTTAAGCATTAGAACCATCTGTCCAGGGAGGTGATGGAGTCACCATTCCTTGAAATGTTCAAGCAATGATGGGATTTGGCACTTAGTGCTGTCGTTTAGCTGACGAGGTGGCATTTGTTCAAAGGCTGGACTTGATGATCTTGGAGGTCTTTGCCAACTCAATGATTCTGTGTTGGGTGCACAAAAGAAATGGATCATAGCTCAAGTACTAAGAGACTATAATTGAGAGTTAAAGAATGATATGCAAGATTAAGCCTAGAGTATAATGAGATACAGGGGGGCTGGGGGGAGTGTGTGGTGTGTGTGGTAGGTGGGGTGGGGTTAAAAACATCTGAGTGGTTACATGACTACCTGAGGTTCTGTACTGTGTTTAGAGTCATAACGTCTTAATATCTTTTACCAGCAGGTACAAAGGAGCAGGTTTGTATATCTGTTTGACAAACTTTGAGTTAGAAGAATTTCTGGTGTCCTATTTTTCGTAATAGAAAGAGAAATAAAATCATATGACAGGTATCTTTGTGTGTGTTTTTTATGTAGGACAGGTTACATCCATTTTTCATTTGCACAAAAAAGAAGCCGTTTTAAAATTAACTATTGAAGTAATGAATTTTTTTCCCCCGGTCATATGTTTTTTGATAGCATTAATCATAACATGAGGTCACAGTTTACATAATAAGCTACTTGGGTCTTACTAAACAAGACAAATCTACTTTTCACTGTTATTGGTGGTGACATAGCCCAATTCTGCTAGGATGCGTCTATCTAGGCATGTTCTTAAACTGAAATGCCAGTTTTATCCAATTCAGGAAAGGTCATTCTCTTCACGTTTAATGGCTGAGTCCTGTGTCATTCTCTTCGTGTTTAATGGCTGAGTCCTCTGTATAACTGAGCCTTTATTTAACTGGTTTGTGTCTTGTACAAAGAATTTAGTGTTCTTTGTGGCTAAATGAAAGAAGCTCCCTATTCCAAGTGTTTATAGTAATCTTAATTTCTCCTTAACATTTTTTTTTAAGACAGAAAAAGAAAAAAGGAAGAAAGCTTTTGAAGTAACATGTAATTGAAATGCCAGAACTCTGGCAGAACTAAGGAACTGAATATACATAACTACTTTGTGATGAGACATAGCATCTGTAGACAATGACTAAACTGTAGGATCACGCCCCTTTTAGTGTCAATTTTTATATGTATGCCCTGGTCACTTCTGGGCTTCTATGGGGAAAAACACTTGAGCACTCAAGTTACAAGGAAGCCATATTGCCATGTAGACAAGTTCCTGATCTGGATAATCAGAGTAAGAGGACTGTAGGAAGCATCAGGGGAACATACTTGCTTCAGACAAGCAAAGTAAATCTGTTTGAGTTTTGCTTGTGTGTGGGGATAATATCTCATTTTAGCTATGATTGGTTTTTCTACTTAGCCTAGAGCTATCTAAGATGAGAATAGGTTATCTCTAAGTGATTGCAGGACTCCTACCGCAGTAGAATCCCAGCTTTCACTGGAGTTCTTCTAGTGCTACTGTCATAGAAGTGATTGTACTTTTACATAGATGTAAACTTGATTCAAACTTATATTGCAAATTTAAAAGCTGTAGTGCCATATTCCTACTTTAAGCATTATTGCCTATATATTTTCTTCTAACATTGAGAAAAACATGAGTTTGTGTTATGGTTTTTTTTAAATTTCAGATTCAGCTTTTAAATTATGAAAAATAATGTCTTAATAATGCTTTTAAACTGTCTTTAAAAGCAGTGTCCTAGAGACATAAAGTTTCAGAAGAGAAACCTAAGACTAAGAGATTGAAAAGTAATATGGAGCTGACCAACTTGATTTGGCTTGCAAGTATATATGGAAATGTTGATGATACTGATTGCAAAGGTCATAAAATTGCATTCTTAGGAAGAAGAGAAATTGCTTTTGTCACCTTGTTAAGTCTTAGAGCATTCTATTTTTTGTCTCATGCAATTCACTTTTAATGTGAAAACTAGTTCCACTGAAAATGTGTATTTGCATAATTTGCATAGAGCTGCCGTAACACAAAAAAGAAAATGCAAATAGTCTTTGTTTAAACTTGGCAAAAATTGTGTAGGTATCTTTATTGTGACAAAAACGATACGAATGTTTTAACTCTTAGTTTTACTCATTTCGTGATGATAGTAAAGTGTGTCTTTGATAAAGCTGTGGTTTGGGCATGAAGCAAGCAGACCCCGTTGTGAAAAATAAGTAAATTGATGGTTGGCTATCTTAACCAACTTTGCTCGTTGTTGTAAAGGTATTTAGCAATGCCTTCCCACAGCATGCATTTCAAAAAAAAAAGATTGCTTCATTTTGTTCTGTGGGTAGTCTTATGTCTGCCTGTTGTAGGAGAATTAGTTATTTTTCATAGAGTAGTGCACTTCACCTGGAAACAGTTGTGCTTCAGTCACTAGTCCTCACTTATTAACTGAGTGCTTCCCATTTCTTTTACAATGCTGTGCCTTTTTTTCCTCCTTGGGTCTCTTAGAGATCTAAATAATGCTTAAGAGCTAGTGGCAGAGAGGTCATTAAAACTCTGGTTTTGTCTCTGGATGGGCAGTCTTTTATAGCTCACCTGCATTCAGCTTCACTGCCATCAAGGGGAGGAATTAATCACTTCCTGTGAGACTGCTTGGATTTAAAACTTCATTTTTAATATCTCTTTTATTAAAAAAGGTTTATCTTGTTTTTAAGGCCCTGGAGAAGCAGGGAGTATTCTAAGAGAACTTATGCTGCAAATCTGATTTTCTGATTTTCTTAATTCTTCAGGACCGCACATTCAGTCTTCTCTTATGTGTGTCTGTTGCATTTGATTTCAAAGCGTGCTATTTGGCATGTACAGTGAGAGTGTTTGCATAATACAGCAGGAAAATAAAGAGAAGTGAATTAAAGGTTGTACAGGAATAATTTACATAGAGTTCAATATCTCTTACATAATTTGTTCAAGGACCAGAATCAAGACAAGCTTATCTTCATAATTCTTCCTTCCAGGATGAACTGGGGAGGCATCTATTAAGTGCTAGTTTTCAATAGTTTGCTCTGCCCTGTTTAATTTGATTTCTAAAGGCCAGTATATTCAACCTGTCTTCCTTTCCTGGTATTATCTGAAACATAATTTTTGATAGCAAATTTGAAAGAGACTTCCGTTAAAATATTTGACTGGAAAGCCTCCGTTTGTCTTACGGTGTAGTGCACACTCAGCAAGAAATTCATGCAAAGGGGAGATATTCATCTAGGGAGAAAGGCTCTCCCTACAGTTTACAGTGGATTAAAGAAGATGAAACACCGGAAAGCTGAACTGAAAGCATTTGCAGAACAGATTATTCTTTCTGTGTTTTAGTAAACACATAAGCTAATGGCTTTCCACCATTTTTTTATCAGGGAAAACTTTATATTAATGAAGCTTACTTGCTTGCATATGCAAATGTAGGAAAAGCAGATTGATTTTGTTGTTGCAGTTGTTCAGAAAAACAGGCCTCCATTCTGAAAACACTTCACAGCTACTGTTTACTAGCATTCATTTAAAGTTGTACACTGTAGTAAAATCCAGCAGGTTTAATGCTTTTTAAAATCATGTTCAATGATTAATCTGATTTTCTATCTTGCTCTGTAATCTGTTGGCATTGAAGTATAGTCATTACAATTGTGAGCCTTTGCTGCAAGAGTCCTTTGCTAGTCAAGGACAGTTTTTGCTATAAACTTCCCTCAGTAGAATTAAATCCATATTCCTGCACAAAAACCAGACACATTAAGATGAAGATCTAATGTAGTGGTGCAGAGCAGATGGTGGCAGATACCCTCTGGCCCAGGCAAGTAATTCAACACACATTTTTACTGCTGTACTACCTGCATTCCAGTACACCTGCCAATACCCAAATATTATGCATTATTGAATTGAATAATATTTCTTGAGTAATATTTCTTGAATTACAGAAATAATAGTTAGATAAAATATATCACTTTTGAGATAGTTAAACCAGAGTGAATCGGTGATCGTCTCCTTTCTTTAAACAGAATTTACAAGCCAGTAGTTTGAAAATTTGCAGAATATCACTGGCCCACAACTGAAGTTTAAGGTTCTGATCTGGAGTTTACTGAGGCCAAAGGTAGTGCTCCACTGATTGGGAGCTTTTAGTTGGATTAAGTGACCATATGCATTTATTCTATATGATGAAATAGGCTTGACTTTTGAAAGGGTCAAGAATTATGCTCTCTTATGTAAATAACTCTTAAGAATTTTAGCATATAAATATCTTGCTTGAAGAAAGTTACAAATATTTTATTTAAGGCGTATTTTTCTTCCCCTTTGGCTTTGGTGTGTTAAGGCAGTGAAAATATATGTAACAGACAGTAACACTGTCAATTGGATCAACTAAAAACTTAAGATCATTAAATTTTTTTTCATAGACTGTATTGGCTAATATGTCAAGAGTAAAATTTGGGAAGGGCTTTTGCTTTGTAATAGTTGTATGTATATCAAGAAACTCCATAGGAAAACAGATTTTTAACTACATTATCTTCGTTGCTATGGTAATTAGGACTGGAATTACGTGTAATTTACATGTAGGAAGTGTCTGGGGTTTTGGTGTTTATTGCTTTGCAGAAATCAGTTTTGTTAAACCAGCTAGAACTGGTTTAAGATTTTTTTTTTTTCTGTAATGGTGAGTATCTCTTCATGGATGTAGTGTAGTTTGAGTAGTCAAAAATGAGAAATTATTTTACATTTACAAGTTTATCACCATATGTAAATGTCTTCTTATTTTTATACATGAAGATGAAATGAGATGCTGGTTCAAACAATTCTGTTTGCACTGCTTGAGAGTTAGTGTCCATAAATAAACACACAATTTAGTTTATAACTGTGCCAGTAATTTTTCCAAGTCTGTATCTCCAAATACTAAAAGAAAATAAGTATTGAAGTTGTTAGTCATCATCAACTTGAGTTTTAGTTTTTTTCCTGGAATTTAATAGTTATTTACAGTAGGCAAATATTTCCCTTCTTGCTATTGCATCAGTAAGTGACCCAGGAAATTACACTTCACTTTCTGATTTGTCTTCCTATTACAGGCGAGCTCAAATCTCTTGCTTCCTGCACCATCATCTCTGTCACCACACTCCAAGCTAAGGCTGCCGGGCACTCTGAGTACTCCACTGAATCCCCTGTATTCTTTCACTACTGACAGTGGTAAGTTTATTTATTCACTGTTTCTAGGGAATGGGTGGGAACTTCTATGAGGATTTTCTTTTCTGCCTTTGTAAATTTTACTGTGTAGCTCTTTCAGGGAGTAACCCAATTTTGTTACATGTGATATTGTTTGTAAAGTGCAGTGTGATACAGTCCAATGCTGATGCATGTTCCTTTGTCATGCTTTTTTTTTCTTAAAGCTGTACACTTATTGATTAGTGCTGTAAGTTCCTAGAAGAGGATGAGATTATCAGCTTTTCTTAATTTAGTATTTTGATATTATTTTAATGCTTACCAAAGTATCTTAAGCATGGACGCTAAAAAAGAATGGAATTTTAACGCATATATACTAACATAAGAACTATAGTGCTTGATCTTCTCTTTGCAGTTGTGTTTGATCTATTTTTAGATTTTTTTCCTAAAGATATTTTGTATTGAAAGATTTTGAGAAAAAGGTAAGCAATGCAGTTATGTACATTTGTGATGCTTACTTTGCTAATAATATCTGTTTCGTTGCTAATCACAGTGTTTAATAATAAAATTTATAATTTCATGCCATTTTCTCTTTTTCTGGGCACCTGTAAAATAAGACAAAAAAAATTGGAACCTTAATTTCGAAGTGTTTTTGTTTTGTATCCTTGAGAAGAGTAAAAAGAATTCCAGAGGGAGGGTGGAATATATAATGAAATAAAAACAGGTAATAGAGATTTAAAATGTAGATAATAAAGATAGGAATAATCTCTATAATTATATAGAATTATCTCCTAAAGGCAGACAATTTTTTTCGCAAATGAAGTTATGATTACTTTTTCTGAGCAGCTGGGGAAATGGTCCTTAGCATGGTCTAAAAGATTGACCACTGGTCTCAGAATCACTCTTGGTCACTAATTCACAATGCAAATGGCCATACACCAATTAACTTCCGTATTTTCTACCTAATTTCTACCTTAACGAAAAAGCTTAGAGCCATAATAATATTCATCTGTTGCTCAATGGATGCCTGTTATTTCCACAGTGTATAAATCTTACAGAAGGAGTAGAACACATATGCTTACATATTGTGAATGTTTAAAATAATTGGATTAATACTTTAAAGAACATTAACGTATACTTTAAATTGTTCTAAATGGCTATTCCTGGTATTGCTCAAACCAAGGAATTTTATTTTCTTGAATTTTACTTTATGCAGAAACACAGATAAAAGTGTTGATGGAGACTTCCTAAACACTGTGAGCAAACAAATGTATGTTACAGCTCTTCATGTACAATCCCAATGTTTTCATTTCCAAAACTGACTGATAATTCCAAGATGATCCACAGGTACAGGGTATTATTTATACAAGGGAAGCATAGTAAAAAAGGAAATAAAATAAAGAAGAAGCCATGAGAACATGAAGATTTTCAAGGGAAGGCAACCATAAAAATACTAGTGGGCCGCAATTGAAATAGGTTTTTCTGTAAGAAAATCTTTTAAAATTGTGAATTACTTCTCTGTCGTTTTGGGGGCCTACAAGTTGTTCTACTGTGGTAGAGTTGCTTTCCGTGAAACAGGAAAAAGATTTATTCATCCATTTCATCATTCCCCATTGGTTATAAACTGTGAAGATAAGTGCTTGTGTTCATAGTGCCTAACTGCCAGTTAAATTTTGCTTTTGAATAATAGAAAATCTGTACTTAAACACATCTACTGATTTATGGATTGTGCTGGAAGGACAGAACCTTTATTTTCTGTGTTGGTTTTATATAGAAAATATATTTTCTTTTTGTACTAAGGTTAATTGGGATGTTGCATTGTTAACAATTGCCTGTACTAGAGTTCCAGCAGATGGTTACATATTCCTGAAGGTTATGTTGGCAGTTCAGTTCTGTCACCTTTTGCTGTGCGTTTAGTGCTTCTTATTCTTAAAGCAAAATGCAGATTTCCCATTCACATGCGTAAACCTCTGTTAGCAATATATGTAGCCACATAACTGGTGTGTGTGCATGCTCTAGTAGTTTGGTAAGGTGGTAGCTGATGTCTTGTAGTATGGACAGTGTAGTAGCCTGAATATATGCAGCCCTTTCTTTTTAAAAGACAGTTTAATTGTCTAGGCCTTGCCTGAGGTAGGAAACAGTGGAAAAACAGTGTTTCCATCTTTGTGATATACAGGCAGTAGCAGTAATACAGCAGATCTTTCCTGACTTTTAAATCTTTACATATCCAGATACATTTGCAGAATTAGCTGTATGTGATATAATTTGTAATATAATACTTCACATAACAGTAATATTCACGACTATGGCTTTTAAATATGTGTGTTCATTTTGACAAATGGGTTCTGTATACCCTGACATTATTGTATGTTTTGGCTTTTCTTCAAGTGCATACTTCTACAGGTTTATAGGCTTTCATGAAGCCCCAGTCTTATTCTGCTATTTATTCTGCTTTTTTCCCACTTCCCTCAAAATCAGTTAGCTCGTGGATGCTGAAGCAAGACTGCCTTTGTTTCGAATGTTTGCTCTAAATTAAGTAATTAATTGTTTAATCATCTAATTATGAAGAGAGCTTCAGTATCTTTCTCAATGACAGAATATTTTTTATGTGAGATGAGTAAAGACAAGATCATGGTATCATTTACCATGGAGCCCCATCCTCCTGCTCAAAGCAGATTCTCCTAGAGCTCAGGACCATGTCCATTTGGGTTTTGAATATCTCTAAGGGTAGAGACTCCAAAACATGTCTGGCCAACCTATTACAATGTTTGACTGTTCTCACAGAAAGAATTTTTTATTATCTTTAAATGATACTTTGTGTATTTCAGTGTGAATTGGTGCATGGGATTATTCCTCCCCTAGTTCAGGCATTTCCCCTTGTTGAACTTCAAGAGGTTCTTGCTGGCCCGTTTGTGTGGCCTGTCAAGACGCCTCTGAATGGCAGCATGTCGCTCTGCTGTATCAGCCCCTCCTCCCAGATTTTTATTGTCTGCAAATTTTGCTGAGGGTGTACTCAGTCCTATCATCCAGGTCAGTAATGGAGAAGCTCAGGTGTGGACTCCAGTACTGACCTCTGGAGTGCACCCCTGGTCTAAAGTCTCCAGTTAAATTTCATGAGTGGTTACACTGTGATCTCTACAGCTCAGCCAACTTCCAGTCTGCTGCACTGTTTGCTTTACACAGTGCATACTTGAGCTGTTCGTCTGTGAGAACATTATGGGGGACAGTGTTGAAAGTCTTGCCAAATTCAAGGTTAAAAACATCTACTGCTTTCCCATTGGTGCTATGCATTGCTGTGCAAGAGATAGTTTTGTTAAGAGCATGGTTAGAATTGCTAGAAAAATGTAATGAATTTTGTCAAATAGTGATTAGCAAAATAAGTGCCACAAAGCAGATATAAGACATGGATCAATTTATTTTTATGTGTTATGTATAAAGCATTTCATAGAGACATTTCATCAGATGAACAAAATTAATTAAACAAAATGTGTGTTGTGTGCCTTCCTCTGACAAAGATTGTTTTAAATTTGAGAGAAAGACATGGAACTTAGGTTTTCTTACCGTCTGTCCTGATAGCCTGTTGGCTGAAATTTTTTCATCGAGAGTGTGACTCATTTTACCATATAGGATAATTTTTGTGTCTCACTCAGTAAAGCTGTAGCTGCACTCATAGCTATTTCAATAATTTGAAAAGTTTGCTGGATATTTGTCTTTGGAGAAAGTAATTCCTTTTGAGTTTCACATTTATAATTTAGATTCACAAAGTCTTATGGGTGTTTAGTACTCTAAGGAATCTGTCCCTAATGGTGTGTAATATTTAAGGTTGTTGAACTTGTTTTTCTCTTTCTTTCCTTTTTTTTTTTAGTTCCTCATTAATAAAATTTGTTTAAGATCTGTCTTTGATAGTCAGAATTGGGGTTTTACCTTGCCTGTGCTGTATAGCTCTGCTTATGCTCATGCTTAGTGCTAGGTTTATCATACCTGGCCTGTAGTGCTGTTCTGCAGCACTGCACCATAAACATTCCCATCTCTTCCTTCTCATATGCTCCTCTTTAACTTCTTCCAGGATGACCCATTTCCTAGTTGTTATTTTTTAAACAAATAGGGAAGTAGCAAAAGCTCCAGATTTTCAATTTCTCATTCTAGCTGACAGACATTAAAATCCCCTCTGGTTTTGTTTGCCTTTCTTCCTTAATACTGTGAGCATCTTTGGACAGTGAAATCACCTTCCTATGAGACACTGTTTTGCAGGTCTGTGGCATGCCATGAAAGAAGTATCCGGCATCTTTGGGCTTTATTCAACACTGACTCTTCAGTACCTACCACTCTGTTCAGGACGTGCTTTCTAAAATAAGTTCTAGGTTTCAAGTCACTGTAATTAACAGTGACCCTAATTGTTAATTATGTGAGAGATTGAAGCTCAGCTATAAATACTATACAGATCTTTTCACTGAAATTTGAACTTCAATAAAACCATTTAATTAAACTTGCTCTTAAGAATTAATTACGTATGTGCTAGAAACGTGATGGTTCTTGTATCTTTAAAGAAAATCTCAAAAACAAAAAACACAACATTTTGGCAGGGTTGAGAACAATTAGAAATTTTCTCTCCATTAACACAACTGACAGTCAAAGGTGTTTTCCACCTATATAAAGGGAAAGCTTCAAAGCACTCCTTATTGCTCTAAAGATATTAACAAAACTGACTTCACATTTAAGTCATCTATTATATTTGATAGACTATTTAAAACTGCTTCTTTCAATCTCAAGCAAACAGTGAAATACATCAAAGATATCAGAAATATTTATGCATCAATTAAATGTTCTCAAAATATCGTTTTTATTCTTGGGGTTTTTTTTAGAATCGGAAAAAGGAGGTACACCAAGTAGCAAAATTCACATTGTGCAGAGATGCTGCAGAAACACGTGAAAAGTTGCAATCTCATATGTATGTTAAATCATTGATTTTTTTTTTTTTTTCAGTATTTCTTACTTTGTCCCCAACTCTGTAACATCTATCCTTCATTACTGCTGCAGTCCTGGAGGAATTGGATGGTTTTGTTTGGGCTTTTTGGCGAGTATATGCCTTTCACATAATTTTGTGCCACTCAAGGAAGAATGTCTGCAGAAAGCTTGTTCAGTGTGGCCTTATTCTTTTCATCTCTTACTAAGAAACTCTTAGGGGAAAAAAGACTTACGCAAACTGTAATTGAAAATGTATCAAATGAAGAGTTGAATTCAATTTTGTTATTCTAATAACTTACTTTTTCTAATTTGAGAATAGTCATTAACAAAATATTCCAAAGAGATACTAAAAAAGATGACAGAGTATATATTAATTGAAGGGTGCATGTATGTGTACTATATAGTCCAAGTATAACATGAAATACAATATTTGAAAGAACTGGTTGAAGGACAGAAGATGACTAGAAGAAACCATGTGGTACAGGTGGCAGCATTGCCATCTTCACCACACTACTGTGCTGAAAATACATAATTTTGACCTCGGAGGGGTACTGGTTTTGTTTAGATGAAGTGCCAGTGGGAGTGCCCATTGGAGAAATCTGTTACTGGGATCCAGTCCATGCAGGGAAATTTAATGGCACACAGATCACTGAATATGTACTTTTTTTCTTAATCCTAGCATGTTACTGTAAATACTGTATTTTAACAAATCAAATTTTAACCTAGGAGTGAAATATTTTCTTATTCACTTTTTAAGAGAAGTATCTTGAGTATGTGTAAAAGACTTCTTCCCAAGTATATAAATGTAAGAAAATAACTCAATTTTGTTTTGAAAGAATCTGGGTATATCTGTTCCCTGTTGAATTGTAATGTATGCTGCCTCATTAGCTCACTCAGCAGCTTCCATTTAGCATTTGCTGTGATGGTGAAAGCAATTAAGCCTGCAGGGCTGTACAGATCAGAGCTATGGAAATGGTGTAGCAATTTGCCATAGTGTCTAAGTCGCATTGAGATTTTTCTTTTTATCCTCACATCTTCTTAGAATTGGGGCAGGAGCATATTATGGTGAAGAGAACCAAATACACACCTAGAAGTGGTTTACTACCCACACTATTAGTTGAAAGTGGTTTGACTGTTATACAATCTGCTAGGAGGAATAGGTAATGATAGGAAACTAATTTTGCTTTATTTTACTTGTGAAAAAACTTACAAAAGGGAAGTAGGTAATGTATAATAATTTCACAAAGTTTCTCAATTTCATTAGCATTGGTGAGTCTGCTGGCCTTTTTTTTGTGTTACTGATTGAGCAAATAATAAAGTGATGTTATGATGCCTGTGCAAAATGGCTGTAGTTGTCTTACACTGGTTGCCTAATCTGTTTGTCTTTTCCATATATTCGTACTACTACAGAGGGAGAAATGCAAGTTTCCTGTTCATGAAGGGATAGTCCTAATGGCCTCATGTGATCAGGCAGTCCAGCGGGGGAAATACCTTTGATTAGCAGTCTGCTGCCCATTGTCTTTAAGTCTGGAACTGGATAGAAATGCAGAACACTTTTAGTATGTCCTGTGGAGGTGCTGCCAACATAGGAAGTGATACATGAGAATAAGTGCTTGCAGAGTGTTTAGCTTCCTGCAAGCTACAATCTGCTGCTAGTAGATTATGTCATGTGTTTGAAAAAGGGGAATGTGCATCAAGATGAAAGAAATATGTGTCTAATACTTGTCTAACTTCTCAGTTATTTTTCTACATTTTAATGCAGTTTGCTGTCTTCCTGCTCTGTCACATATCTGAAGAACTAATTCTGCCTGACACATTTTTCAGAAATTGAAACTTCAAAAAATTTTCAAAAGAATTATTCTAATATTTTTAGGGGGATGGATTTTTTTTTAAATGTGACCTTTTAATTTAATTATTCTAATGGAAACTGATGCCAAAAAATTCAAAATTTTGCCTAGTATTTTCTTTTACATTCCTAAATGTAGAAATGTGAGTTGCCTTCTGTTATTATAAAAAGTATCTTATTGCAACTTTGCAGAATTTTCACATTTTTTGTAATTTGTAGGATATAATTGCTTCTAGCTTTGTGGCTGGATCAAGTATGTATGTTTTCTTTCTTTTGGAAACTGAATTGCTTAAACATCCCCACCGCCACTTAGTCTGGATAACACTAATGCAGAATACTAGCACTTTTTAAGTGAGTAAACTTGACTTATATTAGTCCCTTGGTTTTTGAGTATATTGTTCTGTTGTGGGATTTTTTCCTCCTATTAACCAAAGATAAACATACCTTTACAGTCATTACAAGCCTTTGTTTTAATTGAAGATTACTGCATAGTCACTGAGAATTTATTATAGTGAATTAAGTTTTAGATCCAGTTAGCAGATTTTCTCTTTATTTTTCAAAAGATGGTAGGAGAACTCAGTAGAGAGAAATCACCAGTTCAACACCACAGATCAGCTCTCAGCAAGTGTCAGCAGACGTAACTACACTGATGTTTGCTAAAGTATTTTTACCATAAGCAGAAGAGCATTAAGTCTAAAGTGCTTTTTATATACGTCTGTTAATTTGAATGGGAACTCCCCTGGGGAAAATGATCATTCATTTTACGATATTCATATCTCTCACTTCGACTTAAGGGAAGTGTGTAAGGGAGAATGGAGAAAGAAAGAAAAGAAAACTTTTTTTTGTTACTATTTGCTTATAACACAGTGGAAGAACTGAAAAATGCAGCTTACAGATATTTTTCTCAAAGTTAGTTTCTCTTAAAGCAATAGGAACATCCATCAGAAAATGTTTTTGTTATTTTTTTATACCTGCTGCTTTTATAAGCTATTTGGCTATACCATTTACATTTTGATGTGGCTGTGACTCAGTTTCTTCAGTGGAAATAGATTACAAAGGCTCATGATGTTCCAGCTTGCAGCTGACTTTGGGAGTAAATAAAAATTACGAGTGTCAGGACACACCTGTGCCTTCATCACGGCTAACAGGCAGCTCAGGCCATTCTGCAGTGGAAAGAATTTCCTCAGAGCTCTGTGACCCTGCTGTGCTGCCCACATCGCTGGACAATGTCAGAGTTCTGGCTCAGGGCACAAATACAGGACCTTGTTTTAAGGTAGAAGATCTGGATGTTTACACTTACAAAATGAATAGTAAAAATGATGTTTTAATTTGAAAACATAAGTTGTATAAATAGATTCATCTAACCACAAAAATGTTCCAACAGAATAGTAAAGACACAGAGACATAACCATTAACATTAATGACAATCTAGTTCTTCTGTTCTAAAAGGTTGCTTATCCAGTTTCTTCTATCTGATTGATAAGATGTTATAAATGTTAGAAGAGTTTGTATTTTCTAGTTAAACTTGCTAGAATTGTTTATACTGAGATCAAAGATATACATGTTCCTTTATTATATGTTCTTTTTCATGTTTCTTCTAGGTAAGTTAATTAAAATATTTCTCTAAAAATTACACTAAATACAGAGCACAATAACAGCAATGTTTGAAGATTCCAAAAACTTTATCTAAAGAACACCATTTATATTTACTTGAAATTGGTGTATGTTAGGGTAATTACTGCTGAGCCTTCAGGCTAAAGGAAGTACTCTCAGCCAAATTATACAAGGGTGTGGATTAAATGAAGCATTACTCTCTGTTTGGCAGCAGTGAATGTAGATTGCAAAATCAGGGTGTGACGTAGTACTGTGGAAAGTCTCTGCCAAAAGTGATTTGGCCTAAGTGTGCCCTTACTTTCTCAGTTCTGTGGATCCTAAAACAACTGAATCTAATTAATTCCTAAGTTGAGAGGTCCTGTTAACTGTTTTCACTCTGAGCTTGTCTGTAATTTTGGGCTATTGAGCCATGAGACAACAACATGCTTAGTTGAAATTTCAGCTGGTCACAGAGGGGGAAATTCCTTCTGCCAAGGACTGTGCAGTAAAGTATCAGTTCCCTCCTCCAAACAGAAAGCTCAGGTCAGCAAGGATGCTGTCTGCACAGCAATAAGCATGAGTGAATCAAATGAGGAGATTGATCCCTCCTTGTATTGCTCCAATCCTTCTGTTCCTGTCATTTCCAGAGGAGCTGGAAGGACTATGCAAAAACCCCAGTAGCAGCTGTGGTGCACAGGAGAGAGATACCTCCATCTCCCAAGTGGAGACCAAAGTACTTTGTACTTTGTTTCATTGCTGGTTTTAACAAGTTAGCAAAACCCAAGTACATTAAAAACCTGAAAAAATATATGTTCTAAACCTACATTATCCATTCCATTTTGGTACACATGCATACTTTTCCAACTTTTTAAGAAAGCCTTTGCTAATTTTGTTGATAGATTTTTATGTGTGAAGCAACTAAACTTCCATGGATTCATATACAGCTTGTTATCCTCATTGCTGAAGCACCAATTTCAGTGAGAGCAAACTTCCCTGCCATCATTCTACTGATATGACACCTTTAAAGTTAACTTTGGGTATATGTGGTCTATATTATGCTCTGCAATAGGCTGTGGTAGCGATGCAGTTTGATCACTGTAGTTTGATACGGATCATGTTGATCCTGTAGAAGCTAATGATAGAGGATGGTGGCTTGGGAAAGCATTAAGAAGGC
Source organism: Gymnorhina tibicen (assembly GCA_013399875.1). Classification (NCBI taxonomy): domain Eukaryota; kingdom Metazoa; phylum Chordata; class Aves; order Passeriformes; family Artamidae; genus Gymnorhina; species Gymnorhina tibicen. The sequence continues at coordinate 158,832 of VXAZ01000030.1, forward strand.
AGAAGGCAGGTACAGAGAAGTGAAGGCTCTGTGGGTGTGTAACTCAGATGTTGCTGTTGTCACACAGTAGTTTGCTGTTACATACAGAGCTGGCCTCAGTGTGCTGCCTTGATCCAGATGAAATGAGAGCTTCACTGGAGCCTGGCTGCTCATTGTTAGCTTGCTTTCTCGTGCACTGGAGGTTCTAAGGAACAGTAACTCATTGCTTGTTGGCCTCAGATGAAGTGCTAGAATTCTTTTAAAACTCTGCTTCTGAAAACTTGTATTTGGGTGTTTTCTGCAACCTTACGGCACTCAGTGAAGGAAGAGATTGCAGAGGATCCTTTCTCGTGCTTTCCTCTCACAATTAGGCCTCAGTTTCTTCAGTTTTTACTTCCCCAGGCAAAGAAAAAAGATTCAAGTGACAAACAGGCAAATTCAAAAACCTCTTTAGAGTCTCCCCTGCTCACTTGACCCCGGGCTTTGTTCTGGCTTGCTGGACAGTCCCTTTGCAGAAGGCTCTTACTCAGCTGTGTGACACATACATTTGACACTCTGTAGCTCACCTAAAGATTGATTCCGGCATACTGCATATGATTCTAGGTATCACATCCCCTTTTCCTATCCTGTCAATCTCTACTCCAGCTGTCTATATATGCTAGCTTCTGGTGCCTCATTGATTGGGGTTTTTTACAGATTAGCTGAAGGGTGTTACAGTGGCATATGTTGATACAGGTCTTTCTGGAATCTTTTCAGAGCCTGACTGGTCAAAGGAAGCAGACTGCTGCAGCTAATATGCCAAATAATAAAATACAGAAAATTGGAGCTTCCTTAAAAATGTGCATTAAGCATCTTTTGGTGTGACAAATTGCCTAGTAGCAAAAATGTGTTGAGAATTCATTCACCAAACTTTTGTTTGTCACTATGCACCTGCAGAGCATATTAAGATTCACTTTGTAAGGTGTTGTATTTTCAAATGAAAACCCTAAATAGGTTCCATTTTCCTACTCCTTGCATCTTTGAGTGTTCATTTATGGATAATCACATTTAAGCAGAGTTCACCTCTGCAGAAAAAAAGGATGGTCCTGTCCTTAAAGTGGGGGTTTTTTGTGACTGTCTCAATTCAGAGGAGGTATCCGTGAGATGTGTCACCTCCTCTACTTGTTCAGGAGAAAGTTGTAACAGAGTTATGCATGTTGCTAGTTGAAGAACTTCTCTTGTGAGCCAGGTCCTAGCTAAAATCAAGTTGATACTTATCTCCTATAAGGACTCCAAGCATGTTCTTGGAAATTTTCATTTAGAAATAGTTCAAAACACAAGTTCTGAATATATATGTTGATTAATTAGTGGTAGCTTTTCACCTTTTGTGTCCAGCAGTTCAATCTAATATAATGTGTGTTCTGCCCAATTATATTTGCTTCAGATTTGGCTGCTTCTGCATAAAAAACAGCAACAAGAGGAGACGAAATATAATTGTTCTACTGTTATGTGCAAAATTTGGAGTGTAGTGCCCACCTGATGCACATCTATAATATACCACATCACGTGTACCTTGGTAACAGTACTTTATTGGAAATTTGTTTTCCTTCTGGCACAGAACATAAAGGAAACATCCATCTTTTTTTGCTACTCACACATGTAAAGGATCTTCAGCAGTTGAAACTGTGGTTTCACTTAAGACTCTTCCTGCAAATCAGCTTCTCTCACCAAAACAAATAATTTTCAGAGTAAGTTCCAGGAATAACTCAAAGAGAACAAGGTGTGTCCAGGGTTGTCTGTATCACCAGTTCTTGAGCTGATAATTGGCATGTAAGCGTGTGCAAAAACCATCTAGGAAGGTTTACTGAACAAGGTTATTAAGACATATGCTTTGAGACTTCCAAACTGAAGAGTGTTACTAGACAATTTTCTGTGGTTTTCAGTTGTTTGGTCCTTTTGAAGAAACAAATGTTTGTAGCAGTTGTCGATGAAGTCAGTTTTAAAGAAACTCAGATATCATTCATAATGCATAGTGCATCGAAATGGGTGGTTCCTTTCAGAATAGGCTATGGAGAAGAACTTCCTGTCCTTGAATATTGAGACCTTAATCACTTTCCTCTTACTGAAGATTATGAAAACCTAGCACTTGCTGCTTTTGTTTGGATTTTGGGTTATTGGAGATGCTGTATGAGCATAGTCAGTAGTGATTTTAGCTGCAGCTGGTAGTCAAACCAGAGTGGATGGGTCATATAATGAAGCTTACATGTTAAAGTACTGCAGTTTTTAACAGTTTGGCACTACCTGTGTGATGTGAAAAGAGCTGATATGGTATTGGATTAACTGCTTAATTAAATTTATTTCATGATACTGTAAAAAATATTTAGTCAAACAGTATTTCTTTATTCATTGATTCAGAATTTAATTTTCATTTATGTTTTTTGTTTACAGTTTTAGACTTGCTATGCAAATAGTCTTGCTTGCAAAATTCCTATACAAATAAGATAGAAATTCACTGGATAGAACTGTTACTTTTACTTTCTGGCTTACCACTGAGGTAGTGGAAAATCTTACTGTCTTCTAATCCCAGCTGCAGCATTCTGTGGAGAGAATTCTGTTCTCTCCAGGATAATCCAGAGTTTTAGAAATGTGGACTTAGCTGAAAGCCAGGCACAGCCCCTCTGTATGAACCTGCCTGTCTTGATTTGCCCTCTTTTACCTCTCCTCAGATCAGGTACCACTGTGTAAATGAAAGAGAGTATTGCTTCCTAATTATGTTCATTGCAAACATTTTCCATGCTTACTTATTTTTCATAACTCCCTCCTAAGACCCAAACATCCTAAAAATCCACTGCTGTAAAAGACAGGTTGCTGTTGCATTCTAGAGAACTTTGCAGACCTTGTAGGTAAAGGAAAAATCAGTATCATTGAAATCGGTGCCTAGCTGGATCTCCAATGTATTGCTTTAATGTTGGACTTAATATTTCAGTGTATTTTCTTCTGCAACAGATGATACCAGTAGTAGTCTCAAGTGCTTTGTTGTGTGTTATTTACAAGGAAGTATATTCAGATTTTGTTACCAAAGTGGTTGCAGGCCTTTATTATACTTCCCTATACAACTGGATACTAATTGGAAAGTGCTTAGTTCTTCATACATCTTCTAATAACTGATATGTAGAAAAACTCTTTCTTAAAGTAGTTTGTTCATAAATTGTCTGAAAACTCAGAAGTGTGCATGTGGGAAAACTCTCATGGGGTAATTTGGTTTCACCACACACATATTTTCGTGAAATATCTGACCAGTCTAATTTCTGAACTACAAAATGGAAAGTAAACATGGGGATGTATTTTAAGGACATGGTCTTCTAATTCTGAATATACAGTAAGAAGTATGTCTGCCATGAGTAATTTCCTTTACTCTTTTGATTTGAGACCAAATTAAAAATCTTATATAGTGGTTTCCTGATATAGTGTCTGCCAATGGTCCTGCATTTTTCAGGCTTGATAATGTATGAATTGTTTGTCTCTTTAGTGGAATTTTCTGGTAATACTTTGTCAAAATTAGTATTCAGTACTGGCTGAAAGTGCTAATGTCATAGAGAAAGTAGTGGCTATTCTGGTCATGATAAAGACCTGAAATATCAAGCTGACTTATTTTTTCCGGCATATTGCAGATGATGTTGGTGATACTCTTCTGTATTTCTGAATGCAAATGTTAGGAAAATGCTGCATAAGTTCTTCAAGCAGTTACAAGATTTTAATTTTTTTAATTTTTTTTTTCCAGTCAAGATGTGATTTGACATTGTGAGGCTTACTGGGTAATACAGAAATTGAGTAATTTATGCAGTAAGTGGTTGTTTTTACTTAGCTAACAAGACTTTGCATTGCAAAAATGTGTTAATGGCTGATTTTGAAAAGTGTTTGTGGTATTTCAAGTATATTTTCTTACAGCTTTCCACTTGTGGAACGGCAGGCTAATTTGATATAACTGTGAGTAACTAGCCATTGCTGATTTTCTGTTGTGGGAAAAACCATGCAAAGTAAATTATTTTGTTTTCCTTCCTTGCATAATTTTCATTCTTTGTCTTTTATCTGTAGTCAAATATGTTTTTTTAAAGACATGAGTAGAGTCATGAGGTCATAAGACACTTTGAGAGTTGCAGATAGAGTTAAATTGTATTTAACTGTATTACATAGGAATTACCTCTATTAATAAATAAAATTTAACTGTACTGCATATTTTTAGAAAACAGATAATCATAAATCCTGCTTAAGAGCTCCATTTCCTCTGATTCAGGGAGGGTAAGTTAAAGTCGAAGCAAAAGTATTACTAAACTCAAAAGTGAAGATTGCTACTTCAGTGTTGGGCATTTACAACTCCAAGGGACTGCAGTTTTTATATCTCATTAAGTATTTTTTGATAGGGAATGCCACAAACTACATGTAGTAGAATACAAAATAAGTTTCTTTTCAGTTTTACTTTAGCTTGTTTGCTTTTAAATACTCCAGGTGAGCTTAGCACAACTAATAATGACTTTCTCAGGATATCTGCAGCACTAGAAGAAAAATACCTCTTATTAATACAAAGAATGCGTCATAGTCTGCATTTTCCTCACATCTTTTTTATCTGCTATCTAAAACTTGTAAATAATGCTGCCAATCTGATTTCAGAAAGCTGATGGTATCTGTGCAGGCTTATTGATGTTTGCTGTAGAATCACTTTCTGTTCTCTATGTTGTAGAAAGAAACAACTGGATACTATAACCTCTGCTCATTTTCAGTGGTATCTACTGCCATTGTGATGTAATGTTAGAAGTTGTCGTAAATTAGCACGCTTCTGATTAGCATGAATTCAATAAATGTTCTTTACTTCAAAAGAATGCTTGGGACACGTGCTACTACTTGCATTGTTTATATATGGTACTGTAGAAACTTCACATTTGCAAGAAAAATGTAAGATGATGGTTTGATAAGATTACTCAGAAATAATTAGGTGGGTGTGTAGGCTGCTAAATGTATTTGATTTTAATCTCTAATTAAAAAGTTGGATTTTTTAATTGTTTTTGTGATGCAATAGTTTTTACTTCATTATGCTTTTTGTAAATAGGGGCCAAATTCAGCCTCTTCATTGTGCCTAAGTACAGAATAAATGTTTTCAAATGAAACCTAAAGCCAGGGACAGACTATCTCTATAGTCCTCCTCCTGGAGGATTATTCTCAGAACAAACACATGTATGTGCCCTTGTATACTTTGAACCAGGAATGAAAATAATGGCTAAACTTGAATGAGTATCTCTATGCATTCTTTTGGCTGATGGGAGATAAAATTATGTGGGATCTGGCACTGCCAGAAGCATAGTGTTTTCATGTTGGTGCTGTCTGATTCTGAGGTCTTATATGAGGATTGGAATTGGTTGATATTACAGCAAAGGTATCTCTCTGTGGATCTACAGGTGTGAATTTAAGCCTTGCTCTGTTCCACTGCTCCAGTGTTCACTTAACTCTGCTGCAAGGACAAACTACTTGGTCACTCGGGCTGTGGAATTGGAGACAACCAGATGCATTAGCTAGAGCTAGTTCTTGGATAAGGAAGTTACTGTGTTAAAGCACACTAGACCAGTTGTGTCTCTCACTTCAGGAAAACTGCGACTTGCTCATGGTTTGGGAACCCAGGGTTCTCCTAGTAGCTGCAGTTGGGGCATCCACTGGGAAGTCGCATGCTGTGTTAAAGAAGCTGCAGCACAATGTATGGAACTGCATGGTCCTGAATTGTGTAACTCCCTGGAGTTATTTTGCTAGATAACTCCTTTTAATACCAGTGTTTAGTAAACCATTGGTTGAAAAGGTAAACATTACTTACTTTTTTATTGAAAGCTGATCCTGCTGCATAGACTTTTCTATATAGTGCAGTATTTTGAATGGCAAACAAAGCATGATCCATTGACATAATTTCCCAAGATTATTTTGTTAGTTTACAAGTTTTCATTGTATTAATAGGAATGGAGGAGGGAAACAAAAATAAGCTATGCTTTTCCACCTATCAGCACAGCTGTTTCAGCTTAGCTTGGAGAGGGTAAGGTGGGGTAGATTTGAGGGTTTTTTATGCTTTAGGATTTTTGTCATTGTCATCTAAATCAATCTGCACTAACTGGAGGAGTGATGTCTGGCAGCAGTAGAGCTGCCAGAGCTTTTCTGTCTCTCATTTTTCTGAAGTGTATATAGTATGTAAACAGCTCTCATATCCAACTGGCAAAATAAATTATCAGAAATTTCTTTATATAACTTATAAAAAGTGAAACAGTAAACAGAGAGGAATTATATTTGTCCTATAGATTTTTGGATTTAACTAGATGGATTTAGGTTAATAAATTGGAATCCCACTTAGAAAATGAGAATGACATTGAGGAGATAATTCAGCCTTTTCCAGATGCTCTGATAGAAGCAAAAGGTGGGGAAAAGACAAGGAGAGTGCTAGTAATGGCATGGGCTGACACTGAGTAGACTTCTGTCAGTGCAGAATACGCTGCAAGAATGTAGGGGGTGTTTGTAGAAGACCTTTGCATTCAGTGATGTTGCCATCACAGCGCCTTTGTATGTACCCTTAAATACCGCATGTGAGAAGTGTCTATTTTGAGCATATACATTTTAAGGGATTTGCAAGATCACAGAATCACAGCATTGTTTAGGTTGGAAAAGGCCTACAAGGTCGTTGAGTTCAAGTAGACCATGGCACTAAGTGTCACATCCAGTCATTTCTTGAACACTTCCAGGGATGGTGACTCCACCACCTCCCTGAGCAGCCCATTCCAGTGCTTAACAAGCCCTTCCATGAAGAAATTCTTCTTGATGTCTAACCCGATCCTCCCTGATGCAGTTTGAGGCCATTTCCTCCTGTCCTGTCACCATGATACAGATTAAACTTCATTGAAACAGTTTTCAGTACACTTTGGTCCTATCAGTTCTCCCGTTCAATCTGGAATATCTTCAAAATCATAGGTGCTAGACTAAGTTATGTGGAGCAGAGTTGGAAGTGGGCTTTCACCTACAGCAATGGATATTAATGAGACATCTGCTTTGCTGGTGAAACAAAAAGATACGCTTGTGCTAAGTAGGTGCATCCACTCCTTTCATTTTGTGTGAACTGCATCTGAAAATGTTTGTGGTGGGTTCTAAATATATTTGTGATCCTGTGTTTAAATAAAGGAAAAAACGTTCTTACCCAATATATAAACAATCTCTTTATTTAATGAATTCTGTTTGATCTATTAGAGCCTAATTGGTTTGAGGATAAAGTCTTTGAGGGAAGATTAATATATATATATATTTAGATCATTACAGAATTATCTTCATTCCCTTACATTATACGTAGCTTGAAAAATGAAATTGCAGAACTAGCTGAAAGCTTTTACTTTAAAAACCTCAAAACTTTGCTTTGAAACCCAAAGTAGAGATTATATTGCATTCTAAAAGATCCTTTGGGCACAAAGGTCATACTTTTGACTAGGTGACTGCTGAAAACATGATTCTGTTTACTGGAAATAGTTTTAAAGCCACAGAAGATGAATAGGAAGAGAAATGAGCTGGTCTACACATATTCATCTCGTATCTGACTTGACTTTTTTTCCAGTGTTTGTTATTTTAACTACACTGTGTTGCAAGAGCAACCATGATATAATTCATAAGAATGTCTGTAATAAGAAATACCATTTCCTAGAGACATTGTTTATTTTCATATCTTCCAGGATTTTTTGTGGGTTTTGGGACATTAGCAATTAGTATAAACCTAAAGTAAAACTCAGTTAAAAACAGCATAATGTGTAACTAGAGTAGGTAAGATTTTTTTTTCTCTCTGCATGCTTTAGAGGTGTTTGTCACAGAAATGTCTGAATTATTAACATTTTTCAGTTTTCTTAGATGTATATTTGTTCTTTGTTCTGTGATTTTCTGAGAATTTTCCAGGATGAACTTTTGGATGATTTCATTAACTGTAGAGTCCATATGACTGGAATCTGTAGAGATTTATTATGCTCAAATACCTTTAGTAATTAAAAAATTAATTTATCAAGAGCATTTTAGAAAGTGAGAAAAGGCCTTCTTCGGAAAAGTTCATTAAAACAAGAGTCCTGTAGTGAATGTTATCTAAGCCTTTTTTAAAAGTGCATTTTTTCACAAAAACATTTCACATTGGATGTTTGTAGACAGTCCAGTAGGATAATAGTGGAATTATTTGACTCCCTAGAAAGACTTCTTTCCCTATTCTGCCTCTTATGCTATTAGTTTAAAACAAATAAAATCACTAAAGGTGCTATTATTTGAAAGAAGGTGTTCTTAATTATTACAAGTACTATTCTAGGGCACTCTTGCTGTTATCATACCAATTTCTGTATGAGTCAAGTCTGTTTGGAAGTGAGCTCATGTACTTTGTGCATTTCAGTCCAACTATTTAAAATTTGATCACCTCACACTGATGTGTTTATCTAGAGCAGAGGGCAGCTTTTCAGTGAAAGCATGCAATAAAAATGGGGATGTGGTAGTACAGACACATTTTGGACAGGACAAGTGCATGGCTTCTGTCTTCTTTTCTCTTTAGTTGCAGTTATACTGGCAAAGAATATGTTGGCAGAAGTGACCGAGGGGAACTGAGGATACACTTTCAGTTCACTGTTCAAATTGTACAGGAAACTACCACAGTTTCAGACTCCTCTCAAGGCAGACAGATGCACTGCTTTTCAAACCAGTTCTTTGGTAGTCATTTCCCTAAAGGTGGGCTCAGGACATAATTGTAACAAGAGGATTATGTGAACACCAAAGAAGAGCTTCCTGCTGTTAAATTGTGTCGATGTGAAAATTCTGAGCATTTGAGAAGCATTAGCATCTATCATCTTGAGATGCCTAACATTGCAGTTAGACATTAGCAGTAATTATTCTAGAAATAATATGTTCTTATGTAAAATTCCATATAAAGGAAACCACTGAAGAATCGATGTTGAGTAATAGGAAATGCAGTAATTCAAATGTTGATACTTTCGTAGAGATTAGCTTCTGAAAATGTATATGATTTTGAAGGTGAAGACAGAAGATGTGTTAAGAAAGAATGTAGTTCATGTAAAACATCTGCATCAATAAAAATGCTTTTCCATTCATGATTCTGAAGCATCCTTAAAAAAGGACAGTCTAGATGGGGGGGTTTGGGGCTTGACCTTACAAGGGATTTAATGACCTTTCTATAAGCTCAGACTAAGTGAGAGTCCCAGCAGGTCATGGTGTCCTGTAAACTTAATTTTTAGATCAAGTGTTAATGTCCTTCTGGAATCCGGACCTCAGTTTCACTATAGTAGTTGAAAAGCATGAACAGCCTGGATGAGAGAGAACCAAAGCAAGCACTGCTGAGGCTGTTAGTCACACCTGCTTGATGTCATTTACATGCTTCATCAAGCATGGAACCATATCAAACCCATAGCTGTGTAACATTGCTTTAAAATTCTACTGCTTCGTTTGGGGACAAAGACATGGATATTCCTTTGCTTGCTGAATGGAGCTTGTTTTGTGAATGAGGAAGATTTGAACAGGTTTTGTTGTTGGTTTGGGTTTGTTTTGTTTCCTTGGGGTTTTTAAATATGGCCATTTTGAATGTAGGGGCTACTAAAGGAATGCTTGGTAACTAAAAACAAGTAACAGATAAGACTAAAGACGACTTTGGGGTAACCAATAGGCATGACCATAGAGTATTTGGACCCAGGTGTGCTGTGGTCTGTTTACACCTCAAGCAAAGTAATAAGAATTTTCTGTTTGTTTTGTCTGTAGTCATGGAAAACACTGAGTCTGAACCAATGCCAACTTCTAGAATTCTGTACAGCACTCCTTATATCTCTGAGTTACACATCTGTCTCTGTCCTACGCTTGCAGCATAGCAGGTCTGTGCTGTCCTTTTTTGAGGCTTAATTGGGAATATCGGTCTAACCATAAAGTTTTCACCTGATAAGCAGCCGAATATAGAGGCTGCACAGGAGCACTCACATCCATAAACGTACAGTCCAGGAGCACTTGGAAGTAATGTGTATTTTCCTCAGAAAAATAATGTTCCTTAGGTCAATAATGTTACTGATAAAAATGCAGATTAGTGTTCTTTTTAATTAAAACTTGAATATTTTTCCACACAAACAATTGTTTTTAGCAAATATTTTGTATATCTTAGTACAGGTTTGTGTAAAGTGGCACAACATTCCCATGCTCAGATTGGCTGTCTTAAAAACAAATTTTTTTATTGTGCAGACATTTTATTGGTTTTCAGTTTGTTTGTTTTTATTCAAAGACTTGATACAACATGTGTATGCAACAGTATATCCATAGGTAGTATCATCTCTGTAGCATCTGGTTTTCTGACTTTGTGAGTATGTAGGTAACAATATCAATAGGAGTAATATCCCCACTGACTTTTGGTTAGTGCTGAACAAGTGTTTTAGCAAACAGCTTATTTGAAAAAAAGTTGCCTTCAGGACTACTGCCTTTAAGTATTGGTTGAACTCAGAAAATGGTTTACATTCTCATCTCTTTCTTTTCTTAAAAGAGGCGGGAAAAAATAATAAAAGCAAAGTAAACCTTTCAAAATAAAGTATTTCAGAATTTATACAAGATTTTTTGAAATTATTAAGGTCAAAATGTTTTAAATTCTTACATGAAGCTGAATAATCCATTATTTCATGTATTTAGGATTTCTCACAAGTAGGAGATTAGTCACATGCAGATTTATAGGAGCATGGTTTAACTACAGTTACTTGAGCTTGCAGCTTTTATTCTAGTTAGAAATATCTAAATATCTTAATGATTAAACATTTATGAGTAAATCTCCTGTGAAAGTAAAAACCACTAGGCTTTAGAAAGTGTACTGTAGGTGGAGTTGTGCAAGTTTCCTTGTGGAACTCTGCCAGTACATGAGATTCTGAATCTGAAAAGTCCTCTTTGTTCAGATACTGGACTCCTCAAAAGCAGGCTTTTGGTGTGGCAAATGAAAATCAGTTTTCAGAACTTATTTCTCTTTAAAAACAAAACTTGTTTCAAAGCTAGTGTCTCACAGAGAAAATCCAGTGAGCTTAACTCTGTGTTGCCTGGCATTTCTGTACTTGAGAAACTGCTCTCCAATGAAGTGGTAGCATTTTTCACTGTCATGTTCAACGATTTTCAGATATTTTTGTATCTTTCCTTTTTAAGATGTTTTCTTAAGTATACAGCTGAGGAGACCAATAACAGAAAGATAAATCCATAGATGATGAAAGGATTTTCCTGAGCTTAGTAGTTAACACAATAGTCTGAAAAGAAAAGAATTTACAAGTACTTGTTCAAGTGCGCTATGTAGAGAGTGAATAAAATAAACAGCAAGATGTGTTGTGATAGGGACTCAGATGATCAAAGGGAACTACTGAATAGGAATAGTTACTCTTTCAGATAAAATAAGGAAGTAATTCCTTTGTGAGTTTTTGTGATCATTTCTGTTGGAAAACTTTGTATGCATTACTTGGAAATTCAATGAAGAGAAAAGCAATACAGCCTAGATAATAGTGTCAGCTTTGAGCACGAGGTGGCATGTGGACATAGCTTGAGCTACTTCTCCAAATCATTTGAATGGAAATATTGGATTAGTTAACCTTGTGTCAGGTCTGTTAGTTAAATAAACCCTCCAACTGTTCCTGACTGAAGGATGCATAGTTGTGACTGAAAGATGCTGCTGCTTTTCATTAGAATTTTGTCAAACATACCCTGCTAACATAATGATTTTAAAATAAAATGGTTTATTCGATGGAAAAGGATAACAAGCAGAAAATTCACAGCCTTTTCTTTTCACAGGGTGCTTCAGCCCAGTAGGAAATCCTCTTAGTCGAACACTATTGGGTAGACTACAGACGGTAAGGAATTCTCTTTTTGCATTTTTTTAAAATTGATGTTTAACTATAAAATGTCATTATTCACAAGTTCTCATTGTAGAGAGGTGTTTTTTTTATCCTGTCTTTATTCAAGGATATTGGTATCTTCAAACCAATTGTCTACTTGGCCAAATTAGCTTATGCTGTGACCAGCTGGTAATGAGATCAGATATCTGCAAATCAAAAGCTTTATATTTTTTCATGATTTACTTTTTGTTGTTTAGAAATAAATAAGATAAAATCACACTCCTGGGTTTTTTTAATTTTTACTAAGAAAACAGGCATTGATAAGTAGCTGAGAGAAAAGCAAAGACAATAACTTGGAATGAAATTCTCTTTGCGGCACCATGTTTTCACTGTTTACTCATACTTGTAACAAAAGAAATCACAGCTATCCTCCATTTACTTAATTGCTTATCTATTAAATATTGATTGTAAACTTCTACTAATTATATTTGTTCTTTTCTTTGT
>VXAZ01000030.1:171181-248920 GCA_013399875.1 Gymnorhina tibicen
TTTCCTGACCACCATAATAAAAATCCAGCAGAATCTGTAAATGCCATTAATTGAAACTATACATTTGATGAACCTGTATTAAACACAAAATGTGTGGAGAAACCAATGAAGAAAGAAAGATTGGTGCTTCTGAATACTGAAAGCATTTGTTTGTCTATGAAGCTGGGCCTGTTGTACTGGAGATGTTAATCCTCCTGGACCCATGGACAGAATGCCATGGTTTAATACTCTGTTGTAATTGCATTTATTTTAAGTTTTGAGAGAAATGTTATAAATGGACATAAATTAACTTGGGTCATTTATAGCTGTTTTACAGTTAATTTGGGGTTTTGTTTGGATTGCTTTAGGATTTTTTTGGATCTACGTTTTTTAACAGAATCTGTTAAGACAGTTCTGGAAAGCTTGTAAGATACACAGGATTCACCAAGAAATTTTGAAAGCATGGTTTTACATTGCAGTTGTGTTAGTTGCTAAATGATTCCTGTTTTCATGTTTTCAAATTTTTAATCATCAATATGCAATTTTTTAGGGAAAAATATAAATTGTTCAACCAGTACCATAGTGTTCTCCACCACAGTAAGCTTGATAAACATTTGCAGGACCAACTGTTTTGTGAAATGCTAGGTAGCAGCATTTAAAATAGTTTTTTCTGAGAGGGCTAAATTAAGGTTTTGAATATATTTGTTACTTCTTCTATTATAAATGTATTAATACATATAAGTGCAGGTTAATCGAGTAATTAGTATCAAAACCTAGCATATTTAGAAATGGCAAAATCGTTGAAGAGATTTTGAGTCATTTCAGGAGTTGGAGTATTTCACATGCTTCTGAATTGATCTTTTTCCCTTTTTTCTTTTATCTTTTTTTTTTTTTTTTAATCCTTGTAGGTTTTACTGCAGCAGCTGTGTTTGCATTTCTGATTTCTGTTTGTACATTGTAGGTTTCAATAAAGTGCAGCCTGCTGCAGTTTTGGTCCTTTCTTCCTCTAGGCAATATAGATTCCCATGCTTATTAAATATTGAAGGACTATAATCAAATCAGGATTGTAGTCATCTGAAGCCTAAGGAAGTAACTGTACAGTGTCTACATACAGATTAATTATGACTGAAGAAGAGTATATAATTTTTGCCAATTGATACTTTTAGCATAATTTTAATTTAGCTATTAATGCTAATATTTGTACCTCTGTTTCTCATAGACTAAATCTGTAGTTAGGTGTCCTGAGCTAGCACCTGCATTGGACCAGAGAACGAGAACAGAATACAGAAGTGCTAACAGTATTCAGCTGTTTTCTTCTAAGTCTCATCTTATTTAGCATTTAATTTAAAACTTCACTTACTGGAATAAAGAGATTGCATAGCATTCCTAGGGGAGGAGACAATTATGTTAAATTTCTAACCCATAGGTTCCTAAGGAAAAAGGAAAACAATGGAGCAACAGTAAAATCTCAGATTTATTCTGTAGAATTTTAAAATGTTTTAAATATTACCTTTTAAGCCAACCAAGGGTTTTCAGTCAAGCTTTGTAAGTTAATTTCTTACTTTTTCTCCTTAAAATAAACCAAACCAAGAAACCACCGTAAACCAAAAGCTGGAACAAAACAAACCCCCAAAAGGTAATAGTCTCAGAATGTTGGCTGTTACACACTGAGGCACAGATTTGCTAGACAGACAAGAGAAGCTGTAACCCACATTTCTTGTGTCTTTTCTGGAGTGTTTGCATAAGTAATATTCCCAGTTTCTCTTCCATTCTGGCAGATAGCAGGTATGGGGAGGTGGAGTGGAGGGAAGCAGTGCTACTGTCAAGGGTTCAGGAAATAGATATTTGTCCTTCTTCATGTCCCTGAGTCTGTCACTAATGGGAAAAGGAGGGAGGGTGGCTTTGGCCCTGTGTGCATATACACTGGGGTTCACCCCGATATGTGTAGAGTCTGCCTAAAATTAATCTTAGGAAAGCTTTTTTTCCAAGTGTTGTTATTAAGAGTTAATGACTAATTAGAAGTGGGACTTAATCTGTATGTTTATTCTGTTACATTGAATATCTTTATGTATAAGGAAGAAGCATATGAAACTAAATGAATCATTAGACTTTACATTTTTCCATATTTCCTTCTTTATATTTTGATATTGTGGTAATTGAAATATATTGGTTCAGTAATCGAAAGAAAATGATGAGATTTTTACAGAAAAGGCAGCAATAAGGTATCACTTGCTCTTACTCAGTGCTCCTTCTCCTAAGGGAATGAGTGCTATCTAATGCCCAAATCCTGTTGGCCACTATACATCTGCATCAAAAAAGCAAAACCTCCATTTGAGCAATCACTGAAATTGACCCATTAAAAAGAAGCTGTAAACATTTTAATTAGAGCTATTACCAGGAATCAATAAAACTTGATACAACAATGTATCAGGTTACTCTCATTGCAATGTTCTCTTTTGTATCAGCGTCTCAAAACATTTTTTTTTGGGTTTGAGTTAGAAATATCAAGGTTATCTAAGTGGGTTAGTCACGGATAACCAGTGTGATACTCCATGGTCTAGAACTCTGCATCAATGGATGGATCTATTTATCTTCCTCTGAGGATGCTCCTTAATGCTGAAAGCTCTTAAGAGCTTTGTTCAACCACAATCAGTGTGACAGGGCACACTTTTTCAGCAAGCATTTTGTTTCTGTTTCTCACAGATGGTCTGCCTCCCAAAAAGACCAACTCCTCGGAACATAGCTATAGCCCCACATCTGTTCCAGTGCAAGAAAAGGATTAGCTAGTTTCCATGCTGCATGAAAAAGAGGAGACATTAATATTGTATTAAGAATGATGTATTCATACCATTCAGTACGCCTGTTGCTTTTTTGAAATCCTGAAAACGTGCCTTAATCTTGTGACACAGCATTTAAAAAACTGTGTTTCTAAGCCGAAAAGCCAGTAGTTTTTATTGCATTTCTTGTGGTGCAACTGGTAGTTGACACTATTTGAGGAATGGCATGGCACTCTTGGAGGAATGGCATGGCACACCAGAGGCAGCTCTGCTGCCTTGCAGTAGCTGTGTTTGTGGTAGGCAGCTGTGGCAATTGCCCTGCACAGCTGGAGGTTGAGGTGTGTGCAGCTGGTGACGTACTCAGAGTACCTCTTTAAGAGGCAGCTCTTTGGATTGTTGTTGCTTTAAAAGTTTAAGGCAGTGTCTGAGAACATTCAGCATAGTCTTGGGGTGACTCATAGATTTTAGCTTGTTATTTCCACACAGCTTGCTCTCTTCAAGCTGTTCTCGAGTGTTTGAGAGCCACATAAATACTTCATTAAAAAAAGAGAGAGAGACAGACAGATTGAGACATAATAATGGGGCAATATGAGTACCTGAACTAGATACCTAAATAATACTGCTAATAATTCTGATGAATCATTTTTGAGCAACAGGAGGCACTCCCATCCCACAGGCTAAGCACATTGCCTGCACAGTTCTCTTAACTTTGAGAATGGAAAATGAGAATTAGCTGAAACCTGTACAGCATTGCTGACTACCAATAGACCACTGAACAAGCTGTGTACTCTGAACTGCAGCTCCACCAGTCTTTGTTCAAAATTTGTTTATCAAATCAAAACTTTTTTTTTCCTTCTGTGCATGTACATAATTATTCAGAACTTTTTAGGTGGTAGGCTTAGATGTTCTGGTAGATGATAAGAACTGAGTGCAACTGTTCGCTTTTATACTGAGTTCATCTGTAACTGCTGTGTGTGTCTGTAACTACTGTGGCAGTACCAAAACAATCTGGAGACTGTATGGAGTTCAGGATAGTCAGTGATTTCTTTCCCATATGGGATAAGCCCAACTAAATTATGAAAACAACACTGAGGGTAAGAATCCCTGTTCTCAAGAATGGCATTTATTCTACTGACATTTGCAACGATTTTCTCTGTAATTTGTAATGATGTTCCTAGGACCATCATAATAAAAATAAAAACACCCCCAAACCAATAAAAAAATTACAACCAATACATTTTAGATATATTTTTTAAAAGTAGAAGAAGATAAAGATGTTCAGGCAAAAGACAGATAAAGGAGTGGCTGTAAAATATGAAAAAGCTGAAGTATGTTGGATTAAAATTTTCAAATGTAAATGGTTATAATGCAGCGTATCTGTTAGAGGTGGAAATGTTTACTTCACAAAGCACACATTTGACTCTTCTAAAATATTTTAATTGCTGTGTAATATTTCTATGCTGTATGGTAGCGTGTATCCTTTGATGGACACAAAATCGAGGGGAAACTGGTTTCCCCTTTGTGAAGATAGATCACTGAAAAAAAATTAGGTAACACCAGCAAAGGACTTCCAGCTCTTCCTTTTTTATTTCCTAGTTTGTTGTTCTTCTGCTAATTTTCATAATTTTCTATTCTAAATCATCTTTAAGTTTAGGCATTCTATTATTTTACAGAAATCAATTTTTTTTAAGGTACAGGCTTATCCTGATTATTGCATTATATACCTACTATTCCTTTGAATTCATTGAAAGTCTGAAGAGCAAATGGTAAGAACAGAACAATTAGAATCAAATGGAAAGTATTGGTTATTAAGACCAGCCTGAAATTCTCCAATATATAGAAGTGACATTTTTGCATACTGGTTCGGAGGTAAAGTTCACTGCAGCAACTTTTTAAATATCTGCTGTAGTGTTTGCAATGCAAACAAGCTTGGACTGCATAGTCATCAGTCCAGTTGTGTCTTTAATGTGGTGTGCATACTTGAAAAATTTAATGTCTTTTTCTAAACATCTACCAGCCAATAGCCAATATTACTCAGTGTTGTTTAACATCACTTCTGCTTTTTCTTTTTTATAAAAACCATTTTGTTGCAGATAATTCTTACTGTCTTACAGGAGAAATGAAAAACAATCATAATTTAGCAAAATGCTTCATATTAAAATCTAAAATAATTTATTCTTCTAGAATGATGACAGCCTGACTGCATTGGGAGTGGGAGGAGGAAACAGTTGTGCACCCAGGCAAGAGACAGTAAGTATTATGTAATTTTTTGCAATACCTTCTGTACCTGTTATACTGTATCTGCTTTAGAAAGCATGCCCTTTTTTTAGCGTGATCCCAAGGACATTATTTTTCCTACTGTAGATTTTTTAATTCTTACAAAGATGTTCATAACTGGATAACTACATTACTGCTGGATTTATATCAATCTTGAAAAACAATTTCATAAAATTTTGTTCAGTATCTTTTTTTTTTTTTTTTGCCTGGACTTGGACCCAAATAGAACTTGACAAATTTTTGAATGTCACACCAGAAGCAAATCCACTGCTTTAGGTGCAATTGTGAGTGGTTTTCATTCTTCTTTGGTCCTGACGTGCATTTCCTATATCCTGTTATGGTCATTTTTCTGATCATATAATGGCAATTTCAACATTTTATTTAAATTGTCAGGCGTACTAAACCAGTTGTATTACAGGACACATTGGTATATTAATTTCTTATTTTGGAGATACAAACAGTGGGACTTCCTTAAATGGTTTGAACTATTTGTGGCAGTTTCCATGTGACTGAATTTTTGTAATTTTTTCCAAAAAACACAGCATTTGCACCAGAAGTGTCTTACAAAAGATACTTCAAAACAAAGTGGCTTTTGCTCTGCCTTTCATTGTTTTTCATGCTGCCAAGTAATTAGTGTTGCATTCCTACATTCCTTTTTGGATTTTGGGTTTTTTTTTACCTTAAGTGACCTCATGGTTTTTATGAGGTTGTCACTTAACTGAAGTGGGCACTGTTAGAGCACCTCTTACTGGACATGGTCATGGTGCTCATTAGTGTGGTTTAATTTGGTTCTGTTCTGCAGTTCATATTTCTGTACTGCCAGCATCACCTGTAATTACTGTTAGCTTTCCTAATGCAGGGGGGAGAGTTACGATAAAAGACATTTCATTGTTTAGCTTCTTTATGTAAATTCAGGACTACTGAATGCATATTTAGGTAAATTTCCTGTCTACTGAAAACTGTGCTGATACTAATTCTTTGGTGCTGACCAGCTCACAAATTGCCACGTAAAATTTACAATGGTAGAATCATTTCCATCTTTTCCCATTCATAGCTGATTTAATCTGTTTAATTGGTGACATGGAATTATGAAAATACAAGTGACATTGGCTATATTTTTACACACGCAACTCACAGGTCATCTTGCTCAAAGCAGAAATACTAATATAAAAAGCACTGTGGAATTCAGCAGTCTTAAAACTTAACTGCAGGCATGAGTAATAAAAAAGAAGGGTTTTTTTCTATCGCTGTCATCATAACTTTGCTGGCTCCTTCAATCCTGTTAATCCTCCTATTGCTCCTAATGATCCCCATTCCTGACCTCCACTTACAGTTTTGTAGAGAAATATGAGGTGAAGATTGTAGGTAGGGAAGCAGCATTTTATGTGTAAAAAGGTCATAATTTTGCTCTTCACTTATGATGAGGGAAGTGAGCAATTCCCTTATTCTTTCCGTTTATTTGTTTTCCTTTCGTGCTTTTCTGCTCAGAGTTCACTGGGACAGATTTTTGTTCATAGGGCATAGGAAATAAATAAGAAATTGTACTCAGTATTTTCATATTCGGGGTAGAAAGCAGGCTTCTAGTAGTTTATTATATGTAGTATGCATGGTGCTGGTGACTGTTAGTACTCTTTTTCATAAAAGTATAGTTGCACTGTATTTCACTGTCAAATATACGTGAAATGGAATATAAATGCATTTTTGCAGGAATTTATAAAATTGTATATTCAAATGCTTATTTCTAAGCAAAACAAAACAAAAAAGAAGAAAAAAAGAAAAAATGAAGTGATCAAAGCAAAACTTCTCAATGTCTTTTTGTATTAAATTTTTCCTTGGATAAAGCTGTCATACTGTTGAAGTATTTATTCAAACACATATGCTTCATGAGCACACAGAGAATGGGATCTGAAGGTGGTGTAACAATTCTGAGAAAGTGACTGTATGAAGCTTTTTTTTTTTCCCTTTTGCTTCACAAGCAAATTGCTTATAAAACTAACAGCTGCTGTTTTGAAGCTAATCTTAGTGAATTCAATGTTCTTAACCATTTCTGCAATCCCACAGTCCTTTATCTTGCCTCTCCTGCTGCTTTCCCACCACCCCTGATCCCATTAGCAAAACTTGAGGCAGCCTCAGCTTTTACCAAAGTGCAGCTTTGGTTTCAGCTGCTTTTCTGCAAGAGGAAGTGAATGTTGCGCTTTTTTCTCTGTGGCATGGTTGTGATAAAGCTGTGGTGCTCTTATCTCTCTTTTAGGTAGTGGCTCTTTATGACTACACAGCGCATCGATCAGATGAGCTAACCATCCATCGCAGTGACATTATCCAAGTGTTATACAAAGATAATGATAACTGGTGGTTTGGCAGCCTAGCAAATGGACAGCAAGGCTATTTTCCAGCTAATTATGTGGCTGGTGAAAGTAAGTTTACTGCTGTCTTCCTGGTATACCGGTGTGGGTTTAACTGATGCTCCAAGATTTTACCGTGCTGTTCTGCTTATTGTTCTGAAGATAGGAATTTATGTAGTGCACATGTGGCATAATGATGACTTATTGTGGTGCAAAAATTGTATAAAGTTAGCTAACCATTGCACTTAGTTAAACATTCCAGCTTATGGAATAAGTCAGTTTATTACTGACTCAATTATCTGTCAGCTGGATTGATCCCTTGTCTCTTCTAACACAGAGCCACCTAATTCAGGTGCTAGCTCGGCAATGTTTTAGGACACGTCAGAGCATTTCGCAAACATCTTGGTTTTTTCTTAGGCAATTTCCATTAGATCTAGCTTTTGTACAAACTCCTTATTTTCCCCCTGCTCTAATGGAGAATGTTCAGTTCCCAAATAACTGGATTTCAGTATGAAGTTTTAAAAGAATGGTAATGGTTAAATGTCACATCTGAGCATTGAACTTGCTGCCAGGTCCTTTTCATTAAAACAGTTTTGATTAAACTTATACAGACAAACCTGCATGAATCTGAACAAATAATATAGGAAGCATCCTACTTAGTCCACTGCTGTAAAGATGCTCAGTGTGCTGGCAGTTGTAAATATTCAGCTTGTGGACACAGCATGTGGTTGCATAGTACAAGAAAGTATTTACCTTCCTAAACTATCAAACTATCACTTACACTGGTATTTAGAAATCTTTTAACCCAACATTTCTCAAGATGGTTTCCCCCATTTTTTAGTTCCTCCCTTTGTCTTTAAAGTGAAATCTAGTATTTAAGCCTCTTTCCTAAAAAACACTTGCACATAATCTCATCAGGTGAGCACAGTGTTAACTAAAGTTAGATTTACTATGCCCTTCCCTTTTTTCCTCTCCTTGTACATCCTGTGCATTTTCCCCTGCCTTTCCTCCTTGCGAGATAAGCAAGAGAGAAGTCTGTAGGAAGAGTCTTTGGTGAGGGCCTTAAAAAAAATGCTCTGAAAAACAAACAACAACAAAAAAACCTAAACAAAATTTTTGAGGCAGTTGTCCAACTGTGAAAAAAACCTCTCGTAAATAATTTGCTATTTCAGTTGGTGATCATCTTATTATTGAATCAAAATAAATGTGTAAGATACATTTGTTAAGTATCAGCTGCTTGCTAACAGTATGGACTTTGTTCTTAGGTAAATGTTTGAATGCTTTTATACAATAACCAATATATAAATCACATTTAAATCTAAGCTTGCTAGTATAAATAAAGGTTTATGGGAGAAGTTTCATAAATTCTCATACAACATTTGCCTTCAAACATTTTTCACCTGTTTTAGTTCACATCCTGTTTTTGGCTAGATTGTAATGTCATGGTGGTTCACATAAATTCTTTCATAGCTCTAATAATGGCTAATTATGGTTCCTCTTTTCAGATGAATATGAAGAACAACCTTCAGGATTTGTACCAGAATCTGCTCCTCTCCTACCAGAAGGACCAACAGAAGCAGAGGAAGGTTCTCTGACACTAGATAAGGTAATGATTTGAGAAGGAAGGATTCTGTAAGTAGTGATAGGTTATGTCTTTTGTGTGCCACATGGACTGTGTTAATTTTTGATCATTTATGTAAACATTTCTTATGTGTAGATCTCATTCCAGGCAAGCAGGTAGATTTTCAGCAGAAGTTTAATATTTATCTTGTGTGGAATCAGCTGTTCCATCATACAGCAATTAAATATTCTTCTTACTTGCGCCATGGTAATGAGTGGCAAATCTCCCACTGACTCCAAGTTTACAGAAGTTATGTGTACATAAGCATTCCTGTTTCTGTGATTTTAATTAGTCAGAATATACAGCATGTACAGAAGAACAAAGAAACAGGACCCAGTTTTTAGTTCAGGAAAAAATAGACATTTGATTTTTACGGACTGGGGGCTTTTTTCCCTGATTTTTAGAGATTCCACTATGTGCAAAGCAAGCCAATTGACTCTCACTTCTCCAGGAGATTAGAAACTTTGCATGCTTATGTTTGCCTTCTGTGAAATAAGACTGATGATTGTCTTAAAACATGGGATAATTTCTAGAAAAAAAAGTAATAAAAATTAGTTCAACTACTGTTAGAATTTAAGAAAATTTTATTTCAAAATGTTTGTATCCTTAACAAGTGTGCTTTCCACAACTGTTCATTTACGGAAATGGTACTAACACAACTACTTTAAAAGTGTTGTTCAGATTTCTTTCAAATTATTTGACTTTTCCATGTACTTTTCTAAAATTGAATCTAATATTTTGTGTCTGATTTTCAAGACTCTTAAGCATATTCTGTGTTGCTTAGTTACAACTTTTGGGGACTCTTTCTCAGATGATTCATCTATTCTTTGCTCCACAGTGTATAGAATCATAGAATTATTTAGGCTGGAAAAGACATTGCAGTGTTGAAGGTTAAAACACTCAAAGCTATTTCTATTGACCATTTTTGTGCAGCTTCTGTTTTTAGTCAGTGAATATAGAGAGGTAGCATTTAATAAATTATTGAGTACAGATTACTCACTTGGCAGTCTTGTTGAAGCCAGCTGTCTTCTTGAAGCCAACTGCTATAAATCGAATTACTAAGTGTTTTCTTCCTAACTATACTTGAAAAATGGAATTAATCACTACACTGAGTAGTAGTAATTAATCTGAAGTATCCTTTACCTCTTTGTAGCTGAGAAACTCCTAGCCAAACCATTGTCCGGGAAAGACAAGGGTGCATTACTTCCAGATACTTCTGTAAAGGCAGACTAGAACAAATATGGGAAAAATAACATTACTGAAGATTTCTTTCATTTAATGTCTACATTGCAAGAGCCAAGGAGGGTATCCCAGAGGGAATAGGTTGTTATAATTACCCAGTTTCACTCATACCTAGATTAGAAGAGAGAGGAGTGCTGAGATATCTTTTGTTATTAGACTTGGTCATTGTTATCCACATCTTTTTTTCAGTTTTAATCTGGTAGGAATCTAGTCAATTTACTGTATCAGAATACTTTTATATGCACCAAGTACTGTTACTAACATTTGCAACCCATATTTGTTACTCAGCTTTGTGAGAAGCAATATTTGATTAGTTTTGATTGCTTAGAATTTCTCAAGTGTCTATGGCTGACATATTTTTCCAACACTAGTTTTTGTATTACTGGTAGTACTTGTTCTAGTAACACTCAGTTTTAATAATATTTAATTAAAATGCTCTTTACTTGAATTCTGCTTGTACCTTGAGTTAAATTAATTACATATTTAATAATTAGTTGGAATTTTGTAGTGGTCTATATAGTACCTACAGATATTCAAAAGACATAACAAATCAAATGTACATTAACAGTCCAAAACCAAGCAAATACATTGCTTTTTATTTTGCACAGCAGCCAAAGGCACTACAAAATCATAAAGAGTCCAGAGGAAAGTTATGAAACAGATCCTGGAAAAAATTATATGAGGGGATATACATACAAGATTAAACTAGCAAAGAATGAGCAGTGGAGAGAGCATACAAAGTAGTTCCTGATGTGAAGTCAGTGTGCTCTTCTTTCTTTTATTTTTCTTCCCTTCTTCTGTTAAACAAGATCAGGGAGCATTAAGCTGGAATGGAACACATCTGCTATTGGTAGAAGGAAATTTATTTTTATGCCATGCTTAGTTACCCTGGCGAGCTCAACTACTACAAGACTCTCTTAAATGTGTGTGCTTAGGGATTAATTGCTTTAATAACACATTTTAGGCTGAGGTAATGGCTGAGATTTCAAAAGCATCTGAATGACTGGGAAACACGATGTGGAGGATTTTTTTTAATTTCAAGTCACAGCAGCAGCGCTGTATAAACCATCAAGAATGTAGTGAGTTGAATCAAATGATGAATCAAATCTCTGTAAGACTTATGATGCCTTGAAATGTAATAGGTTTACAAAAGCTGCAGAGTTCTGCATAGAAGAAACAACTTGTCATTCAGCTGTTTGCCAGAATGAATGAAAGTTGTACAGGCCTTTGGCTTTAGGCAATACCAGAGACTTCTGAGACAAAACTGCTAAGATGACCACTGAGGGGGCTCATCGGTTATGGCAGTTCCTGTCTTGCAGCAGTGACACAGCAACTTTTCTTCCTATTCCTTTCAATTTTTTTCAGTGTAAGAACCGATGAAGGGAAATGCCAGTTTCCTTTACATGGGAAATAAGAAAAACCAATACTTTGTAATACTCTGTGTTTTGTTGATTTTTTTTTTTTTTGCTTTGGCAGAAAAACTTTTATTTTTTAATCCAAAAATACTTATTGAGTAATTAAGTTGTTGCTTAAATTGTTGACACAAGCAGGAAAATATAACTGCATTTTTTGGTTGTGTTTGTTTTTTGGACACAAGCATGTTTTCCCAAATACTTAGTTATACCTAGGTCTGCTATATCTATTGTTCTTTCTGGGTGTTTTTGAGGATTACTCAAATGTTTAGCACTGTTAAGACTGCTGAACAGTTACTGTGAAAATCATCATAGCAATTACTTGTGAGATTTTTCTACCATTCAAGACTAAATGAGGTACTTAAAATGTTGACTATGGCTATGGTTTTAATTACTGAGAATACCAGATAGTCTAATTAAAAATAGTTTTCCAACTGCAGATATTACACATGCATATCTAGCTAATTGTCAGAGCTTTATGACTGAATAAAGTGGAATTATTAACATTAGAAGAGGGTGTAAGATCCAATATTAATCTTTGCAAATAATTTTTAGAAAAGCTTTAGTTCAAAGAACTTTCTTTCAAAATACTTTCTACCATCAGTTTTGCATTCATAACATAATAATTTTATGCAAACCTTGTTTTCCTGCCTTATGAGTTACTTAACTCCTGAGCCACAAAATTAGGTCATAATCATCTTTAATTACAACATGCATGTAAACTGCCAATAGAAATTTCATGGAGTGAAGTTGTCGCTGCACTGAGGAAGAATTCGAAGAAATAGAGGTGGACTTACCATCTGGCTGCTCCAGTTAATGTGTTGTTTTCAGGTTCCTTAAGATGAAGGTGAAAAGGACAGGAATTCAGATAGGGTTCTATTAGAAACCAGAATGTGGGTTTTGTAAAATTTTGGCCAATTAGAAGCATTTCAAAGTCAGTAGAGTGTCTCTTTTTTTTTTTTTAACCAGAAATTTTCTGCTAGCTATAAGATCTGGTGAGTATGTTTTACAATTCAATGGCCTGCCACTCACTACATGAAATGCATATAACTGGATTCTGAATATGAAGTATGCAATTCCATGTTACATGAGAATAGTAGGAAGTAGTAATACACAAAAACAAAACAGTAGATTTAAAACTTCCACTAAAAGTGTAAGAAAGCATTCTTTCTGGTATATTTATCTTTGGAAAACGATGCCAAGACGTAAAATAGAAAAAAAAGAAAAGGCTTACTGGCAAGACCCACATTATTATTGCACAATTTGAATTATCTACCCAAAGGTCATCAAAACTCAATTCCATGTATATTTAAACAAAGTTTGGGATTATCACTGTTCACATAAATAATTCATGGTCTCACTCTTCTTCCCCTAGAGGAAGTTGTTGTCAGACTTTGTGAATACTTAGCCCAGTGTGTCTGAAACTAACCTGCCAAGCAATGGATGCTTTTCCCCTGGGCTTGAGCTATTTCCATGTGGGTGATTTTGTGGGCTTAAAATTTATTAATTGAATCTAAAAATTTAAAAAGCATGGAAAACTTGTTCCATATTTCAAAAATAATAGCTAGAAATTTTTCTATTAGTTTCATCAAAAACTTTTATTTTATAGTTTGTGCTGTTTCTGTTTTCTCCATTAATGGTACCTTTCTTCAGGTAATGGTTACTGGGGAACACTTCAGAGACTTATTGTCTTTTAGGAAAAGAAGGGGGGAAATAGGAAGATGTGATTATGCTAATGAGGGAAACACTAAATTAATACAACGAAACTTGCAGTGAATAGAGCTGAAGACTTTTGACACATCATGAAATGTGTTCATTTTCAAGGTTCAGAGAGAGCAGATACGAAAAAAGGTGATATTGAATTGAATTAGAATGTATTATAGTGAAGCTCATAATTCTGGGCTTCATTCCTTGCTAATATGATTACAGATCTCTCTTTCTGAAGGTATTGACATCTAGGCTGACAGAAACTGTGCTTTTCTAGAATCAGTCTGCAAAGCTGCTGTGTAGTAGTCTTCCACATAAATTGTTGAATAGATTATAAAATAGATATATCTTTACAAATCTACTTTTGAAGTAGTAATGACTTTGATTATTCTTTAAGAAACCATTCATCTGAAGGAAATATTACTATGGCACTATCTATGAGGAATGGGCCATTTTTCTTAATCCTTACCCAATATTGACGTATTTCAGCTTTTGAGTTCTTTAGTTTCCTATTTCTTGGTACTCTGTTTTTCCTTAAAAATGCAGTTTGTGCTGTTTGAGTTAGAATCATGGAATGTGAAGGAGTTGGAATGGACCTTAAAGATCATCTAGTCCCAACCCCCTCTGTCATGGGCAGGGATGCTTCCCACTAGACCAGGTTGCTCAAGGCTTTATCCGACCTGGCTTTGAACACTGGCAGGGTTGAGGCATCCACAACTTCCCTGGGCAACCTGTTTCAGTGTTTCTCCACCCTCACAGTAAAAAATTTCCTCCTCATATCTAACCTAAATTTTCCCTCTCTCAATTTGTACTCCTTATTCCTTGTCCTATCATTACAGGCTGTTGTAGTTTAGGAATGGTACTCCCCAGTTCAGTGCCCCCACCGAGGCTCTCCCAATCCACACACGCCCTCTTGCTCCTGCTTCCTCCCCCGCTTTCCACTGTGTCGGGATGAAGTTGAGAATTGGAGGCACAAAAGGTGAAGATCGTGGGTTTTGATAAGAACAATTTACTGTAAACAGCAATGAGATAAGAAAATTAACAGTAATGGCAGCAATATTAATAATGGAAGCGTACAAAAGAGAGAGTGATTCACATCCAGAAATGCTCACTGTGGAGCCTGCTACAATAAATTAAGGCCAGATGGCTTCCCCCCACCAAGTTTCTGACTGGAAGGAGCACCCTTCTCCAGGAGAGTCCTTCTCCCCCCACCCCTGGCAATGATGTGCGATCCTATCACATCTGGGTCCTGGCCATGCCCCTCCTAGCTATTGCACAAAATTTAAGCCTGCCTTGGCTGAAATCAGGACACAGACAAAGAGTCCCTCTCCAGCCTCCCTATAGGCCCCCTTCAGATACCGGGAAGTTGTTATGAGGTCTCCATGCAACCTTCTCTTCTCCAGGCTGAACAGCCCCAACTTTCTCAGCCTGTCTTTGTAGGCAAGGTGCTCCAGTCCTCTTATCAACTTCGTGACCCTCATCTGGACTTGCTCCAACAGTTCCATGTCCAGAACTGGGCACAGCGCTCCAGGTGGAGTCTCATAAGAGCAGAATAGAGGGGCAGAATCACCTCCTATGATAACCTGCTGGCCACACTCTTTTGGATACAGACCAGGATTTGTTTGGCTTTCTGGGCTGTGAGCACACCCGGCTGGCTCATGCTGAGTTTTTCATCAACCAACATCCCCAAATCCTTCTCCACAAGGCTGCTCTCAAACACTTCTCTGCCCAGCCTGGAGGTGTGTCTAGGATTGCCACAACCCAGATGTAGGGCGTTGTACTTCGCTTTGTTGAACTTCATGAGGTTTGCATAGACCCAGCTCTCAAGCTTCTTGAGGTCCCTCTGGATGGCATCCCTTCCCTCCAGCCTGTCAACTGCTCCTGCAAGTTGAATTACTCTCTCCTAAGCATGTGTGGTGCTACTTTATTTGTAAGCTGGTAGCTACGTCTTCTGTCTCAAAAAATACTTACACCTGTGTCTATAGTATTATTTGAGTAATTGAAAGAGAAGGTATCTGGTTTACAACCAAATTAATACGTGTTGGGGGAAAAAAGAAAAGGTGAAATTTCATGCATAGACATTTACTGTAAGTGACCAGTCTGTTTGAGATTAGAAGAATCAAGCCCTGAATTGCTCAAGCAGAACTAAAAATGCTGTTGAGTGGCACATATTGTCTCAGGAGAAAGCTAACTTCTCCCTTCCCCATTTTTCTCCTTGGGTCCTCATAGCCTCTTTCTGAAGAGACTTGAACTATTTTTATGCAAATGTTGATGCAAAGCTGTGACCCCATATAAATTCCCAGAGGACAAGGCTTCAGGACTGAAAACAGGTGTTCTAAAACATACTGCTTCAATCTGAAGTACCTTGTCTCCACTCTTCCTCCTCCTCCCCCTTTTGTTATCCCTCAAAAGCTCATGTAGTGGATTTGATTTCTGAGATGCAGTATTTGTTAGTGTTAAGCCATGACTACAGTTTTCACCCAACAGATTTTCCCTTTTATGCAAAAGAGAGAAATTCATGCCAGTGTGTCTCTTGTATACAGAGCCACAGTTCTGCTAGATTCTCATGACTAAGCTAATACTGTTAGATGTAAGGGCTAGAATATGGTCGGTCTGATTTAGATAGGCTTGTTCTTTAAAAACACTAGAAAGGGGGAAAAGCAATTGTAAGTTAATTGCATTTTAAATAGGAAGGTCAAGGCAAAAGAAATATATGTAATTCTGGTAGCCAGTTGTTCATTTCATGGGGAAATGTGTGGCTGGGTGCAGAATAGCAGGAAAGAAAATGAGTGTGGTGTGGTGTCACAACATTTCTCCCAATCTTGACTTGTTAGAACAGTTTTGACAGCAGGCATTGGCATAGTTTTGGGGAGTTAAATACATGGCTGTGAATCTTTTATCCATGGACTGCGTAATAGAAAACAAAATACAAACTTAATACTGAGTGTAGTGTCCTAAAGACGAGTCTGAAAAGACATCAGAGACATGTTCATTCTTGCCATCTGTGATCCAATGAGTTTTTAATTAGATCAAGTTCTGTAGAAACAGCTTCTATGGGAGAGCTCCTCTGTAGGCTATAGAGCAAACTCATTTACTGTCGTGGCTTGAATCATCTGAATAGATTTCCCACACCACTCTATTCTGTCCATCTACTTCTTAGTCTGCCAGAGAACCTCTGCAGATCATCAGTCTTAGGGACAACTGTGCACAGCCTAGAGGAAAGCACTCCAAAGACATAGACTTGGGATGAGACTTTGTCCCTAGTATTTCCTTTAGATGCCCTCTGCTTCAGGTTCTTTCAGAAAGTGTGTTCTGAAATACCTGTTTGCTCCCACAAGTTGAACAATAAGGGTTTAGTGCTTGATTTACTGCTGTGGATTCTACAGCAGGGATCAGGAACTTGATATGCTTTTGTGTATTTTGCCTTTATTTATATTGCCTTGGTTGCTTCTTATGTTGCAAGCAAGAGAGAATTTAAGTATAAAATAAAAGAGCTGTAAAGCAAGCAAGCCCTTTAGAAAAGAAAAATATGTATTTTTTTACAATTTTCATTTCTATGATCATAAAGCAAAAGAAACTTCAGAAAATCTAAGCTTCTACAGTTGAAATGAACTAATGTTCTCTTCTCCTTCTGGTGGGCTGTATCTCACAAACACCATTAGTGGCACTGTATAAAGGAGTGCATTTTTTGTACTGTGTTCAGTATTTGTTCTTGTGATCAGAAAAATATTCATAATTATCTGAATAAGTATTAGGGTGTTTTTCTTTAAAGCAAACACTGCCCTAATAATACAATATTAATATTTAAGCTCTGCAATCTGAATGAGTGTCATGGCTCACACCATGCCTGTTCCCACACCAGCTTTACTGCATCTTAATACAGAAGCAGTGACAATAGTGCAGAGCTGTTTGGAGCTTCATGGGAGATCTGCTCATGCATAACAAGTGGTGGAGAGGTTTAGAAATGGACAAAGGTGAGATCAAGAGCCTCCTCAGCTCCTCCACACTCCAGCCTTCCCTGGCTTGCTCCTTACATTGACATGTCCTTAGTGAGTTCCCAGTGTATGTTCCCACACCTCCTTAGCCAAATACCTCCTGCCTCTTTTCCCAGCCTCCACTTCTTCCTCCTGATGCTTCATCCGCTGGTTTCACCAGCTCCTGCACTGCCTCCATGCATCTGCCACTGATCCCCTCGTTTCTTCAGTACTGCTACTTCTTAGATCACTAGGATGGGAAAAGTAGGTCAAGGAGTAGGCTAAGAGGGACACAAAGGTGTGTGGGACAGACAAAAGGAGGTAGTGGCAGCGAGATCTGCTTCAAAAAGATCTAGTATCTAGTTCCTCCTTTGTTACATGCTTGAAAGGTTGTAGGAATAAAGTAAGAAAGCTGTCATACTCGCACAGTACTGTGGAGTGTTGGGAGTCTGTCTCCACAGACCTAGGAGTTCTCATGAGTTGCCATGTGAGGTGAACACGGCCATTCGAGTGTATCCAATTGTGTGCTCTTCTTTCCTTCGTACTCATACTAAAAAGCTGTGCTTTAATATACGAAAGGCTATGTGATGAGTTGTTTTTAAAACAGATCATAAGAACTTTCAGTTAAGCAGCTTACTTTAGTGGGTACTTTAATCTTCTAACTGTAAAACAAGGATAATTTTGTGTGTTTAGGTGTCTGAAAGTATTAAAAATCTTAGTCTATTTTTTATAAGAGGTCAGTCTTCTGTAGCAGCACTTTAGGGAATTCTACTCTACTGTTCTTTGGAATGGTTCATATTTGATTATAGTATTAATACAGTGAGAAGATTCTGTAATATTTACTCAAAAAGGAGGCTAAAAATGGTTTGACATCATTCACACAGGATTTTCTGAAAAAGCATTTGTTTTGACTGCAAACAAAGAGAATTCATGATTGTGTATGGCAAGGAACCACAAGGTTATAAATGCTGAAGGAAGTATTAATTACTTGGAGTCATTCCCTTTACAACACTCCCTTGTATTTTCATATCAGTGGTATTATATTTCCTTCTTTTATGTTTACTTTTACCATTGACTTAGTCTCAAGTTTATTACTGTATTAACAAGGATTTTGTGTGTGAAGTAGATGATTTTTCTTCCTAGCCTTGCCAGTGCTACATTATTGTATTCTAATAGGCTGACTTTTGTCTAAACTAATCCAGCAATCTGTGTTTTTACAGCAGACAAATTCTAATGAGTAATGTTTGAACATGCTTGTTGTGGGCAGTGTAAATGTATGAATTCAGTAAGTCAATGGGAGCTTGATCCAGTTTATTCCAAACCAGCAGAAAAATAATATCAAACTAATAAAATAACCTGTCCCTAAAGACTCAGGAAGGGCACTCATATTTCCTTATGGGAATTCTTTCATGAAGTATGAGACCTGTTAGAATTAGAAGAGGTTTGTTTGTAGAGGGTTTGTTTGCAGGTTGTACAGAGACCCTCTAATTACTTTAAAAATTAGAGAATTTACTTTTCCAGATTTGGGGAATCTCTTTAGCCCTGAATTACAAGGTAATCTGGAGTGATTTGAACTGCTTTTGAATGAAACTTGCAGCTTAAAGAAGACAGGTTTTTCTTGTGAAAACTAGGCAATAAGAAGGCTTTTTAGTATTCTTCTTTTTCACTTGTAGTAGCCCAAAACCAATTCTTTTAAGACAGTGTGTGTTTTAAGCTGGCTTCAAGCAGATTCATAACCTCGTTTCTACACATACCTGAAAACTGTCTTTTATTTGCAAGTAGCTTTTTTTTTTTTATAGCAGGGCACTGTTTCCTTGTTTGTAACCACATAGGAGTTAACATTTTATGGCTGATAGACATTCTTTTTCAAACGAGGTATATTCTCTCCTTATTCAGGAAGCTGGTGGGTTTTCTATGCACATGTGTTGGCCCCGTTGTCTGTCATCTTTTTACCTTCCTGCTTTTTTTGTTTCTTTTACAGATGACACCAGTCACCAGTAAGTCAAGGGACCTAAAATTTATCTCCAAACATGACACAGATAGAGACTCACCTGCAACACAGTAAGCAAGAAATGCTTAAAACAATTTGCAGTGTTATTTCCCAACTGCTGTTTGAAAACTGTGAGAAATGTTGGAGGGGTTATTTTTTTTTCAAGCAAAACAAGAAGTTAGCTTTAGGGTGATCAGTCAGAGAGTGCTTCACACCCAAAATGTGAAGGAAATAACAGTTCATATACATATGCACATCCCCAAAAGACCGAGAACTATAATGTACATGACAATCAAAACTCAGGGATATGTGGTTGCTCACTGGCATCCCTTAGGTATGTATTAGGATTTATTGCTGCAGACTGCAAACTATTTTTGCACCTTCTAAATATTAATTAATGTAAATTCCAAAAGGTTTTCACATTCTAAGAAGATGCCAGCAGCACCTTTGATGGTAACACTTGCATTTTTTAAAAATCGTATCTGTCCGTTGCATGAAAGCTGTAAGCAGCTAAGATCTCAGCATTTTGAACAAGAGCTTCCACAATATCTTTAGCTATTGCAACCATTTATGCTTCAAAAATTGATATCTGAAAACACTTCCTGTGTTTGCCATTGTATCTGTCACCTAAGCAAACTTATTTCACTGATCATTTTCCAGACTGCTTCCCTTCTCATGTAAATAATCTGTGCATTATGCTGTAAATGCAGATACATACCTAATTTTAACCTGCCTTTAAATCTGAATTTTGTATCTCCAGCTCTATCTAGATTTGAAAATAAATTGTGAGTGGAAAGTTTAACCCTCATGTACAGTGAAAAATGGGCTGTACAACTACACATTGACAGAATTCAGTGTTGAATTTTGGGCACAACTATTCTGATAGCATATACATTAAGGAAGGAAATGCTGTGAAAGCACAGTTGCTGTGACCGTTGACACAGTCTGTTAGAAGTCAGTATCAAAAATTTGGGATGACTCAACTCCATTGGTAGAACTTCAGGAAACAAGTATTTTGAGTGACCTTTCCAGGGCATCCACTGAAAAATATGGGACCACAGATTTAAAATGTGGAATCACAAATGATATAAGCAAATTCAAGAATTTTGAGTCATACCAAATACGAATGTTCATTTTAATGGAAACTAAGAGTGTCCTGAGAAGATGTCACACCAGAGGAATAGAGCCCCAAAATCACTTCAGTTACATTTCAAAAAGGCGAGAGAAGGCACCTACATGCTTGAGTCAGTAGAATGTGCTCCCTCATCCTGAACTATAGGGAGCAGGAGCATCATGGAGATTCCAGTCTGACTTCATGCATGCTCCATGTCATGGCACTTCACAGCAGTGACCACATGCACCAGGTTTTTTTCAGAGAAGATTACAAGCTGTTGCCTTATTTTGAGAGCTAGAAGAGAAAAGGATCCTCTGACACTGCTGATGCCACTAGTTTGAAAAACTCTCAGTACTTTTTATAGGTATTTATACAGCACAGATCAGATAATAAAACAGTTCAGAAACATGGCTGCATATTTTTCATGAAAACCCTCACTTTACTGTTACCAAAAACATGACCTGCCAGGGCTGTGACAGGACTGTAGTTTTCTTGCTCACTGCAGTCAATGTGTCTTGAAATATCCTTAAAAATTTACATGCATGCAAGTATTGCCTCTTAACTGGAAAAGGTTTATATTTCAGCATCTAACAGCAATACCGACATGACGAGATCCAGTCCAATCTGTACTTAAATAGTTGCTCCACTTAATACTGTTATTTTCCTGTTTTCTGTGAAAATACACTTAATATCCATGTCACATTGACATATATGATATGAAATTTATTTATTGCATAATTTGTAAGAATCAAGCAAGGTGTGGTTGCCATGCAGACACTTTCAATGTGGAGAAGTGAAACTTTAACACCTGCACAACTCACTAAGCCCAAATGAATGATTTCTGGCTTGCTTATTAGAACAGTATTGTTCACTATGGCCACAATAGCTGCTATAAAACAACATGAATGGCAAGTCCTTATGAAATATCTGTTTTCTGAGAATTTCTGGGTGGAAAATATGATTTTGTAATAGGAAAACAAATTTTATACAAGGTGATAGTCGACTTTTATCTTAGCCAAGCAGTTAATGTGTGTTCTGCAGACTCTAGAAGAAATAGAGAAATGATGCTAAGTGTTTTTAGTCTAAGTTTTGATGCATCATCACATCTGATGTTCAAATAATAAAAAGATGAAAACTGCTTCTCAAAATTAGAGTAGCTTTATATTGGAAATAGCATAGTAACCTTACTCTTTGAATATTAAGGGTTAGCTGCTACTTGTCAGTACAGCCACTACGTCCTTAGACATGTTCCCGTTGTATAGTTTTGTTGAGCTGCACTAGGTAGTGCTCTCTGCGTGAATTTACACGAGACCCAGCTGAACACTCGGTTTGGTACATTGGTACTTAGATCACTGAATGGTTATGACTTTGTACCCTGGTCTTGTCATGCAGCAGTACTTCTCAAACGGTTCTAGGAATCCTAACACAGAGGGTTTTAGACTCCAGAACCAATGCAGCAATCCATATATTCATAAGTATACAGTTTAGCTTAAAAAAAAATTCCAACTACAGGCAGATATTCATCAGTTCATTAGCAAGGCTGATGTGTAAACGTTTTCATCTATAAAATCTGATTACATTAGGACAGTATCATCAACAGTGCAGCGCTTGTAGCACCCTTTTTGTGGAAAAGACACACATTACATTCTTCAGTCTCGATTCATCCATTTGCTTATGTGTTTCAGCAGCGTTAAACATAACAGTTCAGGCCATAAACCAAGATCCTTTTGTGCTAGGCACAATACAAATTTTTAACAAAGACAGTATCTTCCTTTGAAAGGTTAGAGTTGAAGTATTGTTATGTATTTATAATTAAATAAAGTTACAACTCCTGCCAAGAGTGGGAATTCATGGTAGAAGTGGTGTAACATCTGCATAATCCCTGCCATCATGTGCAAGACCAGTTAGAGGCATTAACTGGGGTACAGGAGCTTGACTGATCCTTTTGGCACTGTATGAAGGCTGATAAGCATAAATAGACATTAAAGTGATTTCTGACTCTGTCCTCGTTCAGGCAAATTAAAATGGAAAAAGTAATCTTATATACTTTGACTGCCTGTCTTATTCTTGTTGCATAAAAAACCCAGGAATCTCTCCTTAATTGTAAGTATTTTGGTGTCTGAGCTTAGGAAAGTAAAAAAAAAACCAAGTGCAATTGCTTTTATGAGAGGAGGAGACTGGTAATTTGTATTTTAATTACATCTCTTGTCTATTGATCAAGATGAGCTGATTTTTAAGATCATGAGCAGTTCTTTTCAAAGCAATGCTATGATAAAAAGTAGACTAGTGGAGTGGTCTCATATTTTGTCTTCATGGCTTTTCTGTCTTTGTTCTGCTGTGGAACAGTAGTTTTTGTAGTTGTTTCAGCATTGTGCTCAAGAGGACAGGCAGACAATTGCTCTAACACATCAGCTGTAGGTGGAAAAAGCTCTAAATTTGGGCTAACTTTGTGTTTCTTTTACTCTTTTTATATCCACCTTCCTCTAGAGGTACAAAGGAAAAGAAGAAAAGGGTACAAAGGAATGAGAGAGAAAATCAGCACAACTTAATGAGCGTCGATACTCCTCAGTCATCAGTTACAGCTAATGGTGATGAAAACGAACCTACATCCCATGGGGTGGAATTGAAGAAGAAGAAGAAAAAGGCAGCGAGAGGCTCAAACTTAAGCACAAATGGAAGGACAAATATTGCCTTTGAGCCCGAATGCCATGACGCAGAGGCATAATTTATTTCTGAACGCTGGGGTGATGTTCATTAGACGCGTTGAAGGCTGCAATTACGATCTCTCCTCTAGGATTAACAACAAACAAAGAAATTAAAATACTTAAAATATGCAAAATGGTACCAGTTGTGACTTATCAATGGTGCAAACCAGTTTTGGATGACTTTTGCCCTGAGTTCCTTGAAATCAACAGAACCTGGAGGTTCAGCTCCTCACTGGACTGGAAAAGAACTGAAACTGTCAAATACAGTGTTTCCTAATTTGGTATCTGATTAAACCTTCGCTTAGGCATTTATGTGGGCTGTAGATCAATCCACTGGGAGCAGAGGATCAAGTGAAAAAGTGTGGTCTAGAGCAAAACAAGCCCAACCACTACGTAAGTGATTAAATTAGCATTTTAAAGTATGCTATAAGTAAAATAGAAGAGTGTTCAGAATGGTAAAAAACCAAAGGAGTGCTGACATTAAAGTGTACCTGAAAATATAAACTTTTAAAAAATATTTTCCTGACATCAGATATCTGTTTCAACTGCATTTTGCAGCTCTGAAGGGAATTGTGGAATAACTACCTATGCAACTACACTGTCTTCAGTAGGACTACTTGTTCTTATCCAAATAAATTAGTGTTGCAAATTCCAGACAGTTATATTTTCCAAATGAGGTGTGCTGCACATAGTAAAGATTCATTGCAGTTTTCTCAGAGTTCCTGGCTGCTTTGGCAGCAGTCTTGCCAAATATACTTTCTTTTGTCTGAATGAAATATTTCATATCCAGCTGTGCTGTTTGTTTTACTTGTAGTCCTTATTCACTTGTAAGCATCATTAATCTATTTTTTTACTTGAGTATTATTTTGTGAACCTTTACTTATGACTTCACTAATTATCTACGGTGTTAAATAATTTATATTTTATATTAAACAAAACACTTTCTATCAGTTAGTGTTGGTATTTTTTCTGGCTGATGATGTCCAGTTTATTTTTATTCTGCTAGGAAATTCTTTCTCCTCCCCCTCTGAAGCAATAAATAACATAAAATTAGAAAGCCCTTATTTAGTAGACAGGGCACTTGATTCCATTAAAAAAAGAAGTGAAAATAACAATGGTGGGCACTGATGTGTGAAATACACCCAGATGCAGAGGACTAGTTGCTGTATATTGTAATATCTTCCTTGCACGTTTTGAAGCCAGAAAAAACTGTAAACTTTTTTCTTTTGAGTAAAGCACAGCAGCAAATGCTCTTTTTTCACCCCACTGTTATTATTTGTAGTTGTTATTTGCCAGCAGTCCTAACTTTGCTCTGCCTAGAGTATGTGCATGGAGCCCTGCCCTAAATGGGGCTTGCATATGTGTGCTGGAAACTTAGTAATGTCCCTTTGCCCAGTCAGAGGCGGTGTAAAATTACCTTAGTCCTGGGGCTGCCTGATTCTGTCAAGGCTCCCCGCCTCTTATGTCCCTGCAGTGTGTTTCAGCTCATCATCCTTTGTGACATGTGGCATTTAGAGATTTTGTAAAGAGGAAAAATCTCGACACCTTATATTTCTTAAAATGTCCTGGGTCACGTTTAAAACAAGGGCAGAACGTGACATCAGGCTCCACGTCAGGGAGAGCTGAGCAGTAGCCAAGATCTGGGAGCTCATTGGAAAGCATTGTAAAATGTTAATTTGCCATTGTCGACACTGAAGACAGAAATAACACTTCAGATAAACACCACAGAGAGATGGTAGTTCTAATCAAAGGCACAGCACCTCCTTTCATGCTTGCGAACTAGGGCTCCAATTATGTTCACTGCTCTGAAGCTGAATAGAGCTGCTTTGCCACACTTTCCAAATTGAGAGGAGAGGCAGCAGTAGTGTCTTCCAAGGCACAGTTCCAAATAACAATTAAGCAGAAGGAATCAGATAAGAGCCAAACATGAAAATGCAGGAGTTGAAAATAAACTTTTCATAATGTTTTCTTGTAATTGCAATAGCTTTTGTTTTGCTTCTATATTTTTTTTTCTTCCCTACTACATGGTTGGTTAGAGACTTCTATTCCTTTATACACAGTGTAACTGTGCTGCTAGTTTTCTGTATTCATTTAACAGAAAAGGAACAAAAATATCTGAAATTTTTAAAAAGTCTATGATCTTTCAGTATTAAAATTAGAGCCTTCACCCTAAAATCTCTTTAACAAATTATGAGCCTGGCACAATGGCAAAGACAGTTTTTACCTTTTGTTCAGAAATATGACTGATCCATTCATTTTAAGAAGTGCTTTTTGGTGTTAGTAGAGTCTTTATTCTTCAGACATTGCTGTTGGGATTTTAAATTTACAAAAAAGGATAAAACTTTTAAACAGTTTGGATTAGTGTTATGGTTCAAAAATAAGTTTCTAATTTAAAAACTTTATATAATGCTTCTTGTTTCTGTGTTAATGCAATCTACATATTTTCTAAAATCACTTTACAGTGAATATCATATACATTTGCTGAATATTGTCTATGTACGTAGAGGACTTAAATTTCAGTGGAAGAAAAGAATTCCAGAAGGATTCATATTGCCTACTGAAAAATTTTCCTTTTTTGTTTTAGATGAAGCATTACGAGTGTCCTGCAAAATTGCTCCCTGAGCCATTATTTGTAAATTAAAATGCAAGCGTTATAAAAGTCTCTGTGAGACTTCCTTAGAGGGTGACATGAGTTCATTACTGGAACAAACCAGATAAAATGTTGCTTAAAAAACATGTGAATATTAGATATTTATAGCTGCCTTGTGATAGCAGCATCGTGGGTCTTTTGTTGTTCTGGTGTTCGTAGGTTTTGTGTGTGTGGTTACACCATACACTTGCTATTATGTTTTTATGATATGGAAAGAGATATCGAGAGCTGTGCATAAATCAGCAACGCAGAAGAAAATGGATGGCCACATTTTTCCTGTATTTCCCAATAGCCATCAAATTGCATTTAGTTTTTTTCCTTAATATAATTTGAGGAACAGACATCATAAAACATAATAAGTGTATTTGTAGCATCACTTAATTCAGAAGGCAGTAGGGGATGGATCACAGTCAAACAAGGGCTAATGAGAACACAGAGGAACATGACAACCGAAAGTCTCTGTTGACTAGTGAACTAAATCTGCCGGCTGGACGCAATTGTCTGATGGAGAATTGAATGTCAGGATCATTTAGGGTTAACAATGGCCCATTACAAGCAAAAGCAGACAGCTATGAAAAATAGCCGGCATGGTAGCCATTCTGCAGGGGCCGTGGATGCAAACTTGATAATGAGGCACTTCATTCACTACATCCTTCTGCTCTAATTACTCAGGTGAATAGGAAATACTTCGTTTAAGGCGGGAACAGACTAAGGCAAAAACACTTGTTTGGTAAACACAAAGAGTGATGGGGTTTTTTAATGATCCTTTTCCAGCACGTATGGAATTAGTATGTATGCAGTGCAACCTATTTTATGGATGTGGAAACTGGGAGGGGATAGAAGTATTTTCTGAGTAGTGGAGGGAGGCCAGGAAGATTCATGCAGAGGTTGGTACTCCGGGGTTTTTCCCTTAGCATTCTGTCCAGTATCCATGCTGGATAAATTAACTTATGGATGTATACCTGCGCTTGTAAAAATACACTGTGTTAGTTCAAGGGGGTTTATTGCTTGGAGTTTAGCATACATGCATTAGGAACAAAACTGCTGCGTGTAGGGAATAGAAACAAGAGGAGGTCTGAGAGAGGGAAATAAGCAACTTGAGAAGAAAGCTGCTGCCTGGGGGAGTCTTGCAAAAATGTGGCAATTAGAAATTGGAACTTAAGAAGAAGGAACAGAAGATAGCGTGTAGGTGCATTATAGCAGAGTTTTGGTTGCTTCAGTCATGTTTTTTAGACTTCAGAAATTCAGATATTTAACCACTTCACTTTTTAAAACATTTGTTTTGTGCCATTTACAGAAGCTTTTTGGATGAACTCTCAGAACCCATGAACAACATTCTGTGTCTCTTCAGTAACTCTTAGCTCTCTGGTGTTCTAACTC
Source organism: Gymnorhina tibicen (assembly GCA_013399875.1). Lineage (NCBI taxonomy): Eukaryota > Metazoa > Chordata > Aves > Passeriformes > Artamidae > Gymnorhina > Gymnorhina tibicen. Next base: position 198,352 of record VXAZ01000030.1, read on the forward strand.
TGAGCTACAGCCTACAAAGTTCCACGTAGTCTATGACATGCAGTGCTGTTGGGATAGATGAAGCTTTCATTCCCTGATTTGTGGTACAGGTCTTGAGGAGGCACCTTTATAGTTGTTGTCTGTTGCGATAGGCACCTCTGCCTTGATTCAGTCCTCTCCAGCTTCTTCATCTGGCCCAAAACAGCTGCAGCAGAGATTGGAACTTCACACCAGGACTCAAGCTGCTCTTTTAAACATTTAATATCATATGATCCTTTTCTTGCACGTGGATGTGTTCTGCTGACAGTGGTTTTGGAAAGAGTTTTGCCTTTTGTTCATCTGTTGTACGCAGTTTGCTTGCTGCCCTCCCCTTCAGAAGGGTCTGTTTACCAGCAGTGAGATGTTTATCTGGAGTCCCAGTCCTGCAAGCTGCTCAGAGTAGATGGACCCCTATACTCAAAGCTCCAGCAAAAGCAGCAAGGATTAGGCAGCAGCATGGCTGCAATTAGTGTATACTAACTTTAAAGGCTGGGAAAACATTTTCTATCTTGCAATCACAGATGAAGATATCAGCTCTGAATTTCATCTAAAACTTTGTCCACCTGATTGTTTGTGAGGACTTTTTGTCAAGCCAGATGAATTTGCACTATGTTTGGTTGTGACAAGAAATTTTACAAGTCCTGTGTAATGCTCAAATGCAAACAATCAGCAGAAACTACAGATGCCACTTTTAGCGGAAAAAGTGTTTCCACACCGGTAAAGCAATATCAGTAAAATCTATGCTCTGAGCAGACTTCAAATTTTTGTTGCATTTATATCGCCTGCAAAGGCAGGGAGTGTAATAAACTAGTGTGTAGCAGCTGTAAATTTTCTGAGGATTTATCTAACCACAAATACATCGAAATGGGGAAATAGGTCTATATTAAACTGTGCAAGATGCTGCTGGAACTCAGCCACTTCTGCAACATCCTGTAATTAATTTATTATGACAGGTCTGGCAAACTGAAACACCCAATACGCTTGCGACAGACTGTTATGATATAGCTGTTTGAAAACTCTATAGTCACAGAAAATTCAGGTATTAAAGGAAAAAGAATAAAAGGTAGCCCAGTATTACCATTATTTCTCTCTTATGTAGAAATTTTTCACCAGACTCGCATTCACCAGCATGCTGGAGTGCACATGGCATAGTCAGTACCTCTGCCTGCACTAGCTGGGAAGGAAATTGTTGCAGAATATATTGGCTTAGGTCCTACTGTTCTGGGATCAGAAGGAGAGTTAATGAAGTTCTGTGGACATGTTCGAATGAGGAACCTCTTTTCACACATTTTCTGAGTCGGCGCAGGCCTAGCCATGTCTTTTGGTGATGAAGTTAATAAGTGGAGCTGAGTCGCTCAGTGCTGGTTTTACTTTCTTCTTGGTCGGTCCATATTTGTTTTTCTGCCCGTGTTAAAGACACTTGGTTTTGTTAAATAACAGTGAGAGAGTTCCAATGAAATTATCTGTGAGTTGCAAAGAGAATTAGTACAGATTTCTCACAAATCAGTTTTTTAATGTCTCTTGCTGCTCTAGTTCTACAGAGGTGACTAGAACAGGTTGTCCTTGCACTCAGCTGCTTATCCTAAGTTCATTGCCTCAGCTAGCAATTAAAATGAAGAAATACAGAATTCCATCTTTTTCTTGGGGATATCTTCAGTGTTGAATATCCTGCTGTTAATCCACAGCTAGACACAGCTAATTCAGCATGGCACAACTGTATAATTTGAAGAAAATCCTCTTTCTCCCCTCCCAAATTTTTGATAATTAGAATAGGCTGGTTTGCTCCCTTGCTTGCATTGTGTGCTTTAATGTGCACAAGTTAAGCCTTTGCATATCCATCGCTGCAGGTGAGTGTTGCAGAGTACATGCAAGTAGTTATCATCACCAAGCGTTACTCATTTGGCAGTGCTGGATTTTATGGACCGTAATTTTTCCCTTAGTTTCACCTCAACATTTTTATTTTGCCATTGCATCATCAGCCAGCTTTTTTTCAGTGTATGTCACCAGGATTTTGACACCTTTGTATAGACACTGTATAAAGCAACTTCATGTTATGTTCCGCATTCATTTTAGCGCTTGATGGGGATATACAATCATGGGTGTAATCGTAACATCAGCCTGAGGCTCGTTAAAATAAATGCCATCCAAAGTCAAGCTCTAGCAGCCTGCATAAGCCTATAATAAGCTTATACGGGGGTGGTTAATCCCCATTGTGGTTTGGTATAATGTCATAATAAAAAAGTGACATCAGGGAAAAGGGCAGAAGGGGCAGTAAATGTGCTCTGCAGTGTGGCCAAGGGCTCCTGACATCCCTCCTCCTTAAGCAACAGCCTGAGCAGAGCTGAGCAGGTCTGGGTTGCAATGGAGGGTGATGGAAAATGGCTCTTCTGTTAACTGAGACAGAACTAAGAGCCATAAATATCCTCGGGTGGCTTTCCTCGGTGATGCATCACAGATGTGCACAGGCCCACAGAAGGTGTGGAGCAACATGTGGCTCTGCACTGGCTTGCTTCCCAGTGAAAGGTATAGTTTCATTGGACCTTGCAGGCCCTATTCTCCAAAGGAAACATCCCAGAATCAGGGCTCCCAGTTTAGACCCCGAAGCTCCTAAGTTGTTGCCTGCACCCAAAGGTTTGGATGAGAAGGAGGTGGGCTGCCCTTGCGGTCAGCAGGCAGCAGGGTGCCCTCACTCCTCAGAGCAGGAGCACCCAGGGCACCCTCCTCATGGGTTGGTACTGAGCAGGGCCAGGGCTCAGGCTTCCTGCTCCCCAGGGATGAATGCCAGTCATCACTGAGCCAGCACCGGGAAGGAGGGTGGAAGCTCTAGACAGCGCTTTTGCCTCACATGCGGTTGAAGTGGTAGTTACAGTTGTTTTTTCTTGCTGTTCTTTCAGTCAGGGTTAGATTTTCTCTGAAAGAGGAAAAAGCCCTCAATGGTAGCTCTTTGAATTCAGTGTCTCTGGCATTTTGCCCTTTTTACTCTTTGTCAACACAATAATACGGGTTTTCAAGTCATGTTTGGAAACCTGGGCACCTGGCTCTTGCTGACTTACTTGAGGCAGTGTTTTTGACATCAGGTTTGTGGGACAAGAGTTACAGACTTGGCTGCCTCCAGTTAGATCCCTGAGTAGCCTGAATTCACAGGGAAAAAAAAATGTCTGATAATTTTCAGGTTCTGATTGTTGGTCAGGTTCTATGTTGGAGGACAGAGACCCGTGTAGATATAGTCTAAGGTACAGTTTCCTGATGGTTTGTGCTATCATCTAGCAACAGCTTGGTTCAGTTTGCATCATCAGGAGAGTTAATATTTTTAACAATGCTTAGCATTGACTGTTTTTTCATGCCAGTGAAACAGGAGGTGATACAGAACAAATAATGCTCAAGGCTGTTACAAACACCACTATCAACAAAGATTTCTCCTGAGCCATGAAAAACTAGGAGAAAAAAACTGTAAGACTCAAATGTCTTCCAGCCTAAATGTACATAAAAGGCCTACCACCAAAGGTGATAACCTAATAGTTAGCTCAGGCTGCTTGTTCTAAAGCCACATTTTATAAGGAGAGGAAAGAGTGACTAGTTCAGCACATTAGGGCTGACACTGGTCAAACACTGTAAAGGTTTGGTCTTTTTGTAGGCTGAGGTTGCTTTGTTGAGTCATTTGAACTCCACCAGTTTCCCATGCTAAGACCAGTGCTGTAACATCTGTGAATATTTTGGGTTATCTTTTTTTTTTTTTAATGATTTTGTTCCTTTTTTGTTTTGAATGTGTGGTAAAACATATTGGAAATTTGTATAGTTGAAGAAATCTATTCCTAATTTGTTTGAACGGTTGGTATATTTTTCCAGAGCGCTGCCATATTTTCCTAGAATAAGAATTAGCTAACTTTAGATACTTGCTTTCTTAGGACCTGGCAATGGACCAGCACAGCTTCCAAAGTGAAGATGCATGTGTTTGTGCCTGCAACTGTAGTTGGATGCTGGTTAACCTCACTTGTAGAATACTCGTGTGAATTGGAGTTTGTTGTCATGAATACGTCTCACAGGGTCAGACTGGATCCTGTAAATCAAGTAAGAACTCAGTCAGAAAGAGGAAATGAGAATTTGCTGCCATTTGAACCCACGCAATACCAGCAGAAAAGTGCTTGAGCAGGGCACTGGCAGTCTGTCTGCACAGTGCAGCAGTGTGGAAAACAGGCCTGGCTCTACGTGGATTTGTAAGCAGTGGCACATGTCACACAGGATTAAGGACTCCTGGAAGGACACGCAATTTGTGGTGCTGCTCCCATTCTCCCTCCCAGCCGCCCTCAGTTCCCTGCTGGCCTCCTGCCTCCTGTGTAAAACTCCAGCTGAAATGGAGAAATGGGATGGGTGGCAGCATGCCAGCTGCCTGGGCATCAAGCGCCGCTTATCTCTCTGACGGACACCCTGCCGTCCATCCCCGGGGTGACTCACTTCTTCAGGCACTTCGTTCCTCCTGCATCTCAAAGAACTTATTCACTCCTGGACGAATCTGTACAAATATTGATATAGCTGCCTTGTTTTATATCGGCCCTTTTGAAGGTTGGCTTTTTTGTGTAGGCGGGTTGGCGGCTGATTTGCCACTACAATTGCAACTTTTTTGACTAGAAAGGTGTGAGTAGTAGTTTTTGCTTCTTCTGTCCTAAGGTGCTAAAGTATCTGCTCTAGGAAGAAAAGCATTTGGAAATGCTTTGGAAAGTTAAATTTAAAGTTGTGATCTGGACTCTTAGTGCTGTTGAAAACCAAGAAAACACTTTGTCAAAAGATGTTGAAATTATTATTTGTTTCCACTTTGCTGGGTTTAATTTACAGGTGTTTTTGTGACTTTCAACTGAAATCAGATTAATTAACTTTAATCCAAAACTGTTGTCTAAATACTCAATTACCTAATTCATTAGCTGTATTTTATCAGTATTTACTAAAAAATACCAAGAGTGATTTTGCAAACTTTGAAAAGCATAGAATTAAATTGTCATAGGAAATGCTGAAAATGTTGACAGTTTTTCACAAAGAACTTCTGTGTTTATTTAAAGACCATTTTTGAGGAAAAATCTTTCTATGAAAAATCTTTCTATTGATGTTGGATATTCGAATGAATTCACTTATTTGGCAGTAAAACTGGTCTAAGTCAATAAGAGTGCATAATAAGTGTCGTGACTTTTGATTTCAGTAAGATTTTTGATACTGTCTTATATGATATTTTTTATAACCAAAGCGGGGGGGAATATGGTCTAGATGAAACTATCACAAGGAGTTGATGCATAACTAATTAGAAAAGAAAAGCTGCATTCAAAAAAGAGTTATCCAAGTTTAGTTATCATACCAGGGAGATATTGCAAGTGAGGTCCCTGAGGTCAGTTCTCTGTCACTTCTATTCACTATTTCCATTAATGAGGTGGACGATGTAGTAGTATTTATAAAATGTGTGCGTGACACTAGGAGTTTGCAGACTGTTTGTAGGACATGATCAGAATTAAAAATTATGTTGGAAAATGGAAGTAATGGTGCAAAACAGTAAAATAGGAGCCAATAAGATTCGTGCTAGAGGCTGAAGGAACCAGAGACAAAAGATATAAAGTGGCTTTTCAGTTTCATTGCAGAAAAATGTGAAAGGTGACAGGTTCAAAGGCAAACTTAGTGAATCATCAACACACTATGTCTGTTTGAAAAAAAGGGTCATCTGAGTGACATTAGCAGAGGTGAAGTGTGTAAGATCAGAAGATTATTACTTCTTCCCAAGTTATGCTGGTGAAGCTTCAGCAGGAATACTTTGCTTTAGTTTTGGGCATTGCATACTGGAGCTGGCAGACAAGCTGAATATGGTTCAGGGAACAGCAGTGGGCGTGACAAGAGATTTAGAAACCTACGAAAAATGTGCAAGGGATTGGAATTGTTAGTGTAGAAGAGGTAAGGATTGGGAAACACAATAGGGATGCTCAATAATGCATAGGTTTTTACAGAAAGCAAGAAGTTAGGCAGCTCTGTTTGGTACAGTCTATGCCCATGTGATTTCATTACAAAGCTTGTCTATTATTTTTTCTCTCTCTCTCATGGAAAAGCTTAGTTTTATCTTACAGCAGTGTGATGGAGCAAAAAATAAGTTCTGCTGGGTCTATTTAAATTAGATGATCATATATTTCCTTTCTTTCTCTTTGTTATGTGTACTATTATTAGTTGCCTTTTTCTTCCTCTAAAATAGCATCTGTAAGACTCACTTAGATCAGTGTTGGTGCGTAACAACCATTCTTTGAGAAGAAAATTGCAGTAAAAATGTCTTATTCATTATCTCCTCTGTCATAAATCTCTAACTGGAGCAAAAATCCTGACCCTGAAACTTTCTCCAGAACTCATGAGCCCATGGAGTATTCAGTTTTAATTGTGCTGCTCCAGTGATTTATGGCATGACCTTGGGTAAATTGAACCTCCACCTCAATTTCCCTGTCTTTAGCTGAAGATACTAATATTTCTCCTGTGGACAGCCTGAGAGTTAATCTGTGTAAGACTGCCTTGACAATGTCCAGTCCTCAAGCAGAATCTTAAAAGTTTAGCTGTCACGTACCTATGATTCCGTAGTTGAAAGATAGTCTGTATTTATGGTGGGACTAAGTTTTGAGGGTTTGGGAATTTTTAAAGTACTTTTTTAAAATCATATTTTTCAGTCTTAGGCTTGGAAAGGCGATTTTGATTATTTTATTTTTGAGGCTGGCACTATCAGGCATGAGAGGAAAAAGCTCTGGAAAAGGCCTTTGTTTCTAAAGGTGGATTACTCAGCTGTAGTTGGACACTATAACTTATTACAATACACTCTGCTGGCAGCTATAATCGTAGAGCAAGCCCCACTGGAGCTCCAAAAATCTGGGATGGGAGTCTGGCCAGAAAACCTGAAAGCCTTGTAGTATGTTCCATGGCAAGAAAAGAGAGGTTGCTTTTCCCCTCAGGTTTCTTGCATTCAAAAGTGATTAATTACCATCAAAACAGAGAGAGAAGATAAATGCTGGATAAGCTGGCAAGGAAAGGGCCCAAGTTTCTGTCCGCTGCAAACAGGAATGCCTGCCCAGCACATAGGATGGTGTCTCCATTTGATAATAAAACAGAAATGTGTTAAAAAGTAGTTGAAGAGACTCTGCTTATTTTACAGAACATGAGATAATAGTGTCATATCAATAGATAGGGGGGTCATGCTGCAAATCCAGTATTTATCGCAATTGTAAGCACTCTTTCATTAAGGACTGGAAGTGTCTTTACTTTGAAACAGGACTAATAAAGGCTGTGACCACTTAGGCTTTTGAAAAATATGCAGACTTATATGATGATAACTAATTAGAAATGGAGGATGGTATTTCTGGTGGGTCCTGACCTATGCACCTTTATTTCATTAATTCACTGAGCCATATGTTTAAACTAAAATAAATACTGTGGTACAGCTGGAAATGTCTCACTGTTGAAGAACTTAGCCTTTTCCCTGTCCATTTCTCTTCTTTTGTGATCTCAGTCGGTGAATGGTTTGTAATGTTCTCGGATTTTTTCTTCATGGTGGACTCTTACTCCACAACTCAGAATTAACGAGATTTCTGTTCAGGAAATTAGGTAGTTGGTCAATGCAACCATTTGGTGGAAAGGAGGGAAATAACTAGACCATGTTACCATGTTTTGGTTGTGTTATTTTCCCTACCCTTTCCCATTCCCACAAACCCCCCTGAACGCACTGAATCTACTCCAAGTATTAGTCCAAGAAATCACTTTTTGCTTGCAGTGTTTTCGTTTCGTGCTACACAGAGTACATGTGGATTTTATGGCACATACATTGAATAATCCCATCAGCCTTTCAAATAATTTGGGTTTTGGTGTCGAATGGTGGAAGCTGGGCATTTTTTCTAGAGGGGCTGCTGATGTACAGCTGAGTGCACACAATCAGTGCATTTAATTGTCCACAGCATGCTGCACGCTTGTCCCTGATAAGGCTCCAAAGTGCTGGAGCAGCTTTAGGGGCAACTTTCATCTCTCACTCCTTACCCAGACTGAGCCCCTGTCAACTTTAAAATGTGGAAGTTCTGCAAATGGAGATGTTTATGAGCTTCACTGCTCGGCAAGTCTTGCTGGAGTCTGTGGGAGCTGCTGGGCTTCCCTGCTCTTTTTTTTGCTGACAAGGACTCCAGTTAAGTTCTAGCAGCTGGACTTCAGAGGGTCTAAACAAGAAGGAGCCCCAAGAGGCTGGGCCTGAGCAGCGCTGGCCCCTTGCCCAGCTCCGTGCATGCACAGCCCTTCCAGGGTGCACCTGGGGTGCTGCCCTTGCGCTGCCACAGCCGCAGAGTTAAAGTGCAACTTCAGAGCTTGGCTTCTCAGCCACTGGTGCCTCGTGTAGGTCATGCTGGCAGCACCTATTGTTCTGGAGTATTTGAAGGGCATCCAAGTTTTGGCATCATTAGATTATTGCCATGGTGCTCGGGCTGCAGATCCTGTACAATAAAAAGGGTTTTACTTTATGTTCAATCACTATTAGCTGTTATCTGCAACTTTCATCTAGTCTCCATTAATGAAAGAACAAATAATTCCAGGCACTAAATAGATGTTTGACCATTCAAATATATGCAAAGTGATATGATTTATAAATGGCAGGAAGTTGTTTTGCAAGCCTAGAATTCCATTTGCTGTGGAATTTCAATTTAACAGTGTGAATCCAGTTAAATCCTGAAATACTACACTTAAGAGAGCAAGTTTTGTCGTACTTCAGCTCCCTTTCAGCTGGAGGCCCTTAAAGGCTGGTATTTCTAAATCCCATTCCATTTCATTAGAGCATAATTATCTGTTCTTACTAACATGGCTGCAAAGAGAAAACCATCAAGCTATTCTCCATGATTTTGCTGATTGAAAAAGAAGGAATAGGCTTGAACTGCAGTGAGGAAGATTCAGGTAAGACTTTGAGAAAATGTTGTGTGAGGACCAGAGAGGTCTGAAGAAACTGGGCATCTCCACCACCAAACAGTGTTTTCTATTTTTATAGCCAAGAGAATATCCAAGACTTGCTGTTGAAGTCTCCTGGCAAGGGAGGTGTTTTCCCTTTCACTGAGTCTGCACATGGCATTCTTCAAAGCAAGGGATATAGAAGGCACAACTGGCACAGCCAGGCAAGCTTTACTGCAGCATAGCTGATGGTTGCCAAAGGATTGCATCACAGCCCGGCTTTCCAGCAGTTCCAGCCCCGTGGCAGACTTGTAGCTCTTGGGTCTGGAGGCATCACTTTCCCTGGCGCTGCTCCTGAGGGTCAGAGCGGGCGGTTCTGCTGAGGGCCAGGAATGTGACTGCAGCTCAAGAATCCCCAACTCTGGGCTGGTGAGGTGTTTTGAACTGGCCTCTTTGAGGTGAATCAGAAAGGGCTCAGCAGCTCTGATACCAGTGCTGAACTCCTGCTGTACCAGCACAACCGAGTATTTTCCCCTCTTTCCTCCCAGACCTATGCACTATTCCCTGTTTACCAAAACTGCCTTATTTACAGCTACAGAGGCTTTGACACAGCTAAGTCTGGGTTTTGTCACAGCTGGAGAGCAGCTGCAGAGCATCCTTACGAACTCTCCACCCTGAAAGCTGAGGCACCAAAAACAAGCCCAGATGTTGCCTGCCTGCTCAACTTTTCTGTCCTGCCATCACTCAGCTTTCGGTGGTGGGTAGGGAGCTGTCAGTTTGTGACAAATTAGAGGGGCAGTTAGTTCTAATTCAAGTTGCTATGGAAAAACTGATGCTGGGGGGAAAAGTAACCTGGACCAAATAAACTTGCTGCGAGACAAGGAACTGCACTGCTGGTGAGGTCAGTCATGCCCTCAGCGTGTGACTGGAGAAGGGGAAAAAAGCCCAGTGCATATTGAGAGGGGCATTTTGAGGTGTCAGGTGATGGCAGCAAGAAACAAGGACCTTTCCCTCTCTGCAGCCACCTCAGTGAACCTGGTCCTGGAGGGCTGGAGGAACCCTTCACTGACAGGTGAATTCCACGGAGGCTGTCAGAGAACTAAATACACCCTTGTTAATGACAGCCACTTATCTAAAGAGTGAAAAAGGAGTCAAATATGTACAATACTCAAATGGTAACGGATGGGCATTTTCTTTTTAATGGAAGGAAGTATAAATAGCAGGAATGAGATGAAAATGAGAAGCAAAACTTAGGCTACATGTAAATGGAAAAATCTTAACATTGGGATTATGGGATCATCTCCTCAGGGTAGTAGTGGAAGCCTGTAGTTTAGGACTCGAACAACCAGAGAGAGAAGGAGCATGAGGCAACACATAGCAGGGAAGAGTACTGCTTTTGCACTTGGATTTCCTCATAAGTCTCCTTTGCCACCACTTCTCCTTGAGGATCTGAAGGAATGTTTAATGTTGACGGCTCAGCCAAAGTGCAGCTTTGGGAATTCTTATCTATCCTCCAAGTCTTATCTTTTATTTCAGTTGTTTAGATTTGCTGGCTTCCTGTCTACAGTGCTTATCCAAGTTTATTGTTCAGTTTTACTATTCCTTGCTTAACAATTGCTCCTTTACTCTTGACGGTGCTTCTTGAATGATTTCTCTGTTTATCTTTACCACCTTGTTCAGGTGTTGGAAGTAACATGCTAACCTTGGAGTCTGGGTTGCTGCGTCTCAGCAATCTAAAGATGCAAATTTTCCCCATAGATTTGCTGGGTTTTTTTACTTGCTCAATCTTTTTATTTGTAGCACAATTCTGAACTAGATATGATTCTTGCATTTCTCTACTCATGTAATTTTATTCTTGTTCGGATAGCTTTTGGCGGGTTTTTTGATTGGTTGGGTTTTTTTTCTGATCCTTTCTAGGCAAAAAAGGGTTAACTAGCCTCAGTAAAACATTGACAGTCACCGGGGACTGCTGCAACTGAGATGAAAAACAAGACTGCACCTGTATGCTGGCAATTTCAGATAGATTCTGGTCAACTATTTTTCTCTCCTGCTTTGTTCTGCCAGCTGCCTCAGTGCTTTGGATGCAGGTGGAAGGATGGACTTTGCTATCTATAAAAAAATTAAATGGTGAAGACCAACTTCCTTCTCACCTCCCCAGGGATCAAAGTGATTGTCACGGAACATGGCAAAGCAGGAAGCAGGCTGCATGTGGTCTCCAAGTGAAAGAAATAGGCTGAGATAGATTTTTCCCTTTTTGCCTCCCTCTTTTCTTTATTTCCCTTTTTTTTTTTTTTTTTTTGGAAGAGACAGTGAAAGCATGGAGAGAATCCCAAACTGATTGACCGTAACTGGAGGGACAAGCCACCACTGTGTAACACACACCCTGCAATATAAATACTGCAGTTCCTCGACAGAGGAGCTGTTGCAGCTCTTCCAATAATCCAAAGAAAGGCAAAAGATTGCTTGGGAGCTCTGGCTGTATGTCTTGACATGCACTTATGAAAGAAGTCCTCACAGAGACCTTGTAGATTTATGTCATAATACGCCCATGTACGAAATGAATAGTCCCACCTGCCTGTGAAGGTGCCTTCACTGCCCGTTGCAAGCATCAGAAAACACATGGACTCTCTGAAGGTGCGAGATCTATTCTTACAACAATATTTTACTATTAAATAATTCTCCCAGCAGCATATTCTGCTTGACACAATGGGGACTTTCTGGGGTTGTGCTACACTGTGTCTTACAGTCAGGCTTTCCTTGACGTTTTTGACTGGTGCTGTGATAGAAATGAACAACAGATAACTAGCAGTAGTTAAGATCTGAGATATTTAAATGTGAGTGGAACATAAGACTTGCAGGATAAGAGTCTCCATGAAAGGGCTTTCAGCAGGGGGAAAACCCCAAAATATCCATTGGAAGAGTTAAAGATTTATGCACTGTTGGTGTGGGTTTTGAAAATACTATCAGAAGGAAAAGACGTCTGATTTTTCCCCTCTTTTTTCAGTAATATGAACAGATGCTTAACTTATCTTGTTTTCTCGGGTTGTTGTTTTACATCACTGCTCTACAAGCCCACGCCTTCAAAGTGCCATTAAAAAAAAAGAAGAGGAAAAAATACAGAAGTTGCTAAATGGAGATCAGTGAGTTACAACAGATGAAATTAACCCACATGCATATTGCAATGAAGTCTGTGGGGACTTTGGAGGAGGTAGCTGGGTTGGGTTTGTGTAATTTTATTTTGACCTACCTATGACTTTCTAATGCTAATCTGTCTTTAAACAGTGTATATTTATATGTATAACATATAAATACAAAATAACACTTGGTATTAAGGAAGATTAACCAAATCTTACATGTCAGGGCATGCAGTGCCCCAAAAAGAATGTCTTTGCCTCTTCTCCACCACTGCAGAAAATACTCACCTGGTTTGCAGATAGTTCTTGCCTGTCCCTACAGCACCAGGTACCACCACCTGCAGTGTGTGTGAGGCAAAACAGGGTAATAGCTGGCTGGAGGATCTTACCTGCTTCAGGATATGCACAGTGTGCTCCTGTGCTTCTGTGCCATTTGGGCTTTCTGCCGTGCGGTGTCAATGCCACCCTTAGCTTTGTGTAGGAGGTCTTGCCAGTACTCATTTTGCACCACCACTTTCAGATGCAGTCATGGGACAACACTTTGTGCCACGTGTGTCGTGCAATTAGTGAATGCTCCTGTACCTGTGATTGCCCAAGGGTGCAAGTGAGGTTGTGCTTTCTGCCGCAGAGAAAATCAAAGTCTGTAATATCTTTACATTAGTTCAGCCATTGATCTAAGAAGCTGTATCATGTAGTCTAATAAAAATATTGCTCTCCTTGTAAACCTTGTCTGACTCTGTAGTAAATGAGTTACTTTTCCTGATAGCTGATGAGAATTTGCTTGGTGCTTGAATGGGCTTCTGAACTTTCTATCCACATTCTGCAGTTTTATCTTGTGTTTGGCAGAATATTGGCATCATTAAGATAAATGACTCACTATTTCTCTTTTGTATGGAGAGTTACATAAAGCAGTTAAGATGCTATTCATATGCCTTGTTTTACATCCAGATGCATTAGTAATAGTTAATTTTGTCTTGCAGAGGATGAATTTAAGGTCATGTTTAGAGTCTGCATTTTTTACCAGAGGTGTAAATAGGAAATTTTATGCTGCTGTGAGCTCGTATTTGACCTAATTTTTAAGTTATTTCAAGTTGTTCTCCAGTGCAGACACGTGTTTGGTGTAAGTGTCTGTGAAAATGGTGGAGCTGAAACCTGAAATACTCTAATCTGTCAGCAAATAGTGGTAACAGGAAAGTGAATGCTCTTCATTGCTTGAACAAATGAGCAAGTTTTTAACCTCAGATGGACTGAGCCTAAAAGGCAAGTGTGATTTCCTGAAGAGAACTCCCTTTCTAGTTGCACAAACTTTGGATGGATCCAGTTAGTGGAGAAGGCCAGAGTTGGACGCTATGTTGTTTTGCTGTTAGCCTTTCCCTTGGCAAAGCTTTGGGTTTAGCCCATGTTGACTGGGAGGGGTTGTATGTGGGGATGGGCTGGGAATGGCATCCAATGGCATGTGTTTTGTAGTGTGAACGCAGAAAGGTTCTTGGCAGGCAGGTGGTACTGGACATGTCTGATGATGGGGAGGGGTTTGATACTCCATCTACTGAGCACGTTAATGAATTCCCTAACTCAGCCCTTTGTGCTTTACACATTTTAGTGTCTCCTGTGAAATATTAAGATTTTTTTCTAGGCAGAAATTCCGGAGCTACTAATGTCATCCTTGCCACACTGAAAAATGAAAATGGACCATTCAGTCTTGGATCCCTGCGGAAACTTACACAAGACTTTTTGTGTAATTAAATACCCAGTTACCATACTGCAACAAAACTGTGTTCAACAGTAATAACCAAATCCATAGGAATGTGTGAATGCCACAATGCTGATTTTCAAAAGTAGAAATTACATAATGAATCTTGATATTGACTTAACATAAAGGGACTGCCATAGCTCTTTGAATCCTAAAATAACATTAAATGAAGGTGTCGTACCACTTTCCCTGCCAAAGGTTTGTTTTGACTGTCAGAAGACAGTAGTGCACAACCACTACATTTTTTTTCTTTAGCAGTACTCACCTCTGAGGCTTTCCTCTGTGTGGGAAAGGTATGTGTGTCTTAGTGATATGAAGCTGTATTTTCTTTCAGTCCTAAAGTACAGAGGTGTCTGAAGTACTGAAACAGTATAGAAGTGCTGAAACAGCATAGGTGTTTCTGAAGAGGTTTCAGAGATCTCATCCCTATCTTTGCTCTAGCTGCAGTTCTCTTGTAACGCTACTGAACTGTTCCAGTAGCCTTAATATGATCAGATATGAATATGAGGAATAAATGCTGATCTTCATGATGAACTAAGTGCCTAAAATATAAATAAGTGTGGTTAGTGAAGCTTTGCCTATATTAATGTGCTTGTTCACTTTACCCGTTCTTAACGCAGAAGGGTATTCTGCATATCTCTTCAGCAAAGGCATTTGCATCTTTTCAATTACTTTGCTTAAATGTAAACTGTTGGTGTCAAATGTTGCCCATCTTTTGAATAATCAAAAGGTAAAAATTATCATTTAAAGTATAAATTAAAAGATCATTAAGGCTTGGGAGTGCAGTACTTCAAAGTTAGGGGAGTCAGAACTGAGGTTTGACATGCAATTAATTCACCCTCCCCTCACTCCCCACTTTTCTGTATATTCATTATAACACTAATCTTAATTACACAGTCACATTTATGTGTGTGCACACATTCATACACACATTTACATCTGGCTCCTAGCCAGTAATTCCCATTGCTTCCAACTTGCCTTTACACCCACCTTGCTCTGCGTCCCTCCGCGTTGGTGTGGGGTAACCTCATCCTTGCCATGCAACAGGCTTAGTGCGGCGCAGCAGGACACCCCTGAGAGACCAAGGCAGCTCAGCTGAGCCCCTGTGACATTGCATCGGCCCCTACAGCACTAGGGGCTAGGTAGGTGGTGACCTAGAGCCAGGTACTAGGTGACCAAGTGCAGCCCCTTACCCACAGAAGGGTGGTGTGTCCTGCCCAGGAGGGGAACTGCCAAACTGAGGTGCGCCCCTGGTGCTCCTGTGCTGAATGAAATGCTCAGAGGGCATGACTTGGTCAAGTTTATATGAATCCTCACAGGAATAAGAGTCACAAATTACACTCCTGCCTAAAATTTTGAGTCCCTGATCCACAGTGTAATGCCAGGAGAGTTTCTTAATTGAAATCAGTATAAGAATATTTAAACTGGTTATTATGGTTTGAGACCAAATGACAGTGGGGAGCCTAAATGGGTTTTTAATCACAGTATATGCAATGCAAAACAAAAAGTCAGTTAAAGTTCACAGACTCATGCTATGCTAACTGGGCCTACCAGGGCAAGGAAAAACGAGTTTTCCTCAACCTCATTCTCAGAAAGGGCTGAACCGTTTTTGCTACAACTTTTTTTTTTCTTCGATATTTCTCTTTATTTGTTTTCCATTCTAGAGTGTGTGCTCTAGTCATTCTTCTACCTGTGGTTAGTATTATTCAAAGAAGACAGACTGTAACTGAAACTCTGAGTTCCCTCCAGCTAGTCTAGTACCACCTCGATTGTCTGAGAATCCTGAAAATAGTTAAAAATAAAGATGTTTTTCAAAGTGGACAAGGCTGCCCTTCTAAAATAGGAAAAAAAAATCTCAGCTAAGAAGAGTCTGGGTTTTCATCAGAATCATGTACATGACCAACTACCCCGAAATGTGGTGATAATGTCTGTAAATATTTTTCTACTGAAGAGCATTCACCAGGTACATTTTTGGCTGAATATCAGCAATTCTGTGGTGGGGGATGATTGTGCAAGGCGTACGAAAATGCAAATGGTTCAGTCTTCCCTGTGTGTAGAAGAAACATTTAACTGAAGTGTCATGTCTGGAGTGCAAGTTCTGATTTTTTTAAAATGTAAAGCAGTAACTTGCTCAAGCCTAAAATAATCAGGGCTCAGACTATTCATGTTTTGTAGTATTTTTAGCAGCCGATAAGTAATCGGTGTGTCTTTTTTCACACAACCTTGATGAACAATTCTGAAAAATAAAGCTGTGTCATAGATCACATCAGTCCCAGTGAAAATGCAGCAGTTGTGCAGCCGTGAAAGCTGTGTATTCCCTGGTGCTCGAACCATGGTGGGAGGCCAGACATTCACAGGATGTCCTGGAGCCTACTATTTTTTCAGTCAGACTTTCTAAGTCCTCCTGAAGAAGATGTCTGCGACACAAGTTGACCAAGCATGTTGTCCGATCAGCATGGACAGCTGTGGCTTTAAACAATGACAGCCATTGTTAGGTCAATTTTAAAGCAGGTCCTTAAAGTTAATGTGATTATGCAAATGTTGCCCTAACTACCATGGCTGTCTTATATCCTTCACAAATGAGTGCATTGTCACTTTTCATTATGTGCATACAGCCCTGGTGGTTTGGTGGTATCATTGTATCTCTTGGAAATGGACCATGTAAAGGCCATTCACTGTTGGCACTGCATTGTGCTCTTCCCCAGGCAGACCAACCTTGACCCACAAATGAGGGTGGTAGAGATTTTCAGGCCAAAACCTGCGTGTGTTATTCACATGATTACTTCCATTGACTTGGCGGGAAACTCTTGCAGCAGGCATGGAAGAATTAGGTTAAAATACGGTTGTGAAATTAAGTCCAGTCCACTCTAAACCACGATGTAGCCGGACTAACCTCTGACAATCTTACTTCTAAGATAAAAGGTTTTCTGTTAAATCACTTGCAGCATAAATTGAAAAATTAACACATTATTCATTGGGGAAAAAAAACCTCTAATATGTCAGACAACTTATGTGTATTTTTTTTTCCATTTTGTCTTTATGATTACTATTATTAATTTGATTTTAATCATGAAATACCCTTTTACAGAAATCTGTGATCACAAACAAGGAAGCTGAGAAATCTCAGGATCTGTGTGTTCTGGAAGGTGGCGGATTTCAGACAACTCATCAGTTGGGGGACATGACTGATTTCAGACTCTTGGTTGCTTTGCTTTCAATGAAAACCAGTGACTTGCAGTTTCAGTTCTCATCACAGAAGACGTTCTCACAGCAATCTCTTGTTTGGATGGTTTTCTCTTTTTCTGAGTGCGGAGTCTGATGTTTGTCTGAGTTCTGTCCTTTGTGATTTCTTGTTCTGATGGACAAGAGTCTCCATAATGCAAGCACACGATACACAGCCTATGGTAGATTCAGACTGCTGGTTGGGATTTGGGCCTGCTCAGTAAAATAACCTTCCTTTATTTCTAACAGAATAAATAATATGTATGTAATATATATAACCGAGAGAGATTTGCATGCACTTACTTAACATAAGTAAATGTAAGGGAAAATCATCACCTCCCGGGGAAGTCCTTTGCTGACTTGCAGCAGCTCTCTTATGAACACAAACTTCCTCAGGAGATTCAAGGACTTGGAAACTGCAAGGGCAGCACACTCTGTTGCTTGGTTGTGTTATTCTACCTGCAGCTCCTCAAAACATCCTCATCACTGCAACACCTGAACACTGCTCCAGAACTAGGGTGTCCTTGGCCAGCCTGTGTGCACCGTCAAGAGAAATCTGGTCAGTCCAAACCTACACACGTAGTAGTTGGGCTCTCCTTCTTTCACAGAGCCTGGTTCTACTGGAAAGGTTGGATTAGGGTGTGGAAACCTGCTTCGGTACAGCAAGGCTGAGGTTGCAGCACCCTCAGCATTGTCTTCAAGAGAGTACAGGGCCGCCTTTGGGACATTGAGCCTTCTGGAAAACTTCCTGTGCTCTAGACCAAAGTGGATTTCTGTTATTGGAAATCCTTTGAAAAAGTTAGTTATGGGTGTTAAAGAGGAAAGAAGAGCTTTTATCACTGACAGGAAGGCAAACCAAGGTATCAAATAAATTTCCACATTCACTCCATTCAAGTTGTCACATAAAAACCAAGTTGCTCCATTGATCAACTGCCAGAGAGGATGTAACAAGTATTTTTTGGATGTCAGACAGACAGCACAGCAAAACTTGGAAGTGACAGCAAGGAGGGGGGACTACTGGCATAATCCAGCATTTAATTTAATCATCATGCTTGCTGCTTTGTGATGCCCGTGGCAAAATTGTGGTGCAGATGTGTGTCAGGTTCAGTCCTCCCTGAGCATGCTGGGTCTGGCTCTGAGATCCAAACAGTAGCTACTCCAGCTGGCTGCAATGAAGGTTTGTACTAGAAAGCCCTGGGTTTCAGAGCAGTGATGGAGGAGTGACTATCACATCAGTTCTGCAGCTTATCACCATACAAACTGCATTTGTATTTGTTATGGGTTTTCTGTTAGAGGATGTGGCCACAAATCAGAGGTTGGCAAGGAAAGGATTACTCTAACCTCTTTGATTAAAGAAAGTTAAGGCTGTTCCTGTGTCAGTGATATCTCAGGAGGGGAGCCTGTGAGTTGCTGCTCCTGGACTGCCACCATGGGACCTTCATGGGGCAGAAGGAGAACCCATTCCCTTCCTGGGCAGGTGGGCAGCTGCTGAGAGGGTGCCAAAGCTGGCTGTAACGTGGCCGGTCTTGCCTACTCCTGGTGGGCCTTCCAGCCAGGGGCAAATTGCCTCCAGTGAAAGGCTTTTGTGTACCTCCCTGACTGGAGGACGTTACTCGAGATACAACCAGAGCTCGCTTTTCAGTGAAGATGATCCTGAACCTGGGGATACCAAGAGCACCACTGTGAGCGTGTAGGGCCTCTGCTGAGTGGGAGTGGCAGGAGCACATCTGCCATGGGCAGGGAGATGATCCCTGTCCTTAGTCCCGGCCAAGTGCGGGCTTGCGTTCACTGCTGTTGCGGAGACCAGCGACTTCTATCAATCCATTTGCAGCAGTGCTTGGGCCTGACCCCATCGGGGGTGTGTGCCTTGGTGAAACAGAGATGAAGTAGGCAGGGGTGCAGAGGGGATAGCCAGTATGAGCAGAGCAGAAAAGAAAAGCAAAGTATTATCTCTTTTCTTTATTATTTCACTGAAAGGTATTTTAGGCCTCTGACGGCAGCAAACCACAGCTGTTTCTCAGTTTATTTCTTTGGTGCAGGAAGGCTTGGCTGGGCAGGTAGGAGCTCTAACCTCTTGCAGATTTCCATTTCCCAGCCGGCAGCACAGACTAACACCACCTTTATCTGCACAGGAAGGCTGAGCCAGCACTGCCTTGAGCTGGTAGGAGCACAGATATCAAAACCCCATCACTGAAATAGTGATAGCCTCCCTGCACCTTCAGATAGCTCCTGTGCTGATGTATGCTGATGAGAGAGTTAATGAAACATGAGAGAGGCAGCGGGCAGGAAAGCACACCTGCAGGCACCCCTTCAAGGCTCTCTGGGGGCTGACTGTATCGGGAGCGCCACGGCAGGCTTGCAGCTGGGCTGGCAGGAACCGGGAGATGCAGAGGTGGTCTCTATGGTTAGTGTAGAAACCTGTCTGGGGACAGCTTCCTGAAACTTTCTTCTTTGTCTTCTTCGCTTCTCTAACAGATGTGTGCACAGAGTGTGTCTTGGAGCTGTGGTGGTGGGTAGTGATTGAATCAAGTGGTAAAAGTTGTTTTCCCCATGAAATAAAATTTCCTTGGCTGTGAGTTGAGCTAGGCTGTAAATGTGGATCTGCGCAGTCTGCGAAGCAGAGGCTGTTTTACAAAACAGTTAAAAAGTCAGCAATTATTCTGATACCCAAATGGACTGGAAAAATGCCTTCTAGAAATGTCATGTATCAAGAGGGATTGTAAAAAACAAAAACAAACTCAACAACCTGAGCACCAATAATTTATGGAAAAATAATAGAAGAGTGAATACATTTTGCAGCCCTTAACAATAAGCTGTATAACCACTGCCAGTTTGCAAACACAGCTGAAGGCAGAATTTGGACCTCTCTGGTCTACCTTCATTATCTCACCTCCATCAGTCACCGAGAGCAAAAAAGTCACAAACAAGTTTATGCTGGTAGCAGGGTCTTCAGTGAAAACTGCTGAGACATCAAAGTCAAGTTCAAAGAAAAGAGGCAAACAAAGGGAACAAGTGCATTTGGTCAGAAAAAATTACTTCCTTTTGAATTAAGACATTAGACTGGAGACTGAGAGATGTGACCAGTGTCTTTCCTTGGCCACCCAGGCAGAACTCCACCATTGCTCCTGAGCAACCTCTGGGCTCTTGACTGACTCCACCTGTGCTAGGAAACAAGGGCACAGGCAAAATGCAGACCAGTGCCTCAAAACCATTCTCTCCCAAACTGGAATATTTTTAACATGCTCCTTAAACACAAAACAAATCAACAACCAACAAAAAACCCCCAAGCTCCAACACATTTTAAATAGATTTCTAGGAACAAGCCTTTTGTTCTGTGCTTTGCCATCACACCTGTCTCAGATCAGGAATGAGGTAGAAATACAATTAAATGTGGCAGGAGTAAGAGGAGGTGATGATTATGATGTTCCAGTCACAATCTTAGAGAAACCTCCTTTGCTTATGTGCCTGCCTGTGTGGGCTTGAGGGAGGGCTGATTGCCATTGACTTAGCTGGCACGGAGAAGGATCAAGATTACAAATATGGAAAAAAAACCTTCTGGCTTTTTTGAACTTATTCTATGCTACAGAATATTCAGTGCTGTGCTTGTTCTCTGCTTTACCCTCAGCAGATTTATTTTGCCTCCTAACTACAAAGTCTGGCTCTTTCACTCAATCTCTAATACTTTTCCCAAACCAATTCAAGGTCTGGACCTTTTTCAGTTTAGGCTTATAGCTGTCACATGGGTCAGACCTGTGGGAGTTGAACCCCCAGGATTCCCTGCACAGAAAGCTGAAGAGTGACAGGGAATTAGCTGGGAAACACCTCACACTCTGGTATTTTCCTTTATTTTTTGCCCCAGCTGCTTTGTCTCTTCATTTTTAATTAGTGGCACATGCTGAAATGATAATTTAAATTCTTTTCAGAAATCAAAAGAATTCCCACTGACAACATTATTAAGTTATAATTACAGAGAAGAAAAAGGTTAATAGGAATTTGAGCCAAATATCTACTCTCCATTAAATGAGAACTTGACTCAACCTGCTTTCCTTTCATTTTGGTAGGTTACTCTAGGTTTAAATGGGCCCAGGATGGCCATACACCTGTGCAAAGGGCCACTGCTAGGTCGGGTTGCTGTCGCCAAGGCCATTTACACGGACCTGTCTCAGGACGGCTCTTGCCTGACCAGCTCAAGATGGAATTTACCAGAGAGGTGGGACTCATCTTGGGCCTCTGAAAAAGGTGTACTTCAGACAGCGAGCAGAGCACGGTCACATGGGGGTATTTGTGTGAGAAAGATGTGTAGGAGGTGGCACTTTGCTGCAAAGGAAACGTAGCCACTCTCGGTGGAGGGAAAACAATCACCTTCCTGGGTCTAGCATCCAAAGAAAGCCTCTTCCTTCACCCATGCTGGGCACCACATGCATGCAGAAACATATGCAAATCTGCCTGAACCTACTGAGTGTTTTGCATTTTCAGTGAAAGGAGAGAAGGGGAAAAGAAACATTTTCCTCTGTATTAGATCTAAGCGTGACCATCAAGAAGACAATTATTGTAACAGTTTTACATGTTTAAAACAGATTTTAAAGCAACTGAGGGTGTAGGGGGAAAAAAGGCCGCTCCTTATGCTGGGCACCTGCAGGCTGAGCTTCCATGGTTCCCAGCACTGGGAAAATGGTCCACTTAAACTCAGCCGGGAGCGGTGCAGTTACTGCTGGAGCTGTACAAGGCAGGAGCTTTGCCTTCAAGTCCTGTTATAAGCTTGGTGTTTCTTTTTCTTTTTTTCTTTTAAAGCTGTAACACGTTCCTAAGCTGTGTGGCACGCCTCAGGGCAGGCCTTTCCCTCTGCCCGCGTTGCAGGCCGCCGAGCCCCGCAGGACGCTCACATCTTGCACAAGTGTTTGTATGGCGTGAGCCCGCAGCTCTGGCACAGGCGAGGGCTCCCACAGACTTCCCCTTCTCCGTAATCCATGCCCGGCCCCGGGGTCCTGCCTGTGGTAACCACTGCGAAACTGCCCCGGGGCTGGCTCTCCCCGGCCCCGGCGCTGGTTTGAGAGGCCGAACCGCACCGGAGGGAGGGATGTGAAACACATGACACAACTTGGAGCGGGCTGCTGCGAGCACCAGTCCCTTCTCACACTGGAAGCCAAAAGCACACGAGCAGGGACCCGTACAGAGGGTGAAAAAAGCCTTGGTGCTCCTCCTTTTCCGTGCACTGCGTGGTTTGAGGGCCAGCACGGGACTTCAGCTGGGAGGACTAGGCAGGTGCTGGGTAAGGAGCAAACAGGACTGGAGGGCACCTTCGGGGCTCAGCACATACATGGCTACTCTTCCATCGTGGAGCTGAAGTCTGCTCTCATGAGTATCAGTCTGACTTCAAAGTGCTTCCATCAACTAACATTGCAGCCATTTATTTTCAAGCTACTCAATAAAATGTGTGGTTTTTTTTTTTTTTACAGGTTGCGTTTGTATTTGTTTGTTTGTTTAGTCAGGAATTGCTTTTATCTCTCGTCTTCTTAGGGCTGAAAGTCCCTCAGCACGTCAGCTGTGTGAGGCTCTTGCAGGTCTGTCCAATTATTTGCTGGGAAGCACAATACACCAGAGTTTCAAAGTATATTCTCACCTCTGTTTTCTTAAGACAAGCATGAAAAAAGCCTGTTCTACAGTTATAAGAACTTCAGAATATTTTTCTCTTATTCACTTGGTTCCTGACCTGATTGTCCTTAGATGAAAAAATAAATTAGCCAGCATTGTGGGAGAAGGGAAGTTTTGCACAAAAGGTGCAGTGAGCCTGCCACTGACTGAAGCTGACCCGGACTTTGGTGTCAATAGAGATGTGCCCTGAGACCACAACATGCTCAGTACTCGCTGTTTTATGCTGTGTTCCCTCCACTTCCTTAACAATCACTGAGAACTGAGGATTTTGAGGCTATGGTGTGCAAAACTGTATTCCTTGCTTATCTAAGTGTGCTGGGAAAAACCTTCTTGGCTTGATTGCTGCCTTTAACACCACTGCCAAAAAACTAAAGACAAACAAGATTAGGAGGCCATGCAGGTTTAAGTAAAAAAGAACACACTTTATTTATCTACAAGGCAGTACATTGTTGTATAAAAAATTAAGTGCAGATAAAGCTGCACCAAATGCTATTAAGGCAGCAAAGTCAGAGGCTGTTATAAAAACACAAAAAAATAAAAAAATAAAATAAAATCAGTGTTTTGCCATATCAATAAAGATTTGATATGGCAGTACAAAGAACCATGTATTTCTAAGAACCTGATTCAATACACAAGACCCAGGTTAGGGAACAACTAGCTAGACATGGAACAAAAGAGACAACATGAACAAGACAGTGTTCTCCCAAACATATGAAGGTGCAATGCATGCTGTTACAAACCAATGAGAAACAAAACAACACATCCACACACAAAAAAAATCTCCCAAGAACAGTGTTCAAAAATATTGCTTATAAAAAAAAGGGGGAAAATATAAATGATGTAAAAAAATTAAAACAAAAAGGTCTGAAATGCTAGTGCATAGTCAATTAGCTAACATCGACATTTGTTTTTTTTTTTTCCATATAAAGCTCTACTGCTCCTTTTACACTAGCAGCATGTCTACACGCTAAAGTCTGTAGCAGCAAAACACAGTATTTATTTGGCATTTACAAAATTAAATTACTGAATAAAAATATAATTTTTCTCATAAATCTATGTTTCATACAGTAATATTTTTTAAAGCAAGCTAATTACCCACCCTCCCCAACAGAAACACACGATGTATAATGGCCTAGAACCAAAACAGAAAGGAGTATTTCAAGAGGCATGGATGTTTGAGCATTCACGATCTTGATCAGCTTTCCCGTTTTGCACAGACAAGCGTTCGTAGTAATGCTTTTCACTTCGGTATTTTACACCAATGCATTTTGTTCAGTGATTTAAAATATATCTGTTTGAGTACCTGCTCTTTTATTATCAAAAAACCAAAATTAAAAAAAAAGAAACAAACTGAACCCCACCCCTGTCTAGCACATCACTGAAATAACAATACTGGTGTATTAAGTCTGCTTGATCTCAAAAAGTACAAGGAAAATTATCTTTATTATAAGACTGCACTTAAGATCATTAATTACCGATTCAAACTCAATACCTAATAATTTAGGCAAGTATCATTAAAAAAACACAAACTCTTAAGTTGGGTGAAATCCAACAAGAATATATATGCTGAGTGACTAAATGCACTTTGTGCTGCTCCCAACTGTTGTACCACAACAAAGATAGGCTCTTCTCCCATTCATGACAAGTTCTCATGCAGAGGAACAGGAATTTCCCAGTGGAGGTGAAGTGTTCTCAAAACCATAATGCTTCTCTGTGTGTCGACCCTTTCACATCACCAGAGTCCGGGTGGGGAAGGTGGCCATGTATTTGCGTGCCTGATCTGTCAGAGCCATCTGATCCTCGATCTTCCCACAGGACGCTGACTCCCAGGCGTTGTTCAGATGCTAAATTAGAAGAGAGAGATTTAGGTGGAACGCCGTGTGATTTATCCATAGCCCCAGCCAAAGCCAGGCCCGCTCACAATTAGCTGTTCCATGAACAGTTCCATCCAGGCAGTGGGATGTTGTCCTGTCCCCCAAGAAATTGAAATCTCAACACAACAGGCAAAAAATATCACCCTGACTTCTCAGTTAGCGAGCACAGGGGCAGAGACACCCGATGATCTGCAGAGGGGCCACCACAAGAGCCAGGATCCAAACCTTCCTGCCTTCTCTCTCAGACAGTGTCTTTTCTATAAGGCCATATCTATCTATAGCCTTGCCTTTAATCCTTTAGGAAGGTCTAAAAGACAATGTACTCCTCTTGCAGGCGGACTTTACAGCGAACAGAGCACAGACAGGCTACAGCCCACAGTTAAAATATTCAGTGTTATGACCTTGCACAAATTCCTGCCGAATCCCCATTCTAAAAGTGCTCTGTCCCCGAGTTCCCTAAAGGAGCCTGACAGCCTCGACAGCCTGACCACTGCTGCCAAGGATTCCCGCGCTCAAAGCTGCTTTCACCTGCGTGCAGCCATCAGCACCCACCCAATAGCTCAGCTTCTCTGGCAAAGGAGAAGGGAGGGAGGCTTGACTCTCAGCAGAAACAGCTTTTTAATTATCGTGCAAGCCATTTCACTTCTTGTGGTATTTATGGAGGTTGCAGACACCATTTAGTATAATGTTAAAGTGAGATAAACGTATCTGCAGAGGGCTGTGTGTGCTGTATTTATTTACTCACTACACATGTGAGACATTTCTCATTGCCTTGAGCTATAAACAGCAATGAAATTTCAAAGCTCCTGGAATTTACCAGGATATACACTTTCATTTTTTTCTGTTGAGCTCTTTCACTTACGCAGGGTGTCTGCCTTTCCAGACTGGAATATTCTCTAAGACCTGAATAAAATCTCTATTGTCACATAGTTAGCGGTACAAATGCTCTGCATTCCAAAAATGCACACAATTCTGCTTATCTTTTAGCAAGGGGATCCCAGTACTGCTGAATACTGAGAAGGTGTATGCTCAAGATCCACCAGTAAAGACAAGACAGGAGAAACCTTTCTCTAGTTCTCCATTGCATTCAGAAAGGATCATCTTTGCATTCAGAAAGGATCACAATAACTACATTGCTCAAAGAGATGTCCAAAGCCTTCCCAACCTCTAGGACACTGGATGAATCATAATTAGTGGACTGCAAACCATCTGCTAAGGGCAGAACTGTCCTGGCATGCCCATGGCTCTTTCTGCCAACTTCTAGTTGTTGCTAACTTTGCAAGAGGATCCTGGAATTATTCTCTGGCCTAAATGTTTACAGAATGCTCTTCTGACTGTAAACAGTGTTATCTGAGACATATGGATACTAAAAGTGTGGGCAACTATGAAATACAGATAATTTCACATAACATGCCCTAATCAGGGCACCAGTACAAGCACAGGGACCGAGGTTCCTGCCTTGGAAGGCTTAAGGTCCAAAAGGGACAAACCCAGTGAATAACTAAGCAAGTGTGTTAGTCCTCTGCAAACTTCTGCTGGGCTTCCCTAGACATGGTTTTTCTTCTCTGTAGAGAAGTTCCAAATACTGCCTCTTCTCCTGGATGCCATTTTGCAAGCAAGACTGCTGAGCTTCAGTAGGAGTTCCCTTTCTGAAAGAGAACCAGGTCAGGCCTCAAATCATTAAGTTTCTGCAGCTTTTTGTGGGAAAGCTGCATCTGTGAAGTGAACAAACATGCCATACACCTCTTTTCTAGAGCAGTTCAACCTGGGCTGGCTGTGTACCTTGTGCTGTGGCTCAGCTTAGGGCACATGCCAGAAAGCAGGTGTGACACACTTTCTGTGTGCCACAGACACACATGCAACACACCACAGCTTCTTTTATGTTTTGGTTAAATAGCTTCCAGGGTAACTTTTTCAAAGGCACCTACACAAGCTGGGAACCTACAACCCCCTACTGATCCTCAGTGGGACTCAGGCACCTGTGCATATTGTCCCCTGCTGTTTTAGAGGTATTTGCATGAGAAACCAAATTAATGCCTGGTACAATGCCATTGGTTTTACTCAGAAATCGGATTTGTTCTGTACGCCTCAAAAGCAGTTGATAGTTCCTGAATACCCTCACTTCCAAGGACAGAAATATGTGTCCAACCAGTATTTCCCTGTGATCCTCCAAAGCTTCAATGCACTGGTCTAGAAAAAGACATCATCAGTCCCTTAAGTAATGAAAACATGTAAGAAAAAGTCCATTTGTCACAATATGTCTATTTCTAAAAAATATAAATAACTTCAGGCAAGGAGTGTCCCTATTTCATAAATTAGGCTTAATTGTTAGTATCTACACTGAGCTCTTTGTATTAACAGCCATGTGCTTAGTAGGAAAAAAAAAAAATCAGTATTCTGATATCACCAACATCTCAGCAGGCTGCTACATGTCACTCATTCCACGGAAAGCCTGGTCTTCATCTTTAACCTGATGTCAGCATGGCAGAAGCTGCTCAGGCAGGCAGTAACCCTCTGCCCTCCCACTGGGCTTGGCTGCCCCGGGGAGCACTGGGCAGCAGGCACAGCAAGCACAGGAGGACCAGCTCCACCCCTCACTTGAGCCTGCTTGAAACAACTTCAGCTTTGCTGCAGGGACAGGAAAGTTTTCATCTGCATATTATTTTCCCAGAAAATTAGACTATTTACACTTACTTTTTTTCCCCCTATTGTGACAAACTTGTAAGAAGAGACTAACTTTGCATCTCGGTGATGGTGGTGAGAGCTTTGCTCCAGTGAAGAAAGCAGAATTTGACCCAAAGTTGTATGTTTTCTGATGCAGCATATTTACTAACACAGTTTTCAATTCTACCCTTGGGGAACTCAGATAACATTTAAGCAGGTACTTTTAATAAACATTTTCTGTCTGAAGCTCTGACTCTCAGCAGCCAACACAAAACAGAGCACAATGCCTGTGC
Organism: Gymnorhina tibicen; assembly: GCA_013399875.1. Taxonomy (NCBI): domain Eukaryota; kingdom Metazoa; phylum Chordata; class Aves; order Passeriformes; family Artamidae; genus Gymnorhina; species Gymnorhina tibicen. The sequence continues at coordinate 225,878 of VXAZ01000030.1, forward strand.
CTTGCCAGCCCTGCAGAGCAGTGCCAGAGGCACGTGTGAAAGTCATCCTGATGGGAGCAGCTTTCCTTCCTTCCTTGGCAGGGAGTGCTGGGTCCTACAACCCAGGCAGAGTGTCTTGCTGGGCCTGGGCACACACAGCTACGAGGTCTCTTTGTAAAAAGGGTAAAAAGGGATGCCACAACGCCTCCTTCTGCACCAGCATCACAGCAAGTACTGACAGGGCTCTGTTACAGGACAGTGGCAGTGCCCCACAGACAGCAGTGCTCAGCAAATGTATCAGCAGAAAAGAGACCCAGGCAGAAGGCTACAGGCATGCAGGAAAACATCACAGAAACCCCAGCCAGAACACTCCTGCTGCAGAATGCTCATTGCATCCTCCTGACCACATTTACATGTCTAACTCTGCAAATCAACGTCTGGAAACACAAGATCTTTGTAACCAGGAGCCAGAAGGCCTGACCCAAACCCCACCAAAACTGATGGACATGTTTTCATTGATCCAGTGGATTCATCTAGCTTAAATTTAGTCATCTAAGAGTGAGGTGTTCATTTTGGCACCTAAATTCCTAGCCAGTGGGGAGTGAAAGGGACTTCCACAGTAAATTCTTTCCATATACACAATTTTTTCACTGCCTCAGAGTAGGAGACTAGTCTTAATTTTGCTGTCAGTTAAAAGAGTTTAAACCTTTTTGGCCAGTACTTGCACTGTATTTTTCTCTTCCATACACAGCAGTTTCTCTCTTTAAGTTAAATCAGGGAGTGGGGGGGAGAAGAAAGTATGGTACTACAAGTTCCCATAGGATAAAATTACAGATCCACAGTACAATTCCAGCTATGTCATTATGTTATTCTCCCTGTCCCTTTTCTTTTTCTCTCTCTCTCTTTTTTTCTTTTTAACCTCAGTAATCCTACCAGTACATCCTTCTCCTGGCAGCAAAACTACCTTATTTATCCTGTAATATGCCTTCAAGTGCCCTCAGGCAAACGTCATCTGTAAACAAACTGTCAAAGCTGTAACTGGGATATCCAGTTAAAGCACTTGAAACAAGAACTTAAGACCATCTAGAGAAAACAGACCAGAGTAAGGGAACAAAACACTGTGGAAAGGTGCTTTTCTAACAGAACTAGTCCTTCTGCACTTGTAGTCCAGACTGTCCTTTACATGTGCTGTCTCTATAGCTTAAGAAAGCTCCAGTGTTAAGACACCTTTTGTGTTAGGAGCCAATGCAAAAACCAAACACTGCTGCAGTCCTGCAGTGCCGAGCTCCCAAACTGATTAAAGTGTAGTAAAAATCCTTGGGCAAAGAACTGTGTTAGAAGACAGTTTTTAAATCTTCGCTCTGCTGGCAGGTATCTTCAGCAACTCCAGCAAAGTTAGTGGTGTTACAAACATTCCTGCTAATTTACCCAAGCTGTGCTGGTATTTAAAAATAATTTTTAAAAAGCTAGTGTATTCAAAATATTTACAAGGCTCAGAGTATGAGAAGGTCTCTTATCATGTTTCCCTGCTGCAAAAAGCTGGATTTTTTGCCAGTTTTCCCTTAGATTACATGGTATGGATCATCTGCAGAATGTGCCACTGAAAAGAAGGCTTGCAACACAAATGCAGCACTCCTGAAACAGTAAAACAATGCACTACAGGAAACAATTTCCTAGCAGAATACAACAGACATCATGTAGAATAACATGGCTTTCTATTCTGTAAGGATGCAGAACTGGCAGAAACCCATTTGCTTATCAAGACCAGACAGTAAAGACTAATTAAAAACTAAAGTGACCATAAATGAATTTTCTACCTCATTTGAGAAGACAGACCACTATTTCTATCCCTGTTGCTAGCTCTCCTCTGGGGCACAGGACAGACTACTCCTAAACTCTGGGGCTTTCCAAGTTGCTCAGAAATACAGCTTGCTAAATGTGAAAGAGTAAGATGGCCCAACTTTTCAGCTTTTGTTATAAGCATGATACCAGAGCTAGAAAGAGCTATTTGATGGCACTTTTAAGAGCTTAACCCTGAAGCTCTTGCTCAGACAAAACTCCGGCTCAAGATGTATCAGCTTTCCAAGTAAGATGAATGGATGAGGTATGGAAGTGGGCTAAGCACCTGCAACTCATACAGGGATATTCAGCCCCTTTCCAGTTTTGTCCTTAGGTAATCTTTTTTTTTTTTCACAGATCAGAATGCATTGCTGCAAATGACTAATAGTTAGGCTGTCACTTATTTTCTTCCTGAGAGACCATCCCCAGTTCAGGGCATCTGTTTGCAACCCAAATTCTGCCAGCCTGGGAGGAAAACATGCAATGACTGACCTGTAACTTTGAACCTCCTCTTGCTCCCTCAGCTGTGCCAAGCACAGCTCCTTCCCATACACATCAGTCACTGGGGAGAGAAGGGGCAACACAAGCAAGGGAAACCTGTGGGGCTACCTTCCCTTGCTGTGCAAATCTCAAACACAGCATGCTTGCCCCTCTCCCTTGATTAAACAAAGAACAATAAGAGATTTCAGGACCTTCTTTCCCCCAAAAAGCCATGGAGGAAAAACAGAGAAAGCCTGCTGCTGCAGGAGACCATGCTGCCTTCCTGGCCATTTTGTCTTACAAACAGCTGCAAATAAAACAACATTTCACTTTTTAAACTGAGAAAATGAAGCTTCATGACAGCTCAAACACTAGAAAAAAGGTTAACCAGGTAACTGTTTTAAAATCCTTTAAACTTACTCTTTGAAGAAATGGCTACACAAACCGCTGAAAGTCAGGAAATTCGAGCTGAAATGTGTCAGTCTGTGGTTAAAAAATGGAAAGTGACAGGAGCTAGGGGTTGAAGAACATTCTCTTTAGCTTGCAGGGCTTCTACCTTGTGTTGTTTCCTTTGTTACTGGGGGAAGAAGATATCAAAGCAGTGCTATTTTCTTAAAAGGCTCCATTTCATGGTGTCTTTTGATAGCCTGCAGGGTTAGGTGGAAGGTCTGTGATTTAGCCTACTTTTCTATCTGTTAAAATGTCTGTGTTAGCATAGTTTGTATTATGTACCGCTACTGCTACAGAACATAATGTGAAATAAAATTTAACTTTTACATAGGAAGGGCCAGAAACAGAGGGGTTTTTATGTAACCTCTTACAAGGCAAAATTCAAGCACATGCTCAGCACAGATCATCTCTTTGTCTTGGTATTGGAGTATGTTATCCCAAAATCTTAACCCTTGGAAAAGTTGCTAGTAAGGCCAAAACCTCCCTGATATGCAACTAAGTGACAAAATTACAGGGTGCAAAACTACAGGTTTTAACTAACCCCATGAATACAAAGCAGAAGTACTTGGGATCCGTGCAATGGAGAGTAAGTCCACCCCAAGGCAACATGTGGGTTTGGTTAGACATTCCCGTTCCTGCCAGCCAGATAATACTCAATGCACAACCATGAGATGTGTCATGTAGGACAAAAGAGCTGGCTGAACCCTCACACCTTACCAGAAAGGTCTTAAACAAAACTGCCTTTACATCCTTTACAGTCTTAGAGAGACTTAACAGGGGATTAGATGAGGATAAAGCCCAAGCTCTTCTTGGGCCTACAGAGGCTTCTTCTCCCTTTGCTCTGTACAACACTGACACCACCAAACTCCAGTGGTGTTATATGGAGCTACCTGGCCTCACATGCCAAATGATGCAACATGCGGTTCCTGCTAAGTGATGGTGAATCATATCGTGCTATCTGATATGGTCATCAGCTGCTATTTACTAAATGGCATATGATCAGTTGTGTACCCAAAAATGCAGTAAAAAATATCCTTAGAGATCTGTTTGAACATTTGTTACTCTTGGAACTCCTTCTTTGGAATTTAACAGCAAAACGGTAAGTAATCAGGGATTTTGATCAGTTTATCGCTAGCCAAATATCTTTATGTAAATGCAGAGCAAATTATTAAAGCAATGGAAGACTGCGGGCTGGTGAATATACTGCCTCCCTCTTATCTTAGTTCAATTTTAAAAGAAACTGGAATTTTAAGAACCAAACATATTAAAAAACCCCCAAAGTTTAGTGCTGTCTTTGTTTCTCTCTTCTCTCTCCGTGCACAGGTCTCAAGGTGCAGAGATTGCTGTAATTCTTTCTTGGACTGAAGTCAATGAGAATTTGCCTACGTACGAACAGTTGGATCAGGCCCAAAATATTAACAACACCAATGTCAACATATGCAGGCACAATTAAGTTTCATCCACAAGAGTTCCCTCATGCTTAATATCTACTTCCACGGGATCAGCGGATTTAGCCCAGTGTTTGTTTGTGCCCATGCGTGTGTTCATGTATGAGGGTGAGACACCAAATTCTAAACCAGGAAGGGTAGAAACTGTGGAACAATAACGTGCTAAAATCTGGTCACGTACAAAACACAACCAGTCAACAACAAGCACAAAGGCTAACGTTCTCCATGGCTTTGCACCCTTTAGATGTGCTGTGCCCTAGTCATAGGAGTCCATTCACACTGGGGTGGAGGAGGGGAAGCACGAGGGACAGAGCAGCAGCAGTTTCTGGTGTGAAACAGAGCCAGACTACACGTCCTTCCTGAGCTGCACAGGGCCAAACTCCTCCCCTCTGACATGAAGCCAAGCGGCTTTACCATTACTTTTAACCACAACACCAGGTCCTAACCAGAGAGTGCAGCACTGGCAGACAATACTGCATTGTTACAAAGCCTGTATTTCATTCTGAAAAAGCTGTCTGTGCCACCATCACAGAAACCCCAAGCCTCATTCTTCATTCAAGATTGCACTTCAGCTGAAAAGCTCAACGTTTCATCAGCAGAGAGAACAATTTTACCTCCATAGTAGTACATCAAGAAGCTGCATACTAACTATTCATTTTGGGGCTTTTTACAACTACTTGTTCTTTCAGTTCAACACACTTTAAACACTGAGAGGAGTTGGGAAGTCCTCTTAAACTCAGCTCCTACTTAAGAAAAGGTCCTCTTTATCCAAACAATGAGGATACCTGACTTTTAACATGTTTTTCCTGAGCAAGGACTGAAGAATTGAATCCAGAATGATCCACAAATTGACTCATGTAAACTTCCTGAACAAAATCAGCATGAGTGAGGACAAAAGGTTAAACAAGCCCTTTCGTTTACAGCAGCTTGTAAAGAAATTATTTTTAGATAACAGGAAACATAACACTGTTACACCAAAGATCAAAAGATCCTATTTTACAGACCTCTCAGATGCTTTTTTATTACAGCCAGAGTGCAGGCAACTACCACTAACAGGACAACACACAGCCTATGCTGCTTAGCTACCTGAAACTCTTGTCCTAAACCTATGGAGGAGCTCAGAGTTTGGCTGGGGTCATGGGTCACAGACAGGTGTAGGGACGCAGCAGAGCTGAGCTCGTAGGGACCAGCAGCCTCCTCCTGCACACCCACCAGGGAGCTCCAGCAAACCCCTACAAAGCTAGAGACCCAGGCTCCTTTGCCATGGGGTGGGTCTGAATTCAGCCCCTATATACTGCCCTAGACCAGGGGCAGTGGATCTTCAAACCCTCCCCTTAGCTGTCTACTTGTAGCCAAGAAACATGGTTCACAAGAAAAGAGCAGATAAACAATATTGAGTGTGAGTCTCTGGCCCTTACAGATGCCCCCATGCCAAGGGGAGTCCTAATCCCTGCTCTCCAAAGCTGTTTTTCATCAAATGATTCTGCAGCACAAAATACAAGCCTACTCCATGGCAAACTGTGCCAAATGGGGATATGTGTAAAATTTTACTATCTCCTTTTTAATGCCTGGCTAGAAGTGCTTAATCAAAACCAGCCTTTATTCATTCCTTCCCACTGTAAATAAGCCCTAATGTAAATTCTGGAAAGAGGGAGGAAAGAAAGGATTAGCCATGTGGACTATCTGTCCGAAAGTCCGGAACTATGGAGTTACAATTTCCTTCCTGACAGTGACTCACCCTGGGGAATGAGACACTTTCTTTTAGTTCTCCCATGTGGAGAAGGGCTACAAAATCACTTACTCATCTACCTCAGAAATACAGAAATTATGTTTTGTTTTCTGAATGACTTGCTGTGGGTTCCACCTAATGTGCACAAGAGCTGCCAAACCGGGTGCTAATGACTTTGGTGGGCTTTGGATCAGCTCCTGTGTAACAGCTGTATTTTAAAGTACAGCAAATGTACATGTTTGTTAACACTTGGCAAAAGCACAGACACATAAAGCCCAGCCTCACATCTGACTTACGTTACAACAATTACACATTTAGCCTACACTGGGGAAAGGCCATCCTGGTGCTGGGCTGGATGGGCAATACTGGCCACACCTGTGCCAGCCAGGCAGTGCTGGCATCTCTCCTCTCTCCCCAACACCAGTCACAAGTTCTGGCCACCACCACACCACTCAAATCTCCAGAACTGCAGTGCTGCCTACAAGAAGTCTATAGGAAGAAAAAGCCTCTGGTTCATGTTAATTCTCAGTCCTACCAACTTAACACTGCACCCAGCTGAGTTACAATACCCCACACGTGGAGCTATGCCCTGTTTAGCTTCCTGGCACTGCTGCAGCCACTGTGCCCTCATGCTCCACAAGCAAAGTGAGGTCCTCAGCCACATTCATCTGAACATTTCTTTCTTCCATACTCAGAACTTAAAATCAGTCTGTGAGAAAGCAATATATATATGGATGTATATATGTATTTTTATATACAGAGGAGACTTTTATCAAAGAATAGTTACCTGCAGAGGACTAGCTAGTGGCCTGTTTCTAGGTACTGCAACTGTTTTGTGAAAACTATCATCATCTTCAGACACAGGCATCTTTAAAATGGAACTGGTAAGAAGATTCTGAACAGGAAAAGAAAACAGAAAGTGGTTTTCAGCAACTCATGAGAACAATCTGAATTCAAATGCATTGTAAGTAAACTCAGTGCAGAATTTGCTACACTGGGCACAGCCACAGATGAGGAGCAGACCTCAGCCTGGTGTCCCTGGGACTTGGCTTTGCAGGAGCATTGCCATATGCAAGGGTTTTCTATCCAGTGAAAATCCCAAGTTCAAGAATAACAGTAACACTGAATAATCCTGAGTCCTGGTAATGCAAAGGGAACTGTGCTCAAGCAAGGTCTCCTTTGCAAAAACCAAGAGAGACTCTCTCTCTCTTTTTCACCGGTTTTTAACTCCATTATCTAGTCATTTCTACACACAGGTGCAGGCATCCTCCTAGTGTAGGCTCTTCAAAGTCTGTGGGCTGCAAAATGACTGCAACTTCTGCAACCTTCCATAGGCATCACAGTGATAATTAAGAGTAGCATTTTGCTTTTTATGCTTAGTGCAGGAAAATGACACGGAAATAAGGAATAAAGACTGCTTGTGGAGAAAATGAGAAAAAATACTTTTTCTCTTGCATTTAAGAACTGAACGGGGATGTAAAACAAAGAATTCCTTGGATGGTGTGAAAACTTGTACTTACGGGCACATCTTCCATAGCAGACCCAGGTGTAAAGAGCTGAGTGTTCAGGTTTTCTCCTTCCCAGTGATTTGAGCAAAAAAAATTTCCAGCTTTATCTGTTGGAGACTCCACCTGAAAGCAGAAAAGACATGATTCAACCAGCACAGAACTGACCAGGAGATTTCTGTCAGTTGCTTAATAAATTGAACAAATACATTTCACAGAGGTGCATAATGCATGTTTACAGTAACATCTTTTAAAGCAGCCTTGCTCTTCGCAGAAGAAAAAAGTTCAAGGTTCTCAAAAAAATCCCCATCTAATAAAACTTTGAATACTTGCACTCAGTGCTCTGTCAGTATTCAGGAGTTTAATCCCCTAGAAAGGATTGAGAATATATGTATTTTTAGAACTTTAGTGACAAAGTAATATAATGCAATGTTCTCAAATGTTCAGGTTTCTAAGTCACTCCATGGAGCTTGGTCCCCATGGGGTTCTTCTATACTTTTCACCAATATCTGAAAGATTCAATCCAAATTCATATCTAATTTTTCTTTTCTTTTTAAGTTTCAAACGAAAACTGCATTAGAACGGCCCAAGCAAACCCCTGCTGAAAACAGCAGAAAGACTTCTATGGAAATCAATGGGAGATGAATTAGACATGCCTAGTATACTATATGGAACCGACACTAAGATCTTGGGGCTCACATGAAAGAAAAACAGACACAGCTATTTAACAGAAAAGCTATTGGTATAAGTTTCTCAGCAAAGAGTTCTGAATTAAATTGCCTCAGGTAAGTTTGAGATTTACCTCTTGTTTGATTTTCTTCAGCAAAGGGGGTCCACTTTCATGTAGCCCAGCCACTATTGCAGATTCCTCCGACTCCTGCTTGATAACATCCTGCAGATCTTCTACAAGATGAGTTGGAGTTTGAGGCTGAAAGAAAGAAACGTTATATCCAAGTCCCAGAACATCCCTCTGCACTAATATCAAAGCAACTTTTATCATTGTTTCCTTCTTACCAGCATCTTCAAAGGACCGTATTTGATTTCCTGAGCTGCAAGTGCGTTTTTGAATGGAGTGGGTGTTCTTGGAGAGCTTTCTAATATCGACCTCTTGATTGCTGGAGTCCTGAAACTTTAAAAAGAAGGAGAGGAACTTTAAAGGAAGATGCTTGGAAATACTACCTCTTTACAGAAATACGTGCATACAGGCAGCATTGTTGTAAGACTTTGGAAAATATTTCCCTGCGATCCTATAATCCATTTTGCTTTTGCGGCAGAACATCTATTGGACTGTGATAAGGTGTAATGACTTTACTTTATAGACTGGTGAGCCTATATGCGTGGTTTTCCGTATTAATAACCTACCTCCATGGTCAGAAAGTGGAAGTTTTACTCCCAGCTAAGAAAAATCTGAATGTGTGTGCAAACAACTTTGCAGGAAGCTTAGAATCGTAGAATGGTGTAGGCTGGAACAGTCCTTTAAGATCCTCTAGTTCCAAACACCCTGCCACAGGCAGGCACACCTTCCACGAGATCAGGTTGCCTAGGGCTTCATCCAGGGATCAGCCATTCAAAACTTCTCTGGCAAACCTGTTCCAGTGCCTCACCACCCTCTCAGTAAAGAATTTATCTAAACCTACCCTCTTACAGCCTGAAGCACACGCTGAGCCAGCACTTTGGTTGCATGCAAACCTGAAGAAATGGACCCTCATGAGTTCAACAAGACAACAGACTTACACATGGTTTTCCTTCTGAGCTTTGAAAGCCTGGTCCCTGTGGAACGGGGTGGTAACTGCCATCTTATGGCCACATACCGGCGTGGAGCTAAGTGCAGGGTTGTCCAGGTTCAAGTTTTCGTGATTGGATGAGGTGTTTAAGAACTGCAGGTGTGGAAAGAAAAAATTAACAGGAACATCCAGGTTACATGGCTGACCTCTTAAGCTGACATTATTGAACAGAAGAAAAATAAATTGTTTTCTTCTGATTGACATGAGTCACTTTTCTGACCCTATGATGCGAGTAGGGGTACGTGGGGTACCTGACTACACCGTGAAAAAATACTCAATGGTTTGGCTCAGGAAGCTAGAGAGGGAAATTCTAAAGTAAATTACACTCTGTTCCAATGAGAAACACTTTCCACCACTTTCAGAGCCTGATTTGGATTTTCTCCAAATAAATTTTAATTAAGAGCAGTGTGCCCAAGAAACTGGGTGAAAATGAGCAAGGGATGTTTCAGAAACAAGCCCACTGGAAACAGGGTTAAATTCCACAAAGATTTATATGGGGCATCTAGGGGCTTTTAGGGCAGGAAAATAAATTTCCTGTCATCTCTCTCAAAAGAAAGTGCTTCATTTTCAGACCGTAAAATGAAAACTGCCACCTGTGACAGCTACATGGAATGCTTTGGAATGGAAACAGCTGACTGAAAAGGAGGCAGCACTATTTGTTTGGAGAAAACTGCTCTTGCATGTGTTCTACCTAGTAACCTAAAATATTGTTTCTATTTCTAGCGTCTCCAAATCTGTAAGCATAGTGGTATCCTTTATTCTGACAACAATTCAATGTATTACTTTCTAGATTCAATCTGCCACTTTATAAAAATGTGGCATGTAAGAAAATCTGGCTTTCACTGGATAAATGACATATGATTAAAATGCCTAATAGGTAACGGGAAATACAGTGGGAAATCATTACATGAAATCTTTTACTATCCTTCATGAAATAGTGTTTCTTTGACATTGAAGACTAAAGCAAAACAACACAGACAAACAAAAAATCCAAAACACTTTTAAATAGTGCTACAGCTGTGAAACAAAGCAACCATCATCAGAAATCTGAAAATGCACGCCAGGGCATTTTAACACGCCATTTTCCTCCTCATTCCTATTCCACTCCAACTCTCATGGCCTGGGCAGAGGATGGCGAGTGTGATTTGAATTTTCTGGTTATTGTCAGTTTGTCTCACAACCTGAATGCTATTTAAATGCAGTTTGGGGTTTTCTAGGTCAATGAATCATACTGTAAGTGGACAGAGATGGAAAGTATCATAAATGATCAGAAATGTTAAACTCTAGTAGTTGGAGTTAGCAGCAGGAGTAAAGCAAGGAGTCACACTCCCCTACAAAAAAGATCCAAAAAAGCAAAAAACCAAACACAAAAAACCAAGCCCCACAGATGGATGTAAAAGACAAGAATCAACAGTTAGCTTGCTGATTAACTAAACTCAGTGGTGAAGGCTAGCAGCAGTGAGAAGATTCAAACACGGAGTGAAATCAACAAGCACAACGGTAATTAGTCATTTGTTCCAAAGGATTAGTTTCTAAATTGTTAAGACTGGGGTGACTTTTGAGAATTAGTAACATCTGTGCAGAAGTCTTGATCTACCTGCGAGGGAGAGAAGGGCAGGCTTTTGACAGGGGAGCGCTTAGGAGGAGTTGAGCTGCTGACGTCAGCTAGGACCAAGGTGCTACCATGGCCACTGGCTAAGGGGCTGCAGTGCCCTCTCCTTTTGCGAAGAAGGACCCACGGAGCCGCACTGCCCTGTGAGGCAGATAAGGTCTTTGGTGAGCCAAGAGAGCCCTGACTCGACATGACTTTGCTCAAATTTGTGGTGGGGTGTCCTTGAGGTCTACAAGCACTGGCCCCTCTTTGCTGAAGCTGCGCGACTGTGCCTGAGGGAGCTCTGCTAGCCGGAGTGTCTGTGTCTTCAAAGAATTCAAAACTGCTGAGATCACCCCATGATGAAGGATCCTGAAACAACGTGAGAGGCACGGAGCTATAAGACAGTGTATAGTGCCACCTCATGAAAATACAGCGCTAGGATATGCCTGTAACCAACAACAACAACAACAACAAAGTCTTTCCCAGTTCAATTCAGCCTGACCCTGTTCATGGGAGCAGCAACACTGTGAACACAATTTGTGTTTTGAATACATGCCTTGATCTTATCAAACTGTCTGACATCCTAGTAGTGTTGCTGGCACTGAGTCCCTAACGAATGAGTCAAATTATGTCCTTGCAATTTACTTGCCCAGTGTTTCCTGCTTGGTATGATGATGGTGCCTTTTGCTACAAAAAAATGTGTGCTGTAGACCAAGACTGGCCTCCTCCTGACATGCAATGCTGCTCTGGATGTGCTGAAAGGGACATGATGCCGTATGAAGCAGACACCTCTGCTTCTGAAGGAGGTCGCCACCAAAACACCTAATTCAATGTGCTACTTCTTTACACATAGCATTCCAGAGACTGCAATGGGAACAGGTCCATGTCAATGTCAGTCAGATACTTGACATTTAAATGTGTGTTTACAGTCCATCACAATACGCCAGAGCAAGCTCCTCAAACTTTGAGAAGGAGCTACTGAGGCTGCAATAAAAAATTCTAGAAAATGATGCAGATACATGAGCAGCCACACATAAACATATGGCATGTGTCACTTCAAATATCAATAAATATAATTTAATTGTTTAAAATCTTTCACTGTGTCTCTGATTTCATTTTAAGGAGACTTAATGTTGAGAGATTGTTTCAAGCTCCTACTGTGCAGCTTGCCAAAACTCACACTCCCATTCCAAGATGTAGCAGGAAAGGGAGACACCCACAAAAAGCATATGCATTCACGCTTGAGGGCCTCATTTACAAGCAGCTGCATTTTGTTGTGTCAGAAGATAAGTTTCAGATCCTGGAGCAACTCAAAGTTACTCGGGAAAAAACCAACAACCACATATAGGACAATCCCAGCTCCTCACCCCTTACTCCTTGACCACGCACAAATCCACCTGAGGCGGCAAGTCTACTTACGGAGTCTATTAACTGGAGTGTTTCTGCAAATTCTAAGAGATTCTTAACATTATCCAGGATGTTGCTCTGGTGAACAATCATGCACCGTGCGGGGGATGCACTTTCCTCAGGTAAGCAACCGTGATCCACCGGTGGAGATGGAGTACAGTGGTGATGTTCCCCCAAACAGGAAACAGGTGCACTGTCACCACTGGTCCTGGTACTGTCAGCAATTGTGGTGCTGTGCCAGCCGGGGTAGTTTGATGTGTGGTTCTGTGTCTAAAGGAAGAAGAAGAGGAAAAAAAAAAAAAGAAAAGGGAGGGGGGAAAGGCAGAAGGAACTTAGCAATGAAATTGCACAAGGTGTCAGATGCCACTGGAGGAAAGATAAAAGTAGTTGCATCATCATCTAAAAGCTTATGCCTATGAAACAATTGTCAAGATGTTTCCTTTCATCAGTGCAAGATCTTGTTTTAAGTAACACTGGCATTGTATTTGTTATCCCAAAGTTACCTCATATTTTACTTCCAGGATTATAGGCATAAGTCATTACTAACACATAATCAATTCATATGTTGTTACTCCAAGTGCTCAAAAAGTGTCTGCAAAGTCCTTTTCTGTCAGAAGCAAGAAACGGCAGGATTTCCCTACTGAGCGCTCAGCACTCTAGAAGGCTAAAAGGTTTTAGAGTTAGAGTTGCTTTTTTCTGCTTATCTCCTTTTCTTCTTCTATCCCTGTCTAATGCTACAGCTTACGCCAATGCAATGAAGAGGCTGTCAAATCAACGTGGTTAGGAAAGCAGAAGAACAAATTAACAGAAGTTTCTTTCCAGTGTGATCATGCAACAGAAGAAATTGCAAAACATTAACTAAAGTTAAAAAGTGGCCAAACTAACGTATCATGCATGCAGTTCTTTGACTATTAATTTAAATATTACCCAAAAAAAAAAAAAAGAAAAAAAAAAGAATCTGCTGGCTATCACCTATCTTCAAAAATGATTTGGGGATTCTTGGCTTTGGTGATGGTGTTAAATAGTTACATAAGGGTTTTCACACATTAACATCCAATGGCATATACCACGAAGTATGAGAATTCAGTAATAGCCAGCACTTGCTCCGCACATGCAGTTATGAAGAATCTAACATATTATTCGGAGGAGTAAAACAAACTCTCAAACATGCACCAAGTCTGAAGCTTACGAAGTGTATAAAACACAGCTGAAGGAAAGAATACAGCAGAGAAGAAAAATCTAATGCACAGGCACTACATTTTCATCACATGAACCATTGCACACTTTCAGAAACACAGATCCCGTTACTGATTAAAGATCTGTAGGATTTTTAATTTCTGTACAATCATCATGTTTCCAATATTACATCACGTTACAGAGCCCAATCCTGCTCCCACTTTGCAAAGTAAGATACCTGCAAATATTTTAGATTTTTTTTCAATAGAAGAATTTACAAAGCAGATTCAGATTATATATGTGCTATGTTTCATCCTTTTAAAACAGAAATATAGAGCCTTGATTAGTACTGAAGGCAGAGGGGGAGTAAAAAGTTAAAAAGACAAGCACTGGGGTAAGGCTGCTATCCCTCCATCCAAGCACACAGTGACAATCTTACTGGTAATGCCTGCTGCCCTTTCAGTTCATTCTCAGTCGACATTAGTAGCAACTCTAATTCCTTTATTCGCTTTTCTTTCTCAGGGTCTTCATCATTATAGTGTCTCTGAAATTAAGAGTTAAGGGAAAAGAAAAGATAAAGGTCTGATAGGATGTAGCAACTAAAATGCTCATGGTTTGCCGACCTGTGGTTATAACAGCCAAATTAGATTCAAAGATGAAACAAATGTCAATTGTGTTTTCCACTACCAAAGTCCCTGCTGAATTTCAGTACAGACATTTGAAATGGAGAAAGTGAAAGCCATCACACCAGATGTCAACTACTGCATTTTAAATCCACTTCAGAAGGAGCAATTATTAGCCATGTTAGAACTCCCCCACCTTCCCCATTTTCTCTTTTCACCACACTTAATACATTAAAATGTTTCCTTAATGTATGATGTCTGCATTTTAGTTTATCAAATATTTAAGAAATTGACTCTTGAAATGAGGTTCAAGTTATCTACCTGGATAGCTGCAGCAGCTGGCTGAGGTACATTGACAATATTTACATGCAGTGCTACTGGATATGGGATCTGACCAGGAACCTAGGCCAAAAAGCAAAAAGTGATTATTTCCATCATATTATCTGCTTGCATTGTGAATTTCTGTTAAACATACTTCGGTTTTAGGTACTTAATATTTGTAGTCTGTGGAGATGAAATAGCAAAAAAACTAAAACTGTTTACAAGAAAAGTAATCAGGTTTTTAGGAATATGACAGTGAGCATTAGAGAGGAAGAAAGAAAATTCATATGTGAAATATTTACCCTTCCTGAATGAGAAAAGATGAATAATTTATAGACCCATTTGTAAGGATTTTCTAAATTGAAGTGAAAAAGCAAAAGATGCAATTTATTATCATCTAAAACTCTACAATGCAACTGTCTAAAGCAGAAGCCCGTTTCATTATTAATCATTAATAGAAAAGAAACATGATTAAAAACAATACTTGTTTACTTGGTTCCGACAGGCAACCCACAAACAGAATATTACTAAAGAGAACGTGGGAGATTTTGACATGGAACACAGAATTAACCAGATTCAACTGATATTCAAGAAGTTTAATATTCACAACTCTAAGAAATATGTTAACTGCTGTACCTGGTTCAACCACCTAAATGCCCCCAGTTTGAAATGTACGTATTTTCACCACTGAACGAAGTAAAAGTCAAAGAAATCCTCATCTGACATCAAACACATCCAAGTCCACCGAGACAAAGAAAATCCTTCATGCTTCCTGAAACCAGGCACGGCTAAACTGCGCCCATCTATTCAACAAGGCAAAACAAGCACCCCCACCACACTCACATTTTCAGGCACTTACGTTCTGTGGCTCAGAGATGTGGTAGTAGGGGTAGTCACTGCTCAGCGGGGGCTGGCTGGCCACCGGCAGCTGGGCAGATGGCGATGGGTTGTGAGCAAAGGCCATCAAGTGGTTGTTCTTCTGAAAGCCAGCAGCTGCTGAGGAGTGACAGGCTTTGGAGGACTCCTGCAGGTAGCCCTCCTGCTCAACCTTTCGGCGCATGGTGGAGTTCCAGTGGTTCTTGATAGCATTATCAGTTCTGCAACACAAATACAGACATTCAAGGAGTTTCAAAAATGAGCATTTCCAATTCAGACGGGTCAATAGGCAGGGAACTGCTGTTGGCATTTCCCTGACCTCTTCTCTGACCTTCCTCCTTCCCCCACCATTACAAATGCTACTCCCAACTTCTCAGGAAAGATGCTCAGTATAGAAGTTAGGGGAAAAAATGGGCTACGGTTGTTTACGTACTTCTTAAAGCCATTTCTCATTACTTAGTTCCTCAAATTGGAAGAAATTACTAACTTCAACTTCACCTTATTCCCATGAAGTGGGGTGACAACAAAGGCTAACATCCCTGTGAGGCTATCCTAAAGGAATGCCAGCATCATCTTCCTATATCTTAATATTTCCAGGGAGTCTTATTGTGTCTCATGGCTGGAAAGAAAGACTGTGGAGAACAGCTGTGAATAGACTAACTTCCAAGCAACTTTCCAGCTGGTCACCTAGACGACAACAACATCATGCTGTACACACAAACTCAGTAAACAAAACTGTTGGGATTTTTCTTAGATGCACAAAAACTGAGATTCAAATCCTCACATACATGACTCAGAAAAAGCAAAATTATCAAGTTTGTGAGATTTTAAGAGTATGCTGGAAACAGCTCTGCTATTGGAAAAAACATCACCACTGCACGGTACCATTCAAAGCAGTTGTCTGTGATGTGTGGAAGCTACAAAAATATTTCCAAGGGATAATTCCTTTCTTGTTATCTTCTAGAAGGTGAAAGCAGCCCAGAGAATGACCGCTTAAAAGGCTGTCATGATCTTAGGCCTTATATTTAGGTCTTGAAGATGTTTTACCAAATAGCAAGAAGAAAAGTAGGAAGGAAAACCTCTCCTTTGCTTACATTATTTGCTTGCCCACACTTTGAGTCACTTTTAATCACAGCAAATAAGACACTGCAAAAGCTTTCAGTGAGATAAATATTTCCAGGACCAGAGTTTGAGGAAAAAGTTTCTCCTGTTTTACACATGGATTTTTAACAAGTCAAAATCATCTGGATGATTCAGGACCAATTACAAAAGTTGAAGAATCTCAAATAATTTTGAATAAACAAACTGGATTTCATGTTGAAGGCTTACCCTTAGCTGAATATAAATTATGTTCCACTTGCGGAATCTGATTCTTCCCTGTTAAATCGATTTAAATTTTGACAGTCACCATAGGCACAAATAAGACTGCACAGACATTTAGGAAACTCTTATGGTCTTGCTCTAGTTACTGGGCTTTTTACCTATGGCAAATATTAAAAGCCTATAAAAATAGCATACTGTTCCATGTACTGACCAAACAGTGAAATTCCCCGCTGAGAAAAACGCGCATCGGTGTCACTGGCTTCCCAGGTTTTGATTCCAAAATTTTTTTGATTTATACAGTGCAGCCTGAGGCGACCAAAACAGACTGCTCAGACCTGCAGCTTTTTCCTTTTTTAAGAGCTAAAGGTATATGTCATTACCGTCCAGGCAGCAACTTTGCAATCTCTGCCCATCTGTTTCCCAGCCTCTTGTGTGCCTGGTAAATAATTCTATCTTCCTCTTCTGTCCAGGAGGTTTTCTTCACTTCTGGATTCAAATGGTTGTGCCACCTCTCCCTGCACTGTTTTCCAATCCTTCCCTTCAAATGCTTAGCAATGACAGACCAGCGCTTTGGACCGTATTTCTGCACGAGCTCTATTACCTTCAAAGAAGGACACAAAAACTGCCTGTATTTAACGATGCATAATGAATCAATGAAATTTTTTTCTGTGGTGAAGCAGTATTTTCAACAACATTTCTCAAAACTGCCACAGTAAAACTAAGAGTAATTAAGGTTCCCCACTTCCCATTCATATTTTTACCCAAAAGGAAAAATCTGGTAATAGTTAAGGCATTTCTAGACTGCAATTCTACATTACGGTGCTGTAAAGCAACATGAATTTATTTGCATAGCAAACTTAGGAAGCACTACACAAATACAGTCTGCCTCTGGCCATTATAATATTGAGACCATCAAAGATTCCAGGAGTTTTGCCCCGACACCTGAAATCTGCTAGTAAGGCATTAATCAGACAGAAAGGAAAACTGATTACCCTTTGATCCTCCTCTTTAGTCCACGGACCTTTAATAAGTTCTGGGTTTAGAACCTTCTGCCATCGGTGCTGGCACTGAACATCTGTCCGATTCTAGTGAAATGTGAAATACACAAAGTGGATAATTCTTTAGACAAGATGAAAGTAGAGTGAGAACACTCCTATTTACATACACTTGTTTTGATGTATTTCACTGCCAACTAAGACTACTAAACAACATGGAGTGATACAGCAAGTCTGAGAAGAAGGTGCTCAACTATCAATTTGCTCACAGAATAGATAAGATTTTCATCACTTCTGCAAGGACTCCATCACCAAAACTACACAGACTTTATCTTCCCCATCTGCAGAATAGCTGGCATGCTTTCACATGCAGTACTTCAGCAACAGCCGAAGTGTTCAGAGAGCAATTATCACCAAAACCATACTTACAATTCACCAAAGTTATTTTTTTTTGCTGTGCTGAGACATTTTATTTCACTGTCACATTGACCATCTACTGTGCAAGTCCCCACCATCCCCCATTTTTGCTTGTTTGATTTTTTCCAACCCTTTCTGAGAAGTGAAAGGAAAAAGAAATGTAAGGGTTTCCACAGTAATCTAACTAAATTTCTAAGGTCTCCATTTGTGGAGGTTTTATATCTCCCCTGAAAATGTAACTATAAAGCAACCACTCCCCTTCCCCTTTATCAAGGAAACCTCTTGATGAAGAGTTGCTACTAGGCCTGGAGACAGAAACCAATATCCACTTACAGGAAGGAAATTAGCAATGACTTTCCAGTCTTCTGTGCCATTCTGCTCCACAAGCTTCTTCAATTTCTCATCCTGAATCATTAAAAAAAAACCCAGATATAATTAATATTGCAATCTCTTATAATCCAAATAAAATATTTTTTAATTCATTCTTCTAGCTTTTTATGCATCTACTTCTGCTTTCCGAGTGTAATGGAGGGTGGTCTGTAGACTTCTCATGTTTTTAATTGCCTAAAGCAGATTTTTCTACTCCTTTGGATTTTGTTAGGTTCTTTACTGATGTAGGAGAAAGTCTGACTTCTGTGCAGTTCTTTGACTCACAATATACATTCCCATTTTACTTATCAAATCACTGTAACTGTTATTCTTGGACTGGATTTACAGGAAGGCATGGGTGTTTAGATGCCAAGCATCAGAATAACCTTGAAATTCAGTAATACTCAGGCGCTCAGCTACCTGGGAACCTCTGAAAATCACAGCCTTAAGCTTTATATGTCTTGCAAGTAAGGGGAGTTCTAGTGGTTTGCTCATGGCCTATCCACCCACAATAAATGCACAATAAAACTAACATCTCCTTTTTGCTCCTGTTCTCTGTGGGGGAGTTTTGCATATATTTTTGCAAATAGCAAAAAATTTGGCCCAATCCTTTTCATGATAAGGCCAGAAATATAAACCCTAAAGACAAAAGAAACCAATCTTATCCTGGAAAAGACAGAGATAGTGTAAAACAAACGAGAAATGCCCCAAGAGATAAGAGGAGTAGCTCTCTCCTTTCCCAGTTAGCACCTCCCAGTATGCTCCCAGTTTATGTGACAGGACAATTGCCATTGGACTTCATGGCCATCCTTTTCTCCCTGGACACATCACAACCACGTCCACCTTTGTAAGGGCAGACTGTGATTTAAAACAAATAAATAAAAGGCTTGCAAGAGGTGACCTGCCACTGTTTTTACATCAATACACATTGTTAGAGAAGAGAAAGTCAAAACATAACTCAAGAACTGTATTAATGTATTTCACAACAAACTCAAACCAGCTAAATGGCCAAAGGATATCCACCTGGCAAAGGAGTTTGATACCACAATTTTCCCAGAAAGTCAGCACAAGGGTATCATGACTGAAACACATTCTGACCTTGAAAAGCAAAATACATCTTGAATGCTCAGTTTTGGTACTGTTGGATTTCTCTCCTCCAGCTTTTAATTTATTTCCACTTGGAATCATATGCTGCAATTAAAGTGCAAAATTCCAAGTACAAAAGGACTGCAGCAGTTTCTGCCACAGTTGTTTGCTGCTGTGGGACACTGAACGCTGGTCGGCTCTTGCATAGCAATAGTTTCCAAACAGAAAGAGGCAAGCAGTAACAATGAGGCACTGCTACAGGTGATTCAGAATCTGCTTCTCCAACAGGGATTACACAGAGATTCGCACATCACATGCTGCAACACAGAGCTTGGTGGAAATTTAAAAATTGTGTTTATACATTTTATTGAAAAGGTAAGAACTATGCTCAAAGTTAAATAAAACACTGAATGTAGCTAGCAGGTCAAAATATGGGACTGTCACTGAAGTAAGTTTGCAGATTAGCAATATGGTGAAGAACATGAAGCAGCTGGGAGAAGAATGTGATCCATGCTCTTTCTTTTTACATGCAGGAGATGAATGAACTTGGATTTACCTCTTCACGGGTCCACCTGGTTTTTCCTAAGTGACGTTTTCCAGTCTTAGGAAGCAGACCATCATAATCGTGATCATACACCTCAACATCTTCATCATCATCATCACTACTATATATACTGCAAAAGGAAACACAATGAGACAGAGTGGAACATGAGGACTTGAGCTACTTAATTACAAACACAACCTCCCCCCCCCACTACAATCCTTGCAAAGGTTACACAGATAAAAGTTTTAAAACTTGCACAACAAGATTTTGTTCTGCATTCTGTTGTTCTAGTATTCTGAACTGGTTCTGCTGTTTTTGGTATCCACAGATACAAGCAAAGGGCTGGCAACCTTCGTATTACTGTGCATGTTTAGACCTGCTCCTAATGTTAGATCAGTGGTGAATTACACATTGGGCAAACTTTCAACCAATGAAGGTTTCAAATTAAAATACAATGTTTGGGACAATAAAGACAACTAGAGGCTGTGTCCAGTACACGAGTGAATGTTTAAGATCTTTAACACATGCCATACATTCTGAAAAGTATTAGTGTTTTGTGTGTTTGATACAGCAGATAGTTATATTGTTCCAAAATAAAACAGACTTTGTAGCAAAACAAAAAGCTAAACAATAACCTTGTTTGAGAAAATGCTTATGGACCCTACAGGAGAAGGCAGAAGTTTTTACAATTAAGTAAAGACAGTAAGTGGCAGCATTAACATGCAATAAGCTCTAATATAAAATATGCCCTCCGTTTAGGAGTTTGGACAGATAAGGACTGAGGACAAGTTTGTTTAATATCCTGCAACCAACAAATGAATGACTGAACCCTTCTATACTCTCCATTTCTCCAACTTTATTACCTCTAATCTATAGCTAAATCCCTCATACTGTTTTTGAAATACTTTGCTCACCTAATTCATGACTAAGGGATTTCCCCAGAGGCTATTATGGGTAAAAAGGACTCCATTACTCTTTTCACAAACAGCACTTGCTCTACCTAGCTAACTAAATCTAAAAGAGAGTGTTTTGCAACAAGAGGGGCCTTTCTGTCAGACAGTATTCTATTTCTGACTTTTAAGGTATGAGCAGCAGTTCTGATACTTCAGCTAAGAGATGCTAGCCATGAGTGTTAGAAAGGAGTCAATGTCATGCTGCAAGATTAAAAACTGATATATCTGATGGCATGGCATGCTGTGGTATGTTAAAGTATGACTTGGACATTAAAATAAAGTTATTTTGTAATAAAATTAACAAGCGCTGCTTATGCTGTTAACCTGTTTTCAGGAGATTACTTTAAATTTAGTTGCAGTGAAGCACGGTCACTGTTAGGCAAGTTGCAAACACCTCCAAAACGCAAGCTGCTGAACATACATTCTTTAAAAGTACTGGGCTAATCACACCTTACATCTTCCACCCTGTTTTCTCGCCTGTGTCACAGGCCATGAAAGAACATGGTTACGTGCTACATGTAGGAAGTTTTCCACAGCCTGCTGTGATGTGCGTGGTCTTCCTGCAGCCTCTGCCGGGTGGCCCCTGACTCACCCACCCAGCCCATCGCTGCCACCCTCAACTCGCGCCCACCGCGCCGTAGTACTGCAGCCCCACGGTTCACTCCCTATTCCCTAGACCCCGTAACCACCGAGGGTAAGCCCCGATTGAAGCTCCCACTCCGCACGCACTCCTCGTTGGCAGCTGGAGCCTCCCGTGCTCGAGCAAAAGCTCCCACGCTCCAGCTGCCACAAGCGCGGCTGCTTCCCCAGCCGCCGCTCAAAGTAGATTCACTTTTCTCAGTGACACACAGAGACAGCTGCGCCACTGCCCATATGCCAAAGGAAGTTTTGTGGCGCAGTTTCCAAGTATCATTTTGAAAAGAGTGTTTTCCGCAGACGGCAAGCAGCAGGTACGCATCCATCGGCGGCGCTTCCTGCGCAGGGTGCGGGCCGGGCACTGCAGGGAAACGCCGCTCTGCAGCGGCAGCACAGCATCAGCGGCCAACGCGTTAAAGGACTTCAGTGCGGGGCCAGTTCTGTAACCGGGTTCTTTAAATGACTGGGGCCTCGCTGGCACCGCAGAACCGAGCAAACCTCACTGTACTACCTGCGTTCTCCAGCAGGAGAAAAGGGCCCTAGGATTCCGGGACGCTCGGTAGTTTTTTGAGTCAACCGGGCCCTCAGCGGTGCTCTAAAACTTTATTTTGCACCTCCGGCCGCAGCCCCGAAGCTTCCCCCCGGGCGGCACAGCTCGGCACGGCACGGCGCGGCGCTCCGCCCGGCCGGGACAGCGGGAGTCTCCCGGATGCCCATCAGCGCTGGCCTGTTCTCCGAGGAAACCGGCTTGTGCAAAGATACACGGGGAAAAGAACGAAAAATAAAAAGGGGAGAGGTAAAAAAAAAAAAAAAAAAAAAGGGGGAAAAAAAAAAAAAAAAAAAAAGGGGGAAAAAAAAAAAAAAAAAAAAAGAGGAGCTGTAGAGGAAATGACTCGCTGCTGTTACCGTGAGTGAAGGAATTCGGGCAGCAGCCCCGCGGGGCAGAGCCCGCTCCCGCCGGGGCGGCCCCGCCGGCGCCGCTCCGCGCCGCGCCCGTGGATCAGGCGGACACCGCACCGCGCCGCCCCGGCCTCCCAGCCCCGAGCGGCGGACGTGTCCCTGCGGGAGGCGCCCGCGAGGCAGCGGTGGCTGTCCCTCTCTTTCGGGAGAGACGGGCCGGGTGATTCACCACCAGCCCTAGCGACAGCCCCGCTCTGACACTGAAAGTACAGCCCGGCGCTCGCCCAGCGGCTCGCCGCCTCCTCCCGCACCGCAAGCCCCTCTTCCTTAGAAAGAGCCCACCAAGCCCCCAGTCCCACCGGACGGGGCTGACGCCCAAGAAGGGACAGGCAGCGCTGCGACCTTCTCCCCTGTCACAGACAGCCAAAGGGGAGGGGAGGAGGGGAGGATGCCGGGCTGCAAAGAGAAAGAGAAAAAAGCCTCCACGTGTCCGACCCGCCGTCCCCGGCTAATTAGACAACAACCCCGCTCTGTGCGCCCGCCCGGCAGCGGCGGCACGGACGCGGCCACGCGGCGCTGCCGCCCCGTCCCGTCCAGTCCGCCGCCGCC